>SZWC01000812.1:110543-125893 GCA_023375785.1 Penium margaritaceum
TAGTTGCGCCCTAGTTGCACCCTAGTTGCGCCCTAGTTGCGCCCTAGTTGCGCCCTAGTTGCGCCCTAAATGTGCCCTAGTTGTGCCCTAGTCGCGTCCTAGTTGCGTTCTAGTCACGCCGTAGTTGAGCCCTAGTTGCGCCCTAGTTGCGCTCTAGTTGCACCCTATTTGCGCCCTTATTGCACCCTACTTGCGCCCTACTGGCACCCTTCTTGCGCCCTAGATGTGCCTTAATTGGGCACTAGCTACGCCCGACCTGTGCCCTAGTTGCGCACTAGTTGCGTCCTACTTGTACCCTACTTGTGCGCTAGTTGCGCCTTAGTTGCGCCTTAGTTGCGCCAAACTTGCACATTAGTCCACCCTAGTTGCGCCCTAGTTGCGCCCTACTTGCGCCCTAGTTGCGCCCTAGTTGCGCTCAAGTTGCACCCTACTTGCGCCCAAGTTGTGCCTAAGTTGTCCCGTAGTTGCGCCCAACTTGCAAACTAGTTGCACCCTAGTCGCGCACTAGTTGCACCCTAGTTGGGTCCTTCTTGCACCCTTATTCCATCAAACTTACACCCTACTGGAAACCTACTTGTGCCATAGTTGCGCCTCTGTTGGGCACTAGCTACGCCCTAGTTGTGCCCTAGTTGTGTCCTAGTTGCGTCTTACTTGCGCCCTACTTGCGCCCTAGCTGCACCCTAGTTGCACCATACGTGCACCCTAGTTCCTCCCTAGTTATGCCCTAGTTCCGCCCTGAGTGCGTGCCCTAGTTGCGCACAAGTTGCGCCCTACCTGCACCCTACTTGCACCCTACTTGCGCCCTAGTTGTACCTCAGTTGGGCACTAGCTACGCCCTAGTTGTACCCCAGTTGCGCCATAGTTGCATCCTACTTGTGCTATATTTGCGCCCTAGTCGCACCTTAGTTTCGACCTAGTTGCGCCCTAGTTGCGCCCTAGGTGCGCCCTCGTTGCGCCCTAGTTGTGCCCTAGTTCTTTCCTAGTTGCGCCATAGCTGCGCCCAAGTTGCGCCCTAGTTGCCCCCAGTTGCACCCTAATTGTGCCCTAGTTGCGCCCTAGTTGCGCCATAGTTATGCACTAGTTGCGCCCTAGATGCGCCCAAGTCACGTTCTAGTTGCGCCCTAGTCGCGCCCTAGTCGCGCCCTAGTCGCGCCCTAAACGCGCCCTAGTTGCACCTTAGTTGCGCCCTAGTTGCACCCTAGTTGCGCCCTAGTTGCGCCCTAGTTGTGCCCTAGTTGGGTCCTAGTTGCGCCCTAGTTGCGCCCTCGTTGCGCCCTATTCGCGCCCTAGATGTGCCCTACTTGCGCCGTACTTGCGTCCTACTTGCGCCCCATTCGCGCCCTAGTTGCGCCCTAGTTGCGCCCTAGTTGCGCCGTACTTGGGCCCTACTCTCGCCCTAGTTGCGCCTCAGTTGGGTACTAGCTACCCCCTTGTTGTACCCTAGTTGCGCCTTAGCTGCGTCGTACTTGTGCCCTACTTGCACGCTATTTGCGCCTTAGTTGCGCCTTAGTTGCGCCGTAGTTACGCCTTAGTTGCACCCTAGTTACGCACAAGTTGCACCCTAGTTGTACCCTAGTTGCACCCTAGTTGCGCCCTAGTTGCGCCCTAGTTGCGCCCTATTTACACCTTAGTTGCGCCCTAGTTGTGTTCTAGTTGCGCCCTAGTTGCGTCCTTGTTGCGTCCTTGGTGCGCCCTCGTTGCGCTCTCCTTGCGTCCTCGTTACGCCCTCATTGCGCTCAAGTTGCATCCCAGTTGCGCCCTTGTTACGTCCTAGTTGTGCCCCACTTGTGCCATAGTTGCGCCCTACTTGCGCCCTTCTTGCACCCTACATGCGCCCTAGTTGCACCCTGGTTGCGCCCTAGTTGCGCCCTAGTTGCGCTCTAGTTGCGCCCTACTTGCGCCCTTCTTGCACCCTACATGCGCCCTAGTTGCACCCTGGTTGCGCCCTAGTAGCGCCCTAGTTGCGCCCTAGTTTAACCCTAGTTGCGCCCTAGTTGCGCCCTAGTTGCGCTCTAGTTGCGCCCTAAATGCGCCCTATTTGCGCCCTAGTCGCGTCCTAGTTGCGTCCTAGTCACGCCCTAGTTGCGGCCTAGTTGCGCCCTAGTTGCGCTCTAGTTGCACCCTATTTGCGCCCTTATTGCACCCTACTTGTGCCCTACTGGCACCCTACTTGCGCCCTAGATGTGCCTTAGTTGGGCACTAGCTACGCCCGATTTGTGCCCTAGTTGCGCACTAGTTGCGTCCTACTTGTGTCCTACTTCTCACTAGTTGCACCTTACTTGTGCCTTAGTTGCGCCCAACTTGCACACTAGTTGCACCCTAGTTGCGCCCTAGTTGCGCCCTAGTTGTGCCCTAGTTGCGCCCTATTCGCACCCTGGTTGTGTCCCAGTTGCGCCCTAGTTGCGCCCTAGTTGCACCCTAGTTGCGCCCTAGTTGCGGCCTAGTTGTGCCCTAGTTACGACCTAGTTGCTTCCTAGTTGTGCCCTAGTTGTGCCCTAGTTGTGCCCTAGTTGCGCCCACCCTGTACCCTAGTTGCGCCCTAGTTGCGCCCTAGTTGCGCCCTCGTTGCGCCCTCGTTGCACCCTAGTTGCGCCCTAGTTGCGCCCTAGTTGCGTCCTAGTTGCGCCCTCGTTGCGCCCTTGTTCCGCCCTAGTTGCGCCCTAGTTGTGCCCCAGATGCACCCTAGTTGCACCATACTCACGCCCTAATTGCGTCTCGGTTGGGCACTAGCTACGCCCTAGTTGTACCATAACTTTGCCGTAGTTGCATCCTGCTTGTGCCCTAATTGCGCCCTGGGTGCGCCTTAGTTGCGCCCTAGTTGCACCCTAGTTGCACCCTAGTTGCACCCTAGTTGCACCCTAGTTGCACCCTAGTTGCACCCTAGTTGCACCCTAGTTGCACCCTAGTTGCACCCTAGTTGCACCCTAGTTGCACCCTAGTTGCACCCTAGTTGCACCCTAGTTGCACCCTAGTTGCACCCTAGTTGCACCCTAGTTGCACCCTAGTTGCACCCTAGTTGCACCCTAGTTGCACCCTAGTTGCACCCTAGTTGCACCCTAGTTGCACCCTAGTTGCACCCTAGTTGCACCCTAGTTGCACCCTAGTTGCACCCTAGTTGCACCCTAGTTGCACCCTAGTTGCACCCTAGTTGCACCCTAGTTGCACCCTAGTTGCACCCTAGTTGCACCCTAGTTGCACCCTAGTTGCACCCTAGTTGCACCCTAGTTGCACCCTAGTTGCACCCTAGTTGCACCCTAGTTGCACCCTAGTTGCACCCTAGTTGCACCCTAGTTGCACCCTAGTTGCACCCTAGTTGCACCCTAGTTGCACCCTAGTTGCACCCTAGTTGCACCCTAGTTGCACCCTAGTTGCACCCTAGTTGCACCCTAGTTGCACCCTAGTTGCACCCTAGTTGCACCCTAGTTGCACCCTAGTTGCACCCTAGTTGCACCCTAGTTGCACCCTAGTTGCACCCTAGTTGCACCCTAGTTGCACCCTAGTTGCACCCTAGTTGCACCCTAGTTGCACCCTAGTTGCACCCTAGTTGCACCCTAGTTGCACCCTAGTTGCACCCTAGTTGCACCCTAGTTGCACCCTAGTTGCACCCTAGTTGCACCCTAGTTGCACCCTAGTTGCACCCTAGTTGCACCCTAGTTGCACCCTAGTTGCACCCTAGTTGCACCCTAGTTGCACCCTAGTTGCACCCTAGTTGCACCCTAGTTGCACCCTAGTTGCACCCTAGTTGCACCCTAGTTGCACCCTAGTTGCACCCTAGTTGCACCCTAGTTGCACCCTAGTTGCACCCTAGTTGCACCCTAGTTGCACCCTAGTTGCACCCTAGTTGCACCCTAGTTGCACCCTAGTTGCACCCTAGTTGCACCCTAGTTGCACCCTAGTTGCACCCTAGTTGCACCCTAGTTGCACCCTAGTTGCACCCTAGTTGCACCCTAGTTGCACCCTAGTTGCACCCTAGTTGCACCCTAGTTGCACCCTAGTTGCACCCTAGTTGCACCCTAGTTGCACCCTAGTTGCACCCTAGTTGCACCCTAGTTGCACCCTAGTTGCACCCTAGTTGCACCCTAGTTGCACCCTAGTTGCACCCTAGTTGCACCCTAGTTGCACCCTAGTTGCACCCTAGTTGCACCCTAGTTGCACCCTAGTTGCACCCTAGTTGCACCCTAGTTGCACCCTAGTTGCACCCTAGTTGCACCCTAGTTGCACCCTAGTTCTGTCCTACTTGTGCCCTGTTTGTACCCTAGTTGCACCTTAGTTGCGCCATAGTTGCACCCTAGTTGCACCCTGGTTGCGCCCTAGTTGCACCCTAGTTACGCCCTAGTTGCACCATAGTTGCGCCCTAGTTGCACCCTAGTTGTGCCCTAAATGCACCCTAGTTGCGCCCTAGTCGCATCCTAGTCGTGTCCTAGTGAAGCCCTCGTTGCACCCTAGTTGTGCCCTAGTTGCGCTCTAGTTGCACCCTATTTGCGCCCTTATAGCACCCTACTTGCGCCCTACTGGCACCATTCTTGCGCCCCAGATGTGCCTTAGTTGGGCACTAGCTACGCCTTAGTTGTGCCCTAGTTACGCACTAATTGCGTCCTACTTGTGCCCTACTTGCGCGCTACTTGCGCCTTAGTTACGCCTTAGTTGCGTCCAATTTGCACACTAGTTCCACCGTAGTTGCGCCCTAGTTGCGCCCTAGTTGTGCCCTAGTTGCCCCCTAGTTGCACCCTGGTTGCCTCCCGGTTGCGCCCTAGTTGCGCCCTAGTTGCACCCTAGTTGTGCCCTAGATGCGCCATAGTTGCGCCCAAGTTGCGACCAAGTTGCATCCTAGTTGTGCCCTAGTCGTGCCCTAATTGCGCCCTAGTTGCATCCTCGTTGCGCCCTACTTGCGCGTTAGTTGCGCCTTAGTTACGCCATAATTGGGCCGATCTTGCGCACTAGTTGCACCCTAGTTTCGTCCTAGTTCCGCCCTTGTTGTGCCCTAGTTGCGCCAGAGTTGTGTAAGAGTTGTGCCAGAGTTGTGCCAGTGTTGTGCCAAATGTGTGCCAGAGTTGTGCTTGTGTTGTGCCAGAGTTGTGCCAGAGTTGTGCCAGAGTTGTGCCATAGTTGTGCCAGAGTTGTGCCAGCGTGTTACAAGAGTTGTGCCAGAATTGTGCCAGAGTTGTGCCAGAGTTGTGGCAGAGGTGTCGCAGAGTTGAGCCAGAATTGTGCAAGAGTTATACACGAGTTCTGACAGAGTTGTGCCAGAGTTGTGCAGCTTTCTGCAAAGTTCATGCCAGAGTTGTGCCGGAATTGTGCCAGAGTTGTGCCAGAGTTGTGCCAGATTTGCGCCAGAGTTGTGCCATAATTGTGCCAAAGTTGTGCCAGAGTTGTGCCAAAGTTGTGCAAAAGTTGTGCCAGAGTTGTGCCAGATATTTGCCAGAGTTGTGCCAGAGTTGTGTCAGAGTTGTGCCAGAGTTGTGCCAGAGTTGTGCCAGAGTTGTGCGAGAGTTGTGCCAGAGTTGTGCCAGAGTTGTGCGAGAGTTGTGCCAGAGTTGTGCCAGAGTTGTGTCAGAGTTGTGCCAGAGTTGTGCCAGAGTTGTGCGAGAGTTGTGCCAGAGCTGTGCTAGTGTTGTGCAAAAGTTGTGCCAGGGTTATGCGAGAGTTTTGCCAGAGTTGTGCCAGAGTTAAGCCAGAGTTGTGCCAGATTTGTGCCATAGTTGTGCCAGAGTTGTGCAAGAGTTGTGCCAGGGCTGTGCCATAATGGTGCCAGAGTCGTGCCAGCGTTGTGCCAGAGTTGTTCAAGAGTCGTGCCAGAGTTGTGCCATAGTTGTGCCAGAGTTGTGCCGAAGTTGTGCCAGAGTTGTGCCTGAGTTGTGATAGAGTTGTACAAGAGTTGTACCGGAGTTGTGCCGGAGTTGTGCCTAAGTTGTGCCAGAGTTCTGCCAGAGTCATGCCAGAGTCGTGCCAGAATCGTTCCAGAGTTGTGCCGAAGTCTTACCAGAGTTGTGCCAGAGTTGTGCAAGGGTTGTACCAGAGTTCTGCCAGAGTTGTGCCAGAGTTGTGCCAGAGTTGTGCCAGAGTTGTGCCAGAGTTGTGCCGGAGTTGTGCCAGAGTTGTGCTAGAGTTGTGCCAGAGTTGTGCCAGAGCTGTGCCAGAGTTTTGCCAGAGTCGTGCAAGAGTTGTCCCAGAGGTGTGTCAGAGTTGTGCCAGAGTTGTGCCAGAGTTGTGCCAGAGTTGTGTGAGAGTTTTGCCAGAGATGTGCCAGATTTGTGCGAGGGTTGTACCTGAGTTGTGGAATAGTTATGCCAGGGTTATGCGAGAGTTGTGCCAGAGTTGTGCCAGAGTTGTGCTTGAGTTGTGCCAGAGTTGTGCCAGAGTTGTGTCAGAGTTGTCCCAGAGTTGAACCAGAGTCGTACCAGAGTCGTGCCAGAGTTGTGCCATAGTCGTGCCAGAGTCGTGCCATAGTTGTGCCAGAGTTGTGCCAGAGTTGAGCCACAATTGTGCCAGAGGTGTGCCAGAGTTGTGCTATAGTTGTGCCAGAGTTGTGCCAGAGTTGTGGCAGAGTTGTGCCATAGATGTGCCACAGTTGTCCCAGAGCTGTGCCATAGTTGTGCCAGAGTTATGTCAGAGTTGTGCCAAAGTTGTGCCAGAGTTGTGTTAGAGTTGTGCCAGAGTTGTGCCAAAGTTTGCCAGAGTTGTGCCAGAGTTATGACAGAGTTGTGCCTGAGTTGTGCCAGATTTGTTCTTGCGTTGTGCCCACTTGTGCCAGAGTTGTGCCTGAGTTGTGCTAGAGTTGTGCGTGAGGTGTGCCACAGTCATGCCAGAGTTGTGCCAGAGTTGTACAAGAGTTGTGCCAGAGTAGTGCCAATGTTGTGCCAGAGGTGTGCCAGAGTTGTGCCTGTGTTGTGCCAGAGCTGTGCCAGAGTTGTGCCAGAGTTGTGCCATAGTTGTGCCACAGTTGTGCCAGCATTTTATGAGAGTTGTGCCATAGTTGTGCCAGAGTTCTGCCAAAGTTGTGGCAGAGTTGTGACATAGTTGTGCCAGAATTGTGCAAGCATTGTACTGGAGTCCTGACAGAGTTGTGCCAGAGTTGTGCCAGCTTTCTGCCAATTTGTTGCCAGAGTTAAGCAAGAGTCATGCCAGAGTTGTGCCCGAGTTATACGAGAGTTGTGCCAGATTTGTGCCAGAGTTGTGCCAGATTTGTGCCAGAGTTGTGCCAGAGTTTTGCCAGAGTTGTGCCAGAGTTGTGTCAAAGTTGTGCCAGAGTTGTGCCAGAGTTGTGCCAGAGTTGTGCCAGAGCTGTGCTAGAGTTGTTCAAAAGTTGTGCCAGGGTTATGCTAGAGTTGTGCCAGAGTTGTGCCATAGTTGAAGCAGAGTTGTGCCAGAGTTGTGCCAGAGTTGTGCCAGAGTTGTGCCAGAGCTGTGCTAGAGTTGTTCAAAAGTTGTGCCAGGGTTATGCTAGAGTTGTGCCAGAGTTGTGCCATAGTTGAAGCATAGTTGTGCCAGATTTGTGCCATAGTTGTGCCAGAGTTGTACAAGAGTTGTGCCAGGGCTATGCAAGAGTTGTGCCAGAGTTGTGCCAGAGTTGTACCACAGTTGTGTCAGAGTTGTGCCAGAGTTGTGCCAGAGCTGTGCCAGAATGGTGCCAGAGTCGTGCCAGAGTTGTGCCAGAGCAGTGCCAGAGTCGTGCCAGAGTTGTGCCAGAGCTTTTCCACAGTTGTGCAAGAGTTGGGCCAGGGTTGCACCAGAGTTGTGCCAGAGTTGTACAATAGTTATGCCAGAGTTCTGCCAGAGTTGGGCCGGACCCGTGCAAGAGTTGTGCCAGAGTTGTGCCGGAGTTGTGCCAGAGTTGTGCGAGAGTTGTGCCAGAATTGTACCAGAGTCGTACCAAAGTCATGCCAGAGTTGTGCTATAGTCGTGCAAGAGTCGTGCCAGAGTTGTGCTAGAGTTGTGCTAGAGTTGTGCCAGAGTTGTGCCAAAGTGATGCCATAGATGTGCCAGAGTTGTCCCAGAGTTGTGCCAGAGTTGTGCCTGAGTTGTGCCAGAGTTGTGCCACAGTTGTGCCAGAGTTGGGCCAGAGTTGTGCTAGAGTTGTGCCAGATTCGTGCCAGACTTGTGCCAGAGTTCTGCCATACTTATGCCGGAGTTGTGCCTGAGTTATGCCAGAGTTGTACTCGAGCTATGCCCAGTTGTGCCAGAGTTGTGCCAGAGCTGTGCTAGAGTTGTGCCTGAGGTGTGCCAAAGTCATGCCATTGTTGTGCCAGAGGTGTGCAAGAGTTGTGCCTGAGTTGTGCCAGTGTTGTGCCAGAGGTGTGCCAGAGTTGTGCCAGTGTTCTGCCACAGCTGTGCCAGAGTTGTGCCAGTGTTGTGCCATGGTTGGGCCAGAGTTGTGCCAGTGTTGTGCCATGGTTCGGCGAGAGTTGTGCCAGCGTTTAACGAGAGTTGTGCCAGAGTTGTGCCAGAGTTGTGCCAGAGTTTTGCCAGAGTTGTGGCAGAGTTGTGGCAGAGTTGAGCCAGAATCTTGGAGTTGTACCGGAGTCCTGACAGAGTTGTGCCAGAGTTGTGCCAGAGTCGTGCCAGAGTTGTGCCAGATTTTTGTTAGAGATGTGCCAGAGTTGTGCCAATGTTGTGCCAGAGTTGGGCCAGAGTTGTGCCAGCGTTTTTCAAGAGTTTTGCCATAGTTGTGTCAGAGTTAAGCCAGAAATGTGCCAGAGTTGTACCAGAGTTGTGCCAGAGCTGTGCTATAGTTGTGCAAAAGTTGTGCCAGGATTATGCTAGAGTTGTGGCAGAGTTGTGCCAGAGTTGTGCCAGAGTTGTGCCAGATTTGTGCCATAGTTGTGCCAAAGGTGTGCAATAGTCGTGCTATGGCTATGCAAGAGTTGTGCCAGAGTTGTGCCAGAGTTGTGCCAGATTTGTGCCAGAGTTGTTCCAGAGTTGTGCCAGAGTTGTGGGAATGGTGCAAGAGTCGTGCCAGAGTTGTGCCTGAGTCGTGCCAGAGCTGTTCCAAAGTTGTGCCAGAGTTGTACCAGAGTTGTGCCAGAGTTGTGCCAAAGTTTTGCCTGAGTCGTGCCAGAGTTGTGTCAGAATTGTGCCAGAGTTGTGCCAGAGTTGTGCCAGAGATGTGCCAGAGTTGTGCTAGAGTTGTGCAAGAGTTGTGCCAGGGTTATGCGAGAGTTGTGCCAGAGTTTTGCCAGGGATGTGCCATATTTGTGCCAGAGTTGTGCAAGAGTTGTGCCAGGGTTATGCGAGAGTTGTGCCATAGTTGTGCCAGAGTTGTGCAAGAGTTATGCCAGAGTTGTAACTGAGTTGTGCCAGAGTTGTGCTTGAGTTGTGCGCAGTTGTGCCAGAGATGTGCCAGAGTTGTGCTAGAGTTGGGCCAGAGGTGTGCCAGAGTCATGCCAGAGTTGTGCCAGTGTTGTGAAAACATGTTCCAGAGTTGTGCCAGAGTTGTGCCAGAGTTGGGCCAGAGTTGTGCCAGAGTCGTGCCACAGTCGTGCCAGAGTTGTGCCAAGGTTGTGCCAGCGTGATGCCAGAGTTGGGCCAGAGTTGTGCCAGAGTCGTGCCACAGTCGTGCCAGAGTTGTGCCAAGGTTGTGCCAGCGTGATGCCAGAGTTGGGCCAGAGTTGTGCCAGAGTCGTGCCACAGTCGTGCCAGAGTTGTGCCAAGGTTGTGCCAGCGTGATGCCAGAGTTGGGCCAGAGTTGTGCCAGAGTCGTGCCACAGTCGTGCCAGAGTTGTGCCAAGGTTGTGCCAGCGTGATGCCAGAGTTGGGCCAGAGTTGTGCCAGAGTCGTGCCACAGTCGTGCCAGAGTTGTGCCAAGGTTGTGCCAGCGTGATGCCAGAGTTGGGCCAGAGTTGTGCCAGAGTCGTGCCACAGTCGTGCCAGAGTTGTGCCAAGGTTGTGCCAGCGTGATGCCAGAGTTGGGCCAGAGTTGTGCCAGAGTCGTGCCACAGTCGTGCCAGAGTTGTGCCAAGGTTGTGCCAGCGTGATGCCAGAGTTGGGCCAGAGTTGTGCCAGAGTCGTGCCACAGTCGTGCCAGAGTTGTGCCAAGGTTGTGCCAGCGTGATGCCAGAGTTGGGCCAGAGTTGTGCCAGAGTCGTGCCACAGTCGTGCCAGAGTTGTGCCAAGGTTGTGCCAGCGTGATGCCAGAGTTGGGCCAGAGTTGTGCCAGAGTCGTGCCACAGTCGTGCCAGAGTTGTGCCAAGGTTGTGCCAGCGTGATGCCAGAGTTGGGCCAGAGTTGTGCCAGAGTCGTGCCACAGTCGTGCCAGAGTTGTGCCAAGGTTGTGCCAGCGTGATGCCAGAGTTGGGCCAGAGTTGTGCCAGAGTTGTGCCAGAGTTGTGCCAGAGTTGTGCCATAGTTGTGCCAAAGTTGTGCCAGAGTTGGGCCAGAGTTGTGCCAAAGTTGTGCCAGAGTTATGCCAGAGTTGTGCCAGAGTTATGCCAGAGTTGTGCCTGAGTTGTGCCAGAGTTGTGCTTGAGTTGTGCCCAGTTATGCCAGAGATGTGCCAGAGTTTTGCTAGAGTTGGGCTAGAGGTGTGCCAGAGTCATGCCAGAGTTGTGCCAGAGTTGTGAAAGAGTTGTTCAAGAGTTGTGCCCGTGTTGTGCCAGAGGTGTGCCAGAGTTTTGCCAGTGTTGTGCCAGAGCTGTGCCAGAGTTGTGCGAGAGTTGTGCCATAGTACTGCCAGAGTTGTGCCAGAGTTTTACGACAGATGTGCCAGAGTTGTGCCAAAGTTGTGCCAGAGTTGTGCCAGAGTTCTTCCAGAGTTCTGCAATAGTTGTACGAGAGTCGTGCCATTGCTTTGCTAGAGCTGTGCGTGCTTTCTGCCATAGTCATGCCAGAATTGTGCCAGAGTCGTGCCAGAGTTGCGCCAGAGTTTTGCCAGAGTTGTGCCAAAATTGTGAAAAATTTGTGCCAAAGTTGTGCGTATAAGTGTGCTCACACACACTTACATGCACCTACACGTACTTACACGCACTTACACATACTTACACATACTTACATGTACTTACATACACTTACATGTACTTAAACGCACTTGTACACACTTACGCGCACTTACACATGCTTACATGCACTTACACAAACTTGCATGCACTTACACACTCTTACACGTACTCTTACACACTTATGCGCACTTACACACACTTACACGCACTAGCACACACTTACACGCACTTACACGGACACACTTACATGCACACACCCACACACTTATACAAACTTACACACACTTACACACACTTACATTTACATACACTTACACATACTTACATGAACGTACACGCACTTATAGGCACTTATATGAACTTACACGTGCTTACACATACTTACACGCACTTACATACACTTACATGCTCTTACACGCACTTTCACACACGTATATGCACTGACAAGCACTTACACGCACTTATACGCACTTACACGCACTTACACGCACTTGTACGATCTTACACGTACTTACACACACTTACACGTACTTACACGTAATTACACGTACTTACACGTACTTACACGCACCTACACGCTCCTACTCACACTGACACGCACTGACACGTATTTATACGCACTTACACGCACTTACACGTAATTACACGCACTTACACACACGTACACAAACCTACACGAACCTACGCGCACTTACACGGACTTACACATACTTACACAAACTTACACACATCTACACTAGTTACACACACTTACACGCACTTACATGCACTTACACATACTTTCAAACAATTACACTAACTTACACGTACTTAAATGCATTGACACGCACTTACACACACTTACACACACTTTCATACACTTACACACACTTACACAAAACTGCACGTACTTACACGTGCTTACGTGTACTTAAACGTACTTACACGCACATACTTGCAGTTACACGTACTTACACGCACTTACACTCTTTTACATGCACTTACACGTACTTATACGCACTAACATACACTTTCACGTACTTACATGCACTTACACATACTGGTAAGGTTCATCCGCGAGGAGATCTTTAACCGCTTTGGGGGATGCAGCGTGTTGCANACACGCACTTACATGCACTTACACACACTTTCAAACAATTACACTAACTCACACGTACTTAAATGCATTGACACGCACTTACACACACTTACACACACTTTCATACACTTACACGCACTTACACAAAATTGCACGTACTTACATGTTACGTGTACTTAAACGTACTTACACGCACATACTTGCAGTTACACGTACTTACACGCACTTACACTCTTTTACATGCACTTACACGTACTTATACGCACTAACATACACTTTCACGTACTTACATGCACTTACACATACTGGTAAGGTTCATCCGCGAGGAGATCTTTAACCGCTTTGGGGGATGCAGCGTGTTGCACAGTGACAATGGCAATGAGCTCATGGGGGCCTTCAGAGAGGATTTGGAGGATTGGGGGGTCCGCCATGTACACTCCGGGCGGTACAGGCCAGAATCCCAGGGGCAAGTGGAGCGGGTGCACGAGATACTCGAGCGAGCAGTGGCCACCGCGGAGGGCAGCGGCTGGACAGAGAAGCTGAAGAAGACGACGCACTTCATCAACACAACACCCAGTCGTGAAACCTCCTTCTCACCCAACGTGCTGCTCTTCGGACAGCTACCGCGAGCGGCGATGGGCATGCCCCAGAAGCCGCCGAGGCTACCACTTGCTCCGGAGGAAGAAGGGAAGCACTCGGAGGAGGAGAAGGACAAGAAGGTCACGAAATGGTTCCGCAAGCGATGTGAAAGGACGAAGGCCACTCAGGCAGAGGCGCGGTTGAGGGGTTCTATTGCTGCCTGGCACGGATGCAATGCAGCCAACCGACGGCTGAACCATGGGCCCATCAAAGAGGGCCACTTGGTGTATCTCTGCCCCTTTCATAATGCGGGGTGAGAGGCAAGAGAACCGCAGGAGGTGTACCGCGTGGCCAGCGTCGAGGCGGGGCAAGTGTGATTGGAAGGGCCAGAAGGGTTCAGTGACTGCAGTTATCTTGCCATGGAGATCGTGCTGCTGCCACCAGCATGGCAAACGGACATCCCCGGGACGGGAGGTTGCCTGCCGCCTCTAGGACAGCGGAAGGGCTCGCGAGGATGGAGAGCGGAGGAGGTGGTAGACGTGTGTGAAGAACAGGTGTCGCAGCAGGAGTGGGAGTGGAGCCAAGAACCAGAGGAAGTAGACGAGGAAGAGTTCGATGTCCGCAAACTGGCCGTCGAGGAGGTGAGGAAGGAACAACGGCAAGAACAGATGCGGTGAGGGCAGCAGCTGGAGCGGCGGGAGGAAAAGCGGCAGGAACAGGGAGAGCAGCAAGAACGGAGGAATAGGGAGGAGCCTGCGGGTAGGCCCGAACGACAGCCCGAGCAAACCTCAGTGGGGGTGGCCCAGCAGTCATCCCAGAAAGCACCACCGCAAACTACGGTGCCGATGAGCCCCAAGACCCTAGTCAACTACACGGGCCCGTGCGTATGGTGCGGATACAATCTCCTTGCTGAGCCACATCTAAAGGTGGTTTGCCGGGTGTGCGGAAATCTCGCACACCAGTATGTCGGCGGAGTCTCCAAAACCTGCATTGGGCAAAACCGCACCTGCTTGCGGTCCATGAGGGAGGTAGCTGAGGAGGAAGCCGCAAAGGAGCGGGAGGAGGAAGGAGCGGGTCCCGGCGCTGGGGGAGCACCACCCCGTGGAAGGTGGGACCCAGAAGAGGAGGAAGAGGATGAAGAAGATGAGGAAAAAGAGGGGCATCATGAGCGGAGGAAAGGTCCGCGCACGGTTTTCGGAGCCACGATGAGGCAGTAGCAGGCGGAGGGACGGGTTGCGACAGAAGAGAGAAGTCAAAAGGAGCTGGAAGAGAAGAAGTATGCCCAATGCGGCCAATGGTGGAGAGTGGCGGTGAAGGAGTGTGGCGGCTACCTCTGCAAAACCTGCACTCGCTGCCTGGCGCCACTTCGTAACGGGCATGGCAGGCAAAGTGGGGTTGCGGTGTGCAGAAGGTGTAGAGAGGAGATCGATAAGCAACGAGGTGTCTGCTAGGTACCTCGATTGAACAAAGAGGAAGCAGAGGACAAATCGGAGGAAGATGAGGTATTGGGAGAGGACGGGCTTCAATCCGCGGCATGTCCCACATGCCTAAAGACGTTGCAGGATGGGGAAAAGTGTGATGTCTGTACAAGGTCTGTACACCGTGAATGCTCGATGACGCGCAGCTCTGCCTGGAAGGGCCAATGTTACCAATGTGTGGGCAATGAGCTCCTTGAGACACACTGCTATATCAGCTTCATCGTGGAGACCCACGAACCACCATGCGCCGCCTGCCGGGAAGGGATGGCGGAGTTCGGGAAGGGAATGTGGCATGTGCCTGAAGATGTGCCACCAGTTGTACGTCGTGGTCTTGCGCACGGCCACGGAACAGGGTTCCGTGGGCGGAGGAGTTAAATTCCACGAGGTGGCAGACTCTTGTACCGGCAAGAAGTGAGCCACGGAGCACTATCCACGCGCGGAGTCTTGAGGGTGGGAGGCATGCGCTGAAGACCAGAAGGGGTAGCGCATGATCACTGAGCAGGTCCACCGCGTAACCGCAAAACGGCAGAAACGCGGAGCTGCCCCGGCGCGGAACTAGAGAACGCGGAAAGAGAGCATTGCGCAGCAAAATTGGGGGTATCATTCCGCAGCTTCGCCGACGTGTCTTTGCTCTGCTCGCTCCTTGCATTTCGTGTCTTCGCAAGCACATCCCAACTCTTCGCTCCATCACTCTCATTCCTTCGCTCATCTCTCTTACTTTGCCAACCATCACTCATCTTGCCAGCATTCTCTCCCACATCAACTTGTCTACCTTGACTACCTCGCGTCCCAGCCTCTATCAGCTTCCGTGACTAACTCCTCGGACCGCTCTCACCTGTGTCTCTCTGCTGCCGTATGCTTGCGTGTTCTGACGCTTTTGCCTGCTTCTGCTACTGTTATTCTCGTGTCTACATTCTTCTGACATGGTATCAGAGCATCAGGCAACATAACCTGGTGCCCCGTGACAACGTCACCGCTTTGCCACTGTCTTCCCTCTATGGCTTCCACTTGCAATCTTCTGTTACCGCTACCGTCATCTCGCGTCTTGCCGGTTTGCCAGCAGCTAACATCAGCAGCTCTGCCTGACGAGTTTTCCGCGCTGAAGAAACATCTTGTCATCCAACGGAAGGCCCTGCGTCCATTTTTGCGCCCGTGGCTAACAACCGGTGATGTGTCGCCCACACCAGTCTTCCTGCTCCCACTTCCGTGCCAACAAGGGAACAAGCCGTCACTCTCCTGACATCAGCGGTCTAGTAGACCTGCCCGTTGCCTGACTCCCTCTGT
>SZWC01000812.1:141257-165157 GCA_023375785.1 Penium margaritaceum
AAACTTAAAGAGGAACTCTAGAGGTTGAGCTAGCTTCCTGGCATCTATTTTCCACCTCCCTTCAGGCAGGGCAGAATTTCATCTTGTGGGACGTGAACCCGGGCTCCTGCCTCTAGAGGTGGACACCATTAACCACTAAGCCACTAAGGCTTGTCTTTTTGGTGTTCCTTTTTGGAGTCACTCCTGCCATGGTGAGGAGCATCATTCCAACACTTGCATGCATAAACACGCACTTACACGCACTTATACAAACTTACATGCACTTTCATGCACTTACACACACTTACACGATATGACACACACTTACATGCACTTACACGAACTTACACATGCTTACACGCACTTACACAAACTTACACGCACCTACATACACTTACACAAATTTATACAAACTTATATGCACTTACACAAACTTACTCGACTAACACACACTTACACGCACTTACACGTCCTTACACGCACGTACATGCATTTACACTAACTTACACGCACTTACACGCAATTACACGTACTTACACACACTTACATGCACTTACATGCATTTACACACACTTACACGCACTTATACACAGTTACGTGCACTTATACGAACTTACACATGCTTATACGCACTTACACGCACTGAAACAAACTGACACGCACTAACACACTCTTACACCCACTAACAAGCACGTACATGCACTTATCGCACTTACACGCACTTGCACATACTTACACACACTTACACGTACTTACACACACTTACACGTACTTACACGCACTTACACTTGCTTACACACATTTACACGCACTTACACGTACTTACACATACTGACACGAACGTACACAAACTTACACGTACTTACACGCACTTACATGCACTTACACGCACCTACTTGCGCCCTAGTTCCGCCTCAGTTGAGCACTAGCTACGCACTAGTTGTCCCCTAGTTGTGCCCTTAGTTGCATCTTACTTACGCCCTAGTTGCGCCTTAGTTGCACCCTCGTTGTGCCCAACTTGCAGACTAGTTGCGCCCTAGTTGCACCCTAGTTGCACCCTAGTTGTGCCCTAGTTGTGCCAGATCACAGAAACCAAAGCGGGGTCACAGAAACCAAATACGGGTCACAGAAACCAAAGCCGGGTCACACAAACCAAAGCGGGGTCACAGAAACCAAAGACTGGTCACAGAAACAAAAGCCAGGTCACAGAAACCAATGCCAGGTCACAAAAACCAAAGCCGGGTCACAAAACCAAAGCCGGGTCATATAAACCAAAGCCGGGTCAGAGAAACCAAAGCCGGGTCAAAGAAGCCAAACCCAGCACACACAAACCAAAGCTGGGTCACACAAACCAAATTTGGGTCACAGAAACCAAAGCCGGGTCACAGAAACGAGAGCCGGGTCACAGAAACTAGAGCCAGTTCACACAAACGAACGCCGGGTCACACAAGCCAAAGCCGGGTCATATAAACCAAAGCCGGGTAACAGAAACCACAGCCGGGTCATAGAAACCAAAGCAGGGTCATAGGACCCAAAGCCGGGTCACACAAACCAAAGCCGGGTCACAGAAACCACAGTCGGGTCACAGAAACAAAAGCCGGCCCCATAAACCAAAGCTGGGTCACACAAACCAAAGTCGGGTCACAGAAACCAAAGCCAGGTCTCAAAAACCAAAGCCATGTAACACAAACCAAAGCCGGATCACAGAAACGAGAACACGGTCACAAAAACCAAAGCCACGTAACAGAAACCAAAGCCAAGTCATAGAAACCAAAGCCGACTCAAAGAATACAGAACCGGGTCACAGCAAACCAAAGTCAGGTCACAGAAACCAAATCTAAGTCACGGAAAGCAAAGCCAGGTCAGAGAAACCAAAGCCGGGTCACAAAAACCAAAGCCGGGTCACAAAAACCAAAGCCGGGTCACAGAAATCAAAGCCGGGTCACAGAAACTAAAGCCGGGTCACAGAAACCAAAGCCGGGTTGCAGAAACCAAAGCCAAGTCACAGACACCAAAGCCGGGTCACAGAAACCAAAGCCGGGTCACAGAAACCAAAGCGGGGTAACAGAAACCAAAGCTGGGTCACAAAAACCAAAGCCAGGTCACATAAACCTAAGCCAACTCACATAAACCAAAGCCGGGTACCGAAAACCAAAGCTGGGTCACAGAAACCGACCCTGGCCACAAAAACCAAAGGCGGTTCACAGAACCCAAAGTCGGGTCACAGAAACCAAAGCCGGGTCACTGAACCCAAAGCCGAGTCACAGAAAACAAAGGCAGGTCACATAAAGCAAAGCTGGGTCACTCAAACCAAAGCCGGGTTAGAAAAACCAGATCACGGTCAGATGAACGAAAACTAGGTCACAGAAACCAAAGCCAGTTCACAGAAACCAAAGCCGGGTCACATAAACCAAAGTCGGGTCACAGAAACCATAGCCGGGTCAGAAAAAACCAAAGCCAAGTCACACAAACCAAAGCCGGGTCACAGAAACCAAAGTCGGGTCACAGAAACCAAAGCCGGGTCACAGAAACCAAAGCCGGATCACAGAAACCAGAGCCGGGTCAGAGAAACCAAAGCCAGACCACAGAAACCAAAGCCGGATCACAGAAACCAGAGCCGGGTCAGAGAAACCAAAGCCAGACCACTGAAACCAATGCCGAGTCACAGAAACCAAAGCCGGGTCAACAAACCAAAGCCGGAGCACATAAACCAAAGCCCGGTCATAGAAACCAAAGCCGGGTCACAGAAACCAAAGCGGGTCACAAGATCCAAAGCCGGATCACATAAACCAAAGCCAGGTCACAGCAACCAAAGCATGGTCACATAACCAAAGCCGGGTCACGGAAACCAAAGCCAGGTCACAGAAACCAAAGCGATGTCACATACTCCAAAGCCGGGTCACAGAAACCAAAACCGGGTTACAGAAACCAAAGCTGGGTCACAGAAACCAAAGCCGCGTCAAAGAAACTAAAGCCGGGTCACAAAAACCAAAGCCGGGAGAACGAAACCAAAGCCGGGAGAACGAAACCAAAGCCGGGAGAACGAAACCAAAGCCGGGAGAACGAAACCAAAGCCGGGAGAACGAAACCAAAGCCGGGAGAACGAAACCAAAGCCGGGAGAACGAAACCAAAGCCGGGAGAACGAAACCAAAGCCGGGAGAACGAAACCAAAGCCGGGAGAACGAAACCAAAGCCGGGAGAACGAAACCAAAGCCGGGAGAACGAAACCAAAGCCGGGAGAACGAAACCAAAGCCGGGAGAACGAAACCAAAGCCGGGAGAACGAAACCAAAGCCGGGAGAACGAAACCAAAGCCGGGAGAACGAAACCAAAGCCGGGAGAACGAAACCAAAGCCGGGAGAACGAAACCAAAGCCGGGAGAACGAAACCAAAGCCGGGAGAACGAAACCAAAGCCGGGAGAACGAAACCAAAGCCGGGAGAACGAAACCAAAGCCGGGAGAACGAAACCAAAGCCGGGAGAACGAAACCAAAGCCGGGAGAACGAAACCAAAGCCGGGAGAACGAAACCAAAGCCGGGAGAACGAAACCAAAGCCGGGAGAACGAAACCAAAGCCGGGAGAACGAAACCAAAGCCGGGAGAACGAAACCAAAGCCGGGAGAACGAAACCAAAGCCGGGAGAACGAAACCAAAGCCGGGAGAACGAAACCAAAGCCGGGAGAACGAAACCAAAGCCGGGAGAACGAAACCAAAGCCGGGAGAACGAAACCAAAGCCGGGAGAACGAAACCAAAGCCGGGAGAACGAAACCAAAGCCGGGAGAACGAAACCAAAGCCGGGAGAACGAAACCAAAGCCGGGAGAACGAAACCAAAGCCGGGAGAACGAAACCAAAGCCGGGAGAACGAAACCAAAGCCGGGAGAACGAAACCAAAGCCGGGAGAACGAAACCAAAGCCGGGAGAACGAAACCAAAGCCGGGAGAACGAAACCAAAGCCGGGAGAACGAAACCAAAGCCGGGAGAACGAAACCAAAGCCGGGAGAACGAAACCAAAGCCGGGAGAACGAAACCAAAGCCGGGAGAACGAAACCAAAGCCGGGAGAACGAAACCAAAGCCGGGAGAACGAAACCAAAGCCGGGAGAACGAAACCAAAGCCGGGAGAACGAAACCAAAGCCGGGAGAACGAAACCAAAGCCGGGAGAACGAAACCAAAGCCGGGAGAACGAAACCAAAGCCGGGAGAACGAAACCAAAGCCGGGAGAACGAAACCAAAGCCGGGAGAACGAAACCAAAGCCGGGAGAACGAAACCAAAGCCGGGAGAACGAAACCAAAGCCGGGAGAACGAAACCAAAGCCGGGAGAACGAAACCAAAGCCGGGAGAACGAAACCAAAGCCGGGAGAACGAAACCAAAGCCGGGAGAACGAAACCAAAGCCGGGAGAACGAAACCAAAGCCGGGAGAACGAAACCAAAGCCGGGAGAACGAAACCAAAGCCGGGAGAACGAAACCAAAGCCGGGAGAACGAAACCAAAGCCGGGAGAACGAAACCAAAGCCGGGAGAACGAAACCAAAGCCGGGAGAACGAAACCAAAGCCGGGAGAACGAAACCAAAGCCGGGAGAACGAAACCAAAGCCGGGAGAACGAAACCAAAGCCGGGAGAACGAAACCAAAGCCGGGAGAACGAAACCAAAGCCGGGAGAACGAAACCAAAGCCGGGAGAACGAAACCAAAGCCGGGAGAACGAAACCAAAGCCGGGAGAACGAAACCAAAGCCGGGAGAACGAAACCAAAGCCGGGAGAACGAAACCAAAGCCGGGAGAACGAAACCAAAGCCGGGAGAACGAAACCAAAGCCGGGAGAACGAAACCAAAGCCGGGAGAACGAAACCAAAGCCGGGAGAACGAAACCAAAGCCGGGAGAACGAAACCAAAGCCGGGAGAACGAAACCAAAGCCGGGAGAACGAAACCAAAGCCGGGAGAACGAAACCAAAGCCGGGAGAACGAAACCAAAGCCGGGAGAACGAAACCAAAGCCGGGAGAACGAAACCAAAGCCGGGAGAACGAAACCAAAGCCGGGAGAACGAAACCAAAGCCGGGAGAACGAAACCAAAGCCGGGAGAACGAAACCAAAGCCGGGAGAACGAAACCAAAGCCGGGAGAACGAAACCAAAGCCGGGAGAACGAAACCAAAGCCGGGAGAACGAAACCAAAGCCGGGAGAACGAAACCAAAGCCGGGAGAACGAAACCAAAGCCGGGAGAACGAAACCAAAGCCGGGAGAACGAAACCAAAGCCGGGAGAACGAAACCAAAGCCGGGAGAACGAAACCAAAGCCGGGAGAACGAAACCAAAGCCGGGAGAACGAAACCAAAGCCGGGAGAACGAAACCAAAGCCGGGAGAACGAAACCAAAGCCGGGAGAACGAAA
Source organism: Penium margaritaceum (assembly GCA_023375785.1). NCBI lineage: Eukaryota > Viridiplantae > Streptophyta > Zygnematophyceae > Desmidiales > Peniaceae > Penium > Penium margaritaceum. Next base: position 146,625 of record SZWC01000812.1, read on the forward strand.
CCAAAGCCGGGAGAACGAAACCAAAGCCGGGAGAACGAAACCAAAGCCGGGAGAACGAAACCAAAGCCGGGAGAACGAAACCAAAGCCGGGAGAACGAAACCAAAGCCGGGAGAACGAAACCAAAGCCGGGAGAACGAAACCAAAGCCGGGAGAACGAAACCAAAGCCGGGAGAACGAAACCAAAGCCGGGAGAACGAAACCAAAGCCGGGAGAACGAAACCAAAGCCGGGAGAACGAAACCAAAGCCGGGAGAACGAAACCAAAGCCGGGAGAACGAAACCAAAGCCGGGAGAACGAAACCAAAGCCGGGAGAACGAAACCAAAGCCGGGAGAACGAAACCAAAGCCGGGAGAACGAAACCAAAGCCGGGAGAACGAAACCAAAGCCGGGAGAACGAAACCAAAGCCGGGAGAACGAAACCAAAGCCGGGAGAACGAAACCAAAGCCGGGAGAACGAAACCAAAGCCGGGAGAACGAAACCAAAGCCGGGAGAACGAAACCAAAGCCGGGAGAACGAAACCAAAGCCGGGAGAACGAAACCAAAGCCGGGAGAACGAAACCAAAGCCGGGAGAACGAAACCAAAGCCGGGAGAACGAAACCAAAGCCGGGAGAACGAAACCAAAGCCGGGAGAACGAAACCAAAGCCGGGAGAACGAAACCAAAGCCGGGAGAACGAAACCAAAGCCGGGAGAACGAAACCAAAGCCGGGAGAACGAAACCAAAGCCGGGAGAACGAAACCAAAGCCGGGAGAACGAAACCAAAGCCGGGAGAACGAAACCAAAGCCGGGAGAACGAAACCAAAGCCGGGAGAACGAAACCAAAGCCGGGAGAACGAAACCAAAGCCGGGAGAACGAAACCAAAGCCGGGAGAACGAAACCAAAGCCGGGAGAACGAAACCAAAGCCGGGAGAACGAAACCAAAGCCGGGAGAACGAAACCAAAGCCGGGAGAACGAAACCAAAGCCGGGAGAACGAAACCAAAGCCGGGAGAACGAAACCAAAGCCGGGAGAACGAAACCAAAGCCGGGAGAACGAAACCAAAGCCGGGAGAACGAAACCAAAGCCGGGAGAACGAAACCAAAGCCGGGAGAACGAAACCAAAGCCGGGAGAACGAAACCAAAGCCGGGAGAACGAAACCAAAGCCGGGAGAACGAAACCAAAGCCGGGAGAACGAAACCAAAGCCGGGAGAACGAAACCAAAGCCGGGAGAACGAAACCAAAGCCGGGAGAACGAAACCAAAGCCGGGAGAACGAAACCAAAGCCGGGAGAACGAAACCAAAGCCGGGAGAACGAAACCAAAGCCGGGAGAACGAAACCAAAGCCGGGAGAACGAAACCAAAGCCGGGAGAACGAAACCAAAGCCGGGAGAACGAAACCAAAGCCGGGAGAACGAAACCAAAGCCGGGAGAACGAAACCAAAGCCGGGAGAACGAAACCAAAGCCGGGAGAACGAAACCAAAGCCGGGAGAACGAAACCAAAGCCGGGAGAACGAAACCAAAGCCGGGAGAACGAAACCAAAGCCGGGAGAACGAAACCAAAGCCGGGAGAACGAAACCAAAGCCGGGAGAACGAAACCAAAGCCGGGAGAACGAAACCAAAGCCGGGAGAACGAAACCAAAGCCGGGAGAACGAAACCAAAGCCGGGAGAACGAAACCAAAGCCGGGAGAACGAAACCAAAGCCGGGAGAACGAAACCAAAGCCGGGAGAACGAAACCAAAGCCGGGAGAACGAAACCAAAGCCGGGAGAACGAAACCAAAGCCGGGAGAACGAAACCAAAGCCGGGAGAACGAAACCAAAGCCGGGAGAACGAAACCAAAGCCGGGAGAACGAAACCAAAGCCGGGAGAACGAAACCAAAGCCGGGAGAACGAAACCAAAGCCGGGAGAACGAAACCAAAGCCGGGAGAACGAAACCAAAGCCGGGAGAACGAAACCAAAGCCGGGAGAACGAAACCAAAGCCGGGAGAACGAAACCAAAGCCGGGAGAACGAAACCAAAGCCGGGAGAACGAAACCAAAGCCGGGAGAACGAAACCAAAGCCGGGAGAACGAAACCAAAGCCGGGAGAACGAAACCAAAGCCGGGAGAACGAAACCAAAGCCGGGAGAACGAAACCAAAGCCGGGAGAACGAAACCAAAGCCGGGAGAACGAAACCAAAGCCGGGAGAACGAAACCAAAGCCGGGAGAACGAAACCAAAGCCGGGAGAACGAAACCAAAGCCGGGAGAACGAAACCAAAGCCGGGAGAACGAAACCAAAGCCGGGAGAACGAAACCAAAGCCGGGAGAACGAAACCAAAGCCGGGAGAACGAAACCAAAGCCGGGAGAACGAAACCAAAGCCGGGAGAACGAAACCAAAGCCGGGACACATAAAGCAAAGCCGGGTCACATCAACCAAAGCCGGATCAGAGAAACCAAAGACGGCTCACAGAAACCAAAGGCGGGTCGACGAACCAAAGCCGGGTCGCATAATCCAGAGTCGGGTCACAGAAACCAAAGTCGGGTCACATAAACCAAAGCCGGTTATAAACCAAAGCCAAGTCACATAAACCAGAGCCGGGTCACATAAACCAAAGCCGGGTCATAGAAACCAAAGACGGTTCACGGACACCAAAGCCGGGTCATAGACTCCAAAGCCGGGTCAGATAAACCAAAGCTGGATCATAGAAACCAAAACCAGGTCACAGAAACCAAAGGCGGGTCAACGAACCAAAGCTGGAGTACATAAACCAAAGCCGGCTCACACAACCCGGAGCTGGGTCACAGAAACCAATGCCAGGTCACAGAAACCAAAGCCGGGTCACAGAAACCAAAGCCGGATCACATAAACAAAACCCGGGTCATAGAAACCAAAGGCAGGTCACAGAAACCAAAGCCGGGTCACATAAACCAAAGCCGGTCACAGAAACCAAAGCCGGTCACAGAAACCAAAGCCGGTCACAGAAACCAAAGCCGGTCACAGAAACCAAAGCCGGTCACAGAAACCAAAGCCGGTCACAGAAACCAAAGCCGGTCACAGAAACCAAAGCCGGTCACAGAAACCAAAGCCGGTCACAGAAACCAAAGCCGGGTCACAGAAACCAAAGTCGGGTCACAGCAATCAACGCCGGGTCACGTAAACTAGGCTGGGTCACAGAAACCAAAGCTGGGTCACAGAAACCAAAGCCGGGTCACAGAAATCAAAGCCGGGTCACATAAACCAAAACCGGGTCACACAAACCAAAGCCAGTTCAAAGAAACCAAAGATGGGTCACAGAAACGAAAGCTGGGTCACAAAAACAAAAGCTGGGTCACAGAAACCAAAACTGTTTGAAAAACCAACGCCGCATCAGAAAAACCAATGCCGGGTCACGTAAACCAAAGCCGGGTCACATAAACCAAAGCTGAGTCACATAAACCAAAGCCGGATCACATAAACCAGAGCCGGGTCACACAGCCCGAAGCTAGGTCACAGAAAACCAAAGCCTGGCCACAAAAACCAAAGCCAGGTCACAGAAACCAATGTCGGATCACAGAAACTAGAGCCGGATCACAGTAACCAAAGCTGGGTCACAGTAACCAAAGCCGGGCTATAGAAACCAAAGCCGGGTCACAGAAACCAAAGACGGGTCACAGAAACCAAAGCCGGGTCACAGAAACCAAAGTCGGATCACAGAAACTAGAGCCGGATCACAGTAACCAAAGCTGGGTCACAGTAACCAAAGCCGGGCTATAGAAACCAAAGCCGGGTCACAGAAACCAAAGACGGGTCACAGAAACCAAAGCCGGGTCAAAGAAACCTAGCCGGGTCACAGAAACCAAACCCCGGTCACAGAAACTAAAGCCGGGTCAGAGATGGTCCAAAGCCAGGTCACAGAAACCAAAGACGAGTCACAGAAACCAAAGCCGGGTCACAGAAACCAAACCCCGGTCACAGAAACTAAAGCCGGGTCAGAGATGGTCCAAAGCCAGGTCACAGAAACCAAAGACGAGTCACAGAAACCAAAGCCGGGTCACATATCCAAAGCCGGCACACGGAAACCAAAGCCGGGTCAGAGAATCCAAAGAGGGGTCACATAAACCAAAATCTAGCCACATAATCCAAAGGCGGATCACATAAACCAGAGCCGGGTCACACAAACCAAAGCCGGGTCACATAAACCAAAATCTAGCCACATAATCCAAAGGCGGATCACATAAACCAGAGCCGGGTCACACAAACCAAAGCCGGGTCACAAAAAGCCAACGCCTGGTCACAAAAACCAAAGCCGGATCATAGAAACCAAAGCCGGGTCACAAAACCCATAGCCGGTCCACATAAATCAAAGCTGGGTCACATAAACCAAAGCCGGGTCACAAAAACCAAAGCCGGGTCACAGCAACCAAAGCTGGTTCACAAAAACCAATTCCGGGTCTCCAAAACAAAAGCCGAGTCACAAAAAACAAAGCTGGGTCACATAAAGCAAAGCCGGGTCACACAAGCCAAAGCCGGGTCACATGAACCAAAGCCATGTCAGAAAAACAAAAGCCGGTTCACCGAAACCAAAGCAAGGTCACAGAAACCAAAGTCGGGTCACAGAAACCAAAGTCGAGTCAGAGAAACCAAAGCCGGGTCACATAAACCAAAGCCAAGTCACTAAACCAAAGCCGGGTCACAAAAACCAAAGCCGGGTCATAGAAACCAAAGACGGGTCACAGAAACCAGAACCGGGTTACAGAATCCAAAGCCGGGTCACAGAAACCAAAGCCGGATCACAGAAACAAAAACCGGATCATAGAACCCAAAGGCGAGGCAACCAACCAAAGCCGGAGCACAGAAACCAAAGCCCGGTCATGGCAACCAAAGCCGGGTCACAGAAACCAAAGCCGGGTCTCATAATCCAAAGCCAGATCACAGAAAATCAAGTCGGGTCACAGCAACCAAAACCAGGTCACAGAAACCAAAGCAGGGTCACACAACCCAAAGCTCGGTCACAGAAACCAACACCGGTTTACAGATACCATAGTCGGGTCACAGGAAGCCGGGCCACAGAAGCCAAATCGGGTCACAACAACCAAAGCCAGGTCACAGAAACCAAAGCCGGGTCACAGGAACCAAAAACGGTCCCATAAACCAAAGTCGGGTCACAGAAACCAAAGCCGGGTCACAGAAACCAACTCCGAATCACAGAAAGCAAAGCCGGGTCACAGAAACCAAAGTCGGGTCACAGAAACCAAAGCCGGGTCACAGAAACCAACGCCGAATCACAGAAAGCAAAGCCGGGTCACAGAAACCAAAGTCGGGTCACAGAAACCAAAGCCGGGTCACAGAAACCAACGCCGAATCACAGAAAGCAAAGCCGGGTCACAGAAACCAAAGTCGGGTCACAGAAACCAAAGCCGGGTCACAGAAACCAACGCCGAATCACAGAAAGCAAAGCCGGGTCACAGAAACCAAAGTCGGGTCACAGAAACCAAAGCCGGGTCACAGAAACCAACGCCGAATCACAGAAAGCAAAGCCGGGTCACAGAAACCAAAGTCGGGTCACAGAAACCAAAGCCGGGTCACAGAAACCAACGCCGAATCACAGAAAGCAAAGCCGGGTCACAGAAACCAAAGTCGGGTCACAGAAACCAAAGCCGGGTCACAGAAACCAACGCCGAATCACAGAAAGCAAAGCCGGGTCACAGAAACCAAAGTCGGGTCACAGAAACCAAAGCCGGGTCACAGAAACCAACGCCGAATCACAGAAAGCAAAGCCGGGTCACAGAAACCAAAGTCGGGTCACAGAAACCAAAGCCGGGTCACAGAAACCAACGCCGAATCACAGAAAGCAAAGCCGGGTCACAGAAACCAAAGTCGGGTCACAGAAACCAAAGCCGGGTCACAAAAATCAAAGCCATGTCAGAGAAAGCAAAACCGGGTCACAGAAACCAAAGCCAGGTCACAGAAACCAAAGCTGGGTCACCCCAACCAAAGCCGGGTCACTGAAACAAAAGCGGGATCACACAAACCAAAGCCGGATCATAGGAACCAAAGCTGGGTCACATAAACCAAAGCCAGGGCACAAAAACCAAAGCCGGGTCACACAAAGCCGGGTCACATAAGCCAAAGCCAGGTCACACAAACGAAATCCGGGTCACAAAAAACGAAAGCCGGGTCACAGAAACCAAAGGCGGGTCCCAGAAACCAAAGTTATGTAATAGAAACCAAAGCCGGGTCACAAAAACCAACGCCGGGTTACAAAAACCAAAGCCGGGTCATAGAAACCAAAGCCGGGTCACAGAAACCAAAGCCGGGTAATAGAAACCAAAGCCGGGTTACAGAAACGAAAGCCGGGTCATACAAACCAAAGACAGGTCACAGAAACCAAAGCCGGGTCACAGAAACGAAAGCCGGGTCATACAAACCAAAGACAGGTCACAGAAACCAAAGCCGGGTCAAAGAAACCAAAGCTGGATAAACCAAAGCCGGATCACATGAACCAAAGGTAGGCCACAAAAACCAAAGCGGGGTCACAGAAGCAAAAGCCGGGTCACATAAACCAAAGCCGGATCGCCAAAACCATAACCGGGTCACTGAATCCAATGTCGGGGCACAGAAACCAAAGCTGGGTCACATAAACCAAAGTTGAGTCACACAAAGCTGGGACGCATAAGCCGAAGCCGGGTCACTCGAACAAAAGCCAGGTGACAAAAAACCAAAGCCGGGTCAAAGAAACCAAAGCCGGGTCCCAGAAACCAAAGCCGGGTCACAGAAACCAAAGCCGGGTCACAGAAACCATCGCCGGGTCACAGAAACCAAAGCCGGGTCAAAGAAACCAAAGCCGGGTCCCAGAAACCAAAGCCGGGTCACAGAAACCAAAGCCGGGTCACAGAAACCATCGCCGGGTCACAGAAACCAAAGCGGGGTCACAGAAACCAAAGCCGGGTCACATAAACCAAAGCTAGGTCAGAGAAACCAAAGCCGGGTCAGAGAGACCAAAGCCGGTCACATAAACCAAAGCCGGGTCACAGAAACCAAAGCCGGGTCACAAAAACCAAAGCTGGGTCGCAGAAACCAATGCCGGGTCACAGAAAGCAAAGCCGGGTCACACTAACGTTGGCCGGGATTAGTTGCGCTCTACTTGCGCCCTACTTGCGCCCCAATTGCACCCTAGTTGCGCCCTATTTGCGCCCTAGTTGCGCCATATTTGCGCCCTAGTTGCACCCTAGTTGCGCCCTAGTTGAACCATAGTTGCGCCCTAGTTGCGCCCTAGTTGCACCCTATTTGCGCCCTAGTTGCGCCCTAGTTGCGCCCTAGTCACGCACAAGTCACGCCCTAGTTGCGCCCTAGTTGTGCCCTAGTTGCACCCTATTTGCACCCTTATTACACCCTACTTGAGCCCTATTGACACCCTACTTGCGCCCTAGTTGTGCCTTAGTTGGGTACTAGCTATGACCTAGTTGTGCCCTAGTTGTGCCCTAGTTGCGTCCTACTTGTGCCCTACTTGCGTGCTAGTTGCGCCTTAATTGCGCCTTAGTTACGCCCAATTTGCACACTAGTTGCACCCTAGTTGCACCCTAGTTGCACCCTAATTGTGGCCTACTTACGCCCTGAGTGCGCGCCCTCGTTGGGCCCCGGTTGCGCCCTAGTTGCACCCTAGTTGCGTCCTAGTTGTCCCCTAGTTGCGCATCAGTTGGGCACTAGCTATGCCCTAGTTGTACCCTAGTTGTGTCCTAGTTGTGTTCTACTTGTTCCCTATTTGCGCCCTAGTTACGCTTTAGTCTCGCCCTAGTTTCGCCCTAGATGCGCCCTATGTACGTCCTAGTTGCGCCCTAGTTGCGCCCTAGTTGTGCCCCAGTTGCGCCCTAGTTGCACCCAAGATGCGCCCTAGTTGCGCCCTAGTTTCCCCCATTTGCACCCTTATTGCATCCTAGTTGTGCCCTAGTTGCGCCCAAGTCTCGCCCTAGTCGCGTCCTAGTCGCGCTCTAGTCGCGCCATAGTCGCGCCCTAGTTGCGCCCTAGATGCACCCTAGTTTCACCCTAGTTGCGCCCTATTTGCGCCCTAGTTGTGCCATTGTTGCGTCCTCGTTGCACCCTCGTTGTGCCCTCGTTGCGCCCTCGTTGCACTCAAGTTGTGCCCTAGTTGTACCCTTGTTACGCCCTAGTTGTGCCCCACTTGTGCCGTAGTTGCGCCCTACTTGCGCCCTACTTGCGTCCTACTTGCGCTCTAGTTGCACCCTTGTTGCGCCCTAATTGCGCCCTACTTGCACCCTAGTTGTGCCCTTGTTACGCCCTAGTTGTGCCCCACTTGTGCCGTAGTTGCGCCCTACTTGCGCCCTACTTGCGTCCTACTTGCGCTCTAGTTGCACCCTTGTTGCGCCCTAATTGCGCCCTACTTGCACCCTAGTTGTGCCCTTGTTTCACCCTAGTTGCGCCCTAGTTGCGCCCTAGCCGTAACATAGTCACGCTCTAGTCACGACCTAGTTGCGCCCAAATTGCGCCCTAGTTGCGCTGTAGTTACGCCCTATTTGTACCCTTATTGCACCCTACTCGTGCCCTACTGGCACCCTTCTTGCACCGTAGTTGTGCCTTACTTGGGCACTAGCTTTGCCCTAGCTGTGTCGTAATTACGCCCTAGTTGCGTCCTACTTGTGCCCTACTTGCGCGCTAGTTGCGCATTTGTTGCGCCTTGGCTGCGCCCAACATGCACACTAATTTCACCCTAGTTGCGCCCTAGTTGCGCCCTAGATGTGCCATAGTTGTACCCTAGTTGCACCCCAATAGCGCCTTGATTGCGCCCTAGTTACACCCTAGTTGTGCCCTAGTTGCGCCCTAGTTGCAACCTAGTTGCGTCCTAGTTGTGCTCTAGCTGTGCCCTAGGTGTGCCCTAGTTGCACCCTAGATGCGCCCTAGTTACACCCTAGTTGCGCCCTAGTTGCACCCTAGTTGTGCCCTAGTTGTGCCATCATTGCGCCCTCGTCGCGCCCTAGTTGCGCCCTTGTTGCGCCCTTGTTGCGCCCTAGTTGCACCCTAGTTGCGCCCTAGTTGAACTCTAGTTGCGCCCTAGTTGCGTCCTAGTTGCGCCCTAGTTGTGCCCTAGTTGCGCTCTAGTTGCGCCCTAGTTGCGCCCTAGTAGTGTCCTAGTGACGCCCTAGTTACACCTTAGTTGTGCCGTACTTGCACCTTCTTGCACCATACTTACGCCCTAGTTGCGTCCTAGTTGTGCCCTAATTGCACCCAAGTTACGCCCTTCTTCTGCCCTTATTGCACCCTACTTACGCCCTACTAGTGCCCTACTTGTGCCCTAATTGTGCCTTAGTTGGATACTAGCTACGCCCTAGTTGTGCCCTAGTTGCATCCTAGTTGCGTCTTACTTCCGCCCTAGTCCAGACCTAGTTGCGCCCTAGTCGCGTCCTAGTTGTACCCTAGTTGTACCCAAGTTAAGCCCTTCTTGCCCTCTTATTGCACCCTACTTACGCCCTACTGGCGCCCTACTTGTGCCCTAGTTGCGCCTTAGTTGGACACTAGCTACGCCCTAGTTGTGCCCTAATTGCACCCTAGTTGTGTCTTACTTGCGCCCTACTTCAGCCCTAGTTGCACCCTAGTCGTGGCCTAGTTGCGCCCTTGTTGCATTAAAGTTGCGCCCTACTTGCGTCCTAGTTGCACCCTAGTTGCCCCCTAGTTGCACCCTAGTTGTGCCCTGGTTGTACCCTGGTTGCGCACTAGTTGTGCCCTGGTTGCGCCCTAGTTGCGCCATAATTTCGCCCTAGTTGCGCCCTAGTTGCAACCTAGTTGTGTCCTAGTTGTGCCCTAGTTGCGCCCTAGTTGCACCCTAGTTGCACCCTAGTTGCGCCCTAGTTGCGCCCTAGTTGCGCCCTAGTTGCAACCTAGTTGTGTCCTAGTTGTGCCCTAGTTGCGCCCTAGTTGCACCCTAGTTGCACCCTAGTTGCGCCCTAGTTGCGCCCTAGTTGCGCCCTAGTTGCGGCCTAGCTGCGCCCTAGTTGCGCCCTAGTTGCGTCCTTGTTGCGCCCTAGTTGCACCCTACTTTCGCCATTCTTGCACCCTACTTGCGCCCTAGTTCCGCCTTAGTTGGGCACTAGCTACACCGTAGTTGTACCCTAGTTGTGCCCTAGTTGCGTCCTACTTGTGCCCTACTTGCGCCCTAGTTGCGCCCTAGTTCTACCGTAGTTGCGCCTTAGTTACGCCCTAGATGCGGCCTAGTTGTGCCCTAGTTGTGCCCTAGTTGTGTCCTAGTTACGCCCTAGTTGCACCCTAGTTGTGCCCTATTTGCGCCCTAGTTGTGCCCTAGTTGCGCCCTAATTGCGCCCTAGTCGCGCCCTAGTTGTGCCCTAGTTGCGCCCTAGTTGCGCCTTAGTTGCGCCCTAGTTGTACCTTATTTGCGCCCTGATTGCACCCTAGTTGTGCCCTACTGGCACCCTATTTGCGCCCTAGGTGTGCTCTAGTTGGGCACTAGGTACGCCCTAGTGGTGCACTAGTTGCGCGCTAGTTGCGTCCTACTTGTGCCCTACTTGCGCGCTAGCTGCACCTTAGTAGCGCCTTAGTTGTGCCAAACTTGCGCACTAGTTGTATCCTAGTTGCACCCTCTTTGCGCCCTTGTTGTGTCATACTTGCACTCTAGTTGCACCCTTGTTGCACCCTACTTGCGCCCAAGTTGAGCCCTAGTAACGCCCTAGTTGTGCCCTAGTTGCACTCTAGTTTCGCCCTACTTGTGCCCTAGTTGTGCCTTAGTTGCGTCATAGTTGCACCCAACTTGCACACTAGTTGCACCATACTTGCGCCCTATTTGCGCCCTAGTTGCGCCCTACTTGCACCCTACTTGCGCCCTACTTGAACCCTAATTGCGCCCTAGTTGTGCCCTAGTTGCGCCCTACTTGTGCCCTAGATGCGTCCTAGTTGCACCATAGTTGCACCCCAGTTGCGCCCTTCTTGCGCCCTTATTGCACCAAACTTACACCCTAATAGCGCCCTATTTGCACCCTATTGGCGCCTCTGTTGGGCACTAGCTATGCCCTAGGTTCCCCCAGTTGCGCCGTAATTGCGCCCTAGTTGCGCCCGAGTTGCGCCTTACTTGCTCCCTGGTTGCGCCCTAGTTGCGCCCAAGTCGCGCCCTAGTCACGCCCTAGTCGCGCCCTATTCGCACCCTAGTTGTGCCTTAGTTGCGCCCTAGTAGCACCCTAGTTGCACCCTAGTTGCGCCCTAGTTGCACCCTAGTTGTGCCCTAGTTGTGTCCTACTTGCGTCGTAGTTGCGCCCTAGTTGCACCCTAGTTGCGCCCTAGATGTGCCCTAGTTGCGTCCTAGTTGCGCCCTACTTGCACCTTAGTTGCGCCCTAGTTACGCCCTAGTTGCACCCTAGGTACGCCCTAGTTGCGCCCTAGTTACGTCCTAGTTGCGCCCTACTTGCGCCCTACTCTCGCCCTAGTTCCGCCTCAGTTGGGCACTAGCTACGCCCTTGTTCTACCCTAGTTGCGCCCTAGCTGCATCCTACTTCTACCCTACTTGCGCCCTAGTTATACCTTAGTTGCGCTTTAGTTGTGCCTTTGCTGCGCCTTAGTTGCACCCTACTTGCGCACAAGTTGTGCCCTAGTTGCGCCCTAGTTGCACCCTAGTTGCACCCTAGTTGCACCTTAGTTGCGCCCTTGTTGCGCCCTTGTTGCGCCTTAGTTGCGCCCTTGTTACGCCCTTGTTGCGCTCTCGTTGCACCCTCGTTGCGCCCTTGTTGTACCCTCGTTGCGCTCAAGTTGCGCCCTCATTGCGCCCGTCTTACGCCCTAGTTGTGCTCCATTTGAGCTGTTATTGCACCCTACTTGCGCCCTACTTGCACCCTACTTGCGTCATACTTGCGCACTAGTTGCACCTTTGTTGCACCCTAGTTTCGCCATAGTTGCGCCCTAGTTGCGCCCTATTTGCGCCCTAGTTGCGCCCTAATTGCGCCCTAGTTGCACTCTAGTTGCGCCCTAGTTGCGAGCTAGTTGCGCCCTAGTTGTGCCCTGGTCGCGCCCTAGTCGCGCAATATTCGCGCCCTAGTTGCGCCCTAGTTGCGCCCTGGTTGCGCTCTAGTTGCACCATATTTGCGCCCTTGTTGCACCCTAGTTGTGCCCTAGTTGCGCGCTAGTTGCGCCCTAGTCGCGCCCTAGTTGCGCTCTAGTTGCACCCTAGTTGCGTCCTACTTGTGTCCTACTTGCGCGCTACTTACGCCTTAGTTGCACCTTAGCTGCGCCAAACTTGCACACTAGTTGCACCCTAGTTGTGCCCTAGTTGTGCCTTAGTTGTGCCCTAGTTGCGCCCTAGTTTCACCCTGGTTTCACCCCGGTTGCGCCCTAGTTGCGCCCCAGTTGCGCCCTAGTTGCGCCCTAGTTGTGCCCTAGTTGCGACCTAGTTGGGTCCTAGTTGTGCCCAAGTTGTGCCCTAGTTGCACCTTAGTTGCATCCTAGTTGAGCCCTAGTTGCACCCTAGTTATGCCCTAGTTGCGCACTAGTTGTTCCCTAGTTGTGCCCTTTTGTGTCCTCGTTGCGACCTACTTGCACCCTCATTGCGCATTTGTTGCATCATAGTTGCGCTCTAGCTGCGCTCTAGTTGCGCCCTAGTTGCGTCCTAGTTGCGCCCTAGGTGCGCCCTAGGTGCGCTCTTGCTGCGCCCTAGTTGCGCCCTAGTTGTGCCCTAGTTGTACCCTAGTTGCTCCCTGGTTGTGTCCTAGTTGCGCCCTAGTTGCGCCCTATTTGTGCCCTTGTTGCGCTTTGGTTGTGCCTTAGTTGCGCCTTACTTGCGCCCTACTTCCGCCCTAGTTGCGCCCTACCTGCACACTAGTTGCGTCTTAGTTGCACCCTAGTTGCGCCCTAGTTGTGTCTCAGCTGGGCACTAGCTACGCACTAGTTGTACCCTACTTGCACCATAGTTGCGTCCTACTTGTGCCCTATTTGCACCCTAGTTGTGCCCTAGTTGCGCCCTAGTTGTGCCCTAGTTGCGCCCTAGTTACGCCCTGGTTGCACCTTAGTTGTGTCCTAGTTGCACCCTCGTTGCGCCCTAGTTGCGCCCTACTTGCACCCTAGTTGTGCCCTGGTTGCGCCCTAGTTGCGTGCTAGTTGCGCCCTAGTTGCGCCCTGGTTGGATACACGTTGCAACATTCTTGCGCCCTACTTGCACCCTACTTGGGCCCCAGTTGCACCTCAGTTGGGGACTAGCTACGCCCTAGTTATACCCTAGATGCGCCCTAGTTGCGTCCTGCTTGTTCCCTATTTGTGCCCTAGTTACGCCCTAGTTGCGCCCTAGTTGCGCCCTAGTTGCGCCCTAGTCGCGCCCTAGTTGCGCCATTGTTACGCCCTAGTTGTGCCCTAGTTACACCCTAGTTGTGCCCTAGTTGTGCCCTAGTTGCGCAGAAGTCATGCCCTAGTCGTGCCCTAGTTGCGCCCTAGTTGCGCCCTAGTTGTGCCCTAGTTGCGCCCTAGTTGCGTCCTAGTTGCGCCCTAGTTCCCCCCAGTTGCACCCTAATTGCAACCTAGTTGCGCCCTATGTGCCGTTTAGTTGCGCCCTAGTTGCACCCATGTTGCGTCCAAGTCGTGTCCTAGTCACGCCCTAGTCGCGCCCTAGTTGCGCCCTACTTGCGCACTAGTTGCACCCTAGTTGCGCCCTAGTTGCGCCCTACTTGCGCACTAGTTGCACCCTAGTTGCGCCATAGTTGCGCCCTAGTTCCGCCCTAGTTATGCACTAGTTGCGTCCTAGTAGTGCCCTAGTTGTTCCCTAGTGCCCCCCTAGTTGCGCCCTTGTTGCACCCGGGTACCCTAGTTGCGCCCTAGTTGTGCCCTACTTGCACCCTAGTTGTACCATAGTTACGCACTAGTTGCACCCTAGTTGCGTCCTGGTTGCGCCCTAGTTGCGACCTAGTTGCGCCCTACTTGCGCCTTTCTGGCGCCTACCTGCGCCCTAGTTGCACCTCAGTTGGGCACTAGCTAACGCCCTAGTTGTCCACTAGTTGCACCATAGTTGCGTCCTACTTGCGCCCTAGTTGCGCCTTAGTTGCGCCCTAGTTGCGCCCAACTTGCATACTAGTTGCACCCTAGTTGCACCATAGTTGCAACCTAGTTGTGCCATAGTTGCGCCCTAGTTGCGCCCTATTTGTACCCTCGTTGCGCCCTCGTTCCGTCCTAGTTGCGACCTAGTTGCGCCCTAGTTGCGCCCTAGTTGCGCCCTAGTTGCCCTCTACTTGCGCCCTAGTTGTGCCCTAGCTGCGTCCTAGTTACGCCCTAGTTGCGTCCTAGTTAAGCCCTAGTTGCGCCTTAGTTGTGCCCTAGTTGCGCCCTACCTGCACCCTACTTGCGCCCTCGTTGCGCCCTAGTTGCGCCCTACTTGCGCCCTACTTGCGCCCTCGTTGCGCCCTAGTTGCGCCCTAGTTGCACCCTAGTTGCGCCCTACGTGCGCCCTAGTTGCGCCCTAGTTGCGCTCTACTTGCGCCCTAGTTGCGCCCTAGCTGCGCCCTAGTTGCGCCCTAGTTTCGCCCTACTTGCGCCCTAGTTGCACCCTAGTTGCGCCCTACGTGCGCCCTAGTTGCGCCCTAGTTGCGCTCTACTTGCGCCCTAGTTGTGCCCTAGTTGCGCCCTAGTTGTGCCCGAGTTGCGCCCTAGTTGCGCCCTAGTTGTGCCCTCGTTGCGCCCTCGTTGCACCCTAGTTGCGCCCTTGTTGCACCCTTTTTGCGCCCTTGTTGCGGCCTCGTTGCGCCCTAGTTGCGCCCTAGTTGCTCCCTAGTTGCGCCCTTGCTGCGCCCTTGTTGTGCCCTCATTGCGCCCTCGTTACGCCCTAGCTGCGCCCTAGTTGCGCCCTAGTTTTGCCCCACTTGCGCCGTAGTTGCACCCTAATTGTGCCCTACTTGCGCCCTACTTGTGTCCGAGTTGCACCCTAGTTGCGACCTAGTTGCACCCTAGTTGCACCCTAGTTGCGCCCTAGTTGCACCCTAGTTACGCCCTAGTTGCGCCCAAGTTGCTCCCTTGTTACGCCCTAGTTGCACCCTAGTTACGCCCTACGTGCGCCCTAGTTGCGCCCTAGTTGCGCCCTAGTTACGCCCTGGTGGTGCCCTAGTTGCGCCCTAGTTGCGCCCTAGTTGCGTCCTAGTTGCGCCCTAGTTGCGCCCTAGTTGCACCTTACTTGCGCCCTTATTGCACCCTACTTGCGCCCTACTGGCACCCTACTTGCACCCTAGTTGTACCTTAGTTGGGGACTAGCTACGCCCTAGTTGTGCCCTAGTTGCGCCCTAGTTGCGTCATACTTGCGTCCTACTTGCGCTCTAGTTGCGCCTTAGTTGCACCTTAGATGCACCGAACTTGCGCACTAGTTGCACCCTAGTTGTGCCCTAGTTGCGCCCTAGTTGCACCCTAGTTGCACTCTAGTTGCGCCCTGGTTGCACCATACTCACGCCCAAGTTGCACCCTAGTTGCGCTCTACTTGCACCCTACTTGCGCCCAAGTTGCGCCTAAGTTGCGCTCTAATTGCACCGAACTTGCAAACTAGTTGCACTCTAGTTGCGCCCTAGTTGCACCCTAGTTGCGCCCTTCTTGCGCCCTTGTTGCACCAAACTTACACCCTACTAGCGCCCTACTTGCTTCCTAGTTGCGCCTCGGCAGGGCACTAGCTACGCCCTAGTTGTGCCCTAGTTACGTCCTAGTTACGTCTTACTTGCGCCCTAGTTGTGCCCTAGTTGCGCCCTATTTGCGCCCAAGTTGCGCCCTAGTTGCGCCTTAGTTGCCCCCAGTTGCGCCCTAATTGTGCCCTAGTTGCGCCCTACTTGCGCCTTAGTTGCACCCTAGTTGCGCCCTACATGCGCCGAAGTCACGCCCTTGTCGCGCCCTAGTTGCGCCCTAGTCGCGCCCTAGTCACGCCCTAGTTGCGCCCTAGTTGCACCTTAGTTGCGCCCTAGTTGCACCCTTGTTGCGCCCTAGTTGCGCCATAGTTGCGCCCTAGTTGTGAAGTAGTTGTGTCCTAGTTGGACGCTAGTTGCGCCCTAGTTGCGCCATGGTTACGCCCTATATGTGCCCTAGTTGTACCCTAGTTGCGCCCTACTTGTGGCCTAGTTGCGCCCTAGTTGCACCCTAGTTTTACCCTAGTTGCGCCCTAGTTGCGCCCTACTTGCGCCCTACTCTCCCCCTAGTTGCGCCTTAGTTTGGCACTAGCTACTCTCTAGTTGTACCCTAGTTGCACCCTAGCTGCGTCCTACTTGTGCCCTACTTGCGCCCTAGTTGCGCCCTAGTTGCACCCTAGTTTTACCCTAGTTGCGCCCTAGTTGCGCCCTACTTGCGCCCTAGTTGCGCCCTAGTTGCACCCTTGTTACGCCCTAGCTGCGCCCTAGTTGTGCCCTAGTTGCGCCCTAGTGGCGCCCAAGTTGCTCCCTATTTGCGCCCTTGTTGCGCCCTTGTTGCGCTCTTGCTGCGCCTTCGTTGCGCCCTCGTTGTGCCCTCGTTGCGCTCTAGTTGTGCCCTAGTTGCACCCTTGTTCTGCTCTAGTTGTGTTCCACTTGTGCCATAGTTGCGCCATGCTTACGCCCTACTTGCGCCCTACTTGCGCCGTAGTTGCACCCTTGTTGCGCCCTAGTTGCGCTCTAGTTGCGCCCTACTTGCACCATAGTTACGCACTAGTTGCGCCGTTGTTGCGCCCTAGTTGCACCCTAGTTGCACTCTAAATGCACCCTAGTTGCGCCCTAGTCGCGCCCTAGTCATGCCCTAGTCACGCCCTTGTTGCGCCCTAGTTGCACTCTAGTTGCGCCCTAGTTGCACCCTATTTGCGCCCTTATTGCACCCTACTTGCATCCTACTGGCATCCTTCTTGCGCCCTAGTTGTGCCTTAGTTGGGCACTAGCTATGCGCTAGCCGTGCCCTAGTTGCCCCCTAGTTGCATCCTACTTGTGCCCTACTTGCGCGCTAGTTGGGCCTTAGTTGCGCCTTGGTTTTGCCCAACTTGCACACTAGTTGCACCCTAGTTGCGCCCTAGTTGCGTCCTAGTTGTGCCATATTTGCGTCCTAGTTGCGCCCTGGTTGCGCCCCAGTTGCGCCCTAGTTGTGCCCTAGTTGCACCCTAGCTGAGTCCTAGTTGCGCCCTAGTTGCGACCTAGTTGCGTCCTAGTTGTGCCCTATTTGTGCCCTAGTTGCACCCTAGCTGAGTCCTAGTTGCGCCCTAGTTGCGACCTAGTTGCGTCCTAGTTGTGCCCTATTTGTGCCCTAGTTGCGGCCTAGTTGCACCCTAGTTGCGCCCTAATTGCACCTTAGTTGCGCCCTAGTTGCACCCTAGTTGCGCCCTAGTTGCACCCTCGTTGCGCCCTCGTTGCGCCCTAGTTGAGCCCTCATTGCGCCCTTGTTGCGCCCTAGTTGCACCCTAGTTGCGCCTTGGTTGCGCCCTACTTGCGCCCTACTTGCGTCCTACTTGCGCCCTACTTGCACCCTAGTTGGGTCTTACTTGTGCCCTAGTTGCGCCCTACTTGTGCCCTGGTTGTACACTAGTTGCACCGTAGTTGCGCCCTAGTTGCGCCCTAGTTGCACCCTAGTTGTGCCCTAGTTGCGGCCTAATTGCCCCCTAGTTGCGCCCTAATTACCCCCCAGTTGCGCCCTAGTTGCACCCGGGCGCCCTAGTTGCGCCCTAGTTGCGCCCTACTTACACCATAGTTGCACCCTACTTACGCACTTGTTGCGCCCTAGTTGCACCCTAGTTGCGCCCTACATGCGCCCTACTGGCGCCTACTTGCGCCCTAGTTGCGCCTTAATTGGGCACTAGCTACGCCCTGGTTGTCTCCTAGTTGCACCCTTAGTTGCATCCTACTTGCGCCCTAGTTGCGCCTTAGTTGCGCCCTAGTTGCGCCCAACTTGCACACTAGTTGCACCCTATATGCGTTCTAGTTGCACCCTGATTGCACCCTATTTGCACCCTAGTTGCGCCCTAGTTGCGCCCTAGTTGCGCCCTTGTTGCGCCCTCATTGCGCCCTAGTTACGCCCTAGTTGTGCCCTAGTTGCGCCCTAGTTGCCTCCATTTGGGGCCTAATTGCGCCCTAGTTGCATCCTAGTTGCGCCCTAGTTTCGCTTTAGTTGCACCCTAGTTGCAACCTTGTTGAGCCCTAGTTGCGCCCTAGTTGCGCCCTAGTTGCGCCCTAGTTGTTCCCTAGTTGCGCCTAGTTGCGCCCTAGTTTTGCCCTTGTTGCGCCTTAGTTGTGCCCTAGTTGCGCCATACTTGCGCCCTACTTGCTCCCTAGATACGCCCTACTTGCACCCTAGTTGCGTCTTAGTTGCGCCATATTTGCGCCCTAGTGGCGTCATTCTTGCGCTCTTTTTGCACCCTACTTATACCCTATTGGTGCCATACTTGCGCCCTGTTTGTGCCTCAGTTGGGTACTAGGTACGCCCTAATTGTGCTCTAGTTGCGCCCTAGTTGCGTCTTACTTGCGTCCTACTTGCGCCCTAGTTACACCCTAGTTGCGCCCTTCTTGCATCCTAGTTGCGCCCTATTTGCGCCTTAGTTGCGCCCTTGTTGCGCCCTAGTTGCGCCCTGGTTGCGCACAAGTTGCAACCTACTTGCGCCCTACTTGCACCCTACTTG
>SZWC01000812.1:183060-206010 GCA_023375785.1 Penium margaritaceum
TGACTCGTGTTATGAGTTGTTACTGTTGACCAAACATGGTGGACTTCTTCGGTCATATTCAGTGACATATGCATCTTTTGGTTGGTCACTGTGCACGCTAGCCACACCGTGCCACTACTTGTTGAAAATATTCTTACTTGCTAGTTGATAAACAATGTACCCAACCCATGGTTTCCTCCACTGACCATTTGTGACTCGTGTTATGAGTGTTCAACGTCGACCACACATTGTTAAATCCGTTTGGTCATGGTTGGTGACATATGCCTACGTTGGTTTTTCACTGTACATGGTTACCAGGCCGTGCCATTACGTATCGAAGGTCTTTGTGCTTTCTTGTTGACATCTAGTGTTCCCAAACCATTGTTAGCCCCCTCTTACTATATGTGACTCGTGCTGTGAGTTGTAATTGTTGACCACATGAAGTGAATTTTTTTGTTCATTGTATATGACATATGCATACTTTGGTTGGTCACTGTGCATTGTAGCCACGCTGTGCCACTACATATTGAAGGTATTTGTACTTGCCTCTCGATGACTGGTATTATCAACTCATTGTCTTCCACTCTGACCATTTGTGACTCGTCTTATGAGTTGTCAAAGTTTACTACACATAGTGACATTCTCTGGTCATGGTTAGTGGCATATGCATACTTTGGTTGGTCATTATGCATGGTATCCACACCGTGCCACAACGTATTATAGCTCCTTGTGCTTGCTATTTGATACCAGGTTTTCTCGAACCATTGCTTCCTCCTCTGACCATTTGTGACTCGAATTATGAGTTGTCGCATTGACCGGACACAGCGGATTTCTTTCGTCAAAGGCAGTACATATGCCTCCTTTGGTCGGTCATTGTGCATGGTAGCCACACCGTGCTACTACTGACTGAAGGTTGTTGTACTTGCTAGTTGAGAACTGATATTAGCAGACCATTGTTTCCTTCTGTGACCGTTTGTGACTCGTGTTATGGTTGGTGAGTGTTGACCACCCATATTGAAATGCCTTCAACATGGTTGGTGACATATGCCTAGTTTGGTTGTTTGGTGTGCATAGTAGCAACATAGTGTCACTACGTATTGACGTTCTTTGTCCTTTCTAGTCCATGCATAGGGTTCCCAAACCACTGTCTCTCCCTATAACCATTTGTGACTCGTGTTATGAGATTGTTGAAAATCTTTCTATTTGCTTGTTGAATATCTTTCTATTTGCTAGTTGATAACTAGTGTTCCCAACACATTGTTTCCCCCACTGACCATATGTGACTCGTGTTATGAGATTTCAACGTTGACCACACACTGTGAAATCCTTTCGGTCACGGTTTGTGACATATGCGTATGTTGGTTTGTCCATGTACATGGTTACCACGCGGTGTCATTACGTATCGAAGGTCTTTGTGCTTTCTTGTTGACATCTAGTGTTCCCAAACCACTGCTAGCCCCCTCTTACTATATGTGACTTGTGCTGTGAGTTGTAATTGTTGACCACATGAAGTGAAATTCTTTGTTCATGGTCAGTGACATATGCATGCTTTGGTTGGTCACAGTGCATTGTAGCCACACTGTGCCACTACATATTGATGGTATTTGTACTTGCTAGTCAATAACTAGTATTCACAAACCATTATCTTCCACCCTGACCATTTGTGACTCGTGTTATGAGTTGTCAAAGTTCACCACACTTCGTGGAATTATTTGGTCATGGTCAGTGACATATTCCTACTTTGGTTGGTCATCGTGCATGGTATCCACACCGTGTCACAACGCATTGAAGCTCCTTGTGCTTGCTATTTGATACTTGGTGTTACCAAACCATTGTTTCCCCCTCTGAGCATTTGTGCCTTGTACTATGAGTTGTCAACGTTGACCACACACAGCGGATTTCTTTGGTCAAAGGCATGACATATGCCTACTTTCGTCGGTCATTGTGCATGGTAGCCACACCGCGCCACCACTTCTCAAAGGTCTTTGTACTTCCTAGTTGATACCGAGTATTCCCAATCCCTTGTTTCTCCCTCTACCAATTTTTTACTTGTATTGTGAGTTGTGAACGTTGACCACACACAGCGGATTTCTTTGGTCAAAGGCATGACATATGCCTACTTTCGTCGGTCATTGTGCATGGTAGCCACACCGCGCCACCACTTCTCAAAGGTCTTTGTACTTCCTAGTTGATACCGAGTATTCCCAATCCCTTGTTTCTCCCTCTACCAATTTTTTACTTGTATTGTGAGTTGTGAACGTTGACCACACACAGCGGATTTCTTTGGTCAAAGGCATGACATATGCCTACTTTCGTCGGTCATTGTGCATGGTAGCCACACCGCGCCACCACTTCTCAAAGGTCTTTGTACTTCCTAGTTGATACCGAGTATTCCCAATCCCTTGTTTCTCCCTCTACCAATTTTTTACTTGTATTGTGAGTTGTGAACGTTGACCACACACAGCGGATTTCTTTGGTCAAAGGCATGACATATGCCTACTTTCGTCGGTCATTGTGCATGGTAGCCACACCGCGCCACCACTTCTCAAAGGTCTTTGTACTTCCTAGTTGATACCGAGTATTCCCAATCCCTTGTTTCTCCCTCTACCAATTTTTTACTTGTATTGTGAGTTGTGAACGTTGACCACACACAGCGGATTTCTTTGGTCAAAGGCATGACATATGCCTACTTTCGTCGGTCATTGTGCATGGTAGCCACACCGCGCCACCACTTCTCAAAGGTCTTTGTACTTCCTAGTTGATACCGAGTATTCCCAATCCCTTGTTTCTCCCTCTACCAATTTTTTACTTGTATTGTGAGTTGTGAACGTTGACCACACACAGCGGATTTCTTTGGTCAAAGGCATGACATATGCCTACTTTCGTCGGTCATTGTGCATGGTAGCCACACCGCGCCACCACTTCTCAAAGGTCTTTGTACTTCCTAGTTGATACCGAGTATTCCCAATCCCTTGTTTCTCCCTCTACCAATTTTTTACTTGTATTGTGAGTTGTGAACGTTGACCACACACAGCGGATTTCTTTGGTCAAAGGCATGACATATGCCTACTTTCGTCGGTCATTGTGCATGGTAGCCACACCGTGCTACTACTGACTGAAGGTCGTTGTACTTGCTAGTTGAGAACTGGTATTCACAGACCATTGTTTCCCCCTCTGACTGTTTGTGACTCGTGTGATGGTTGGTGAATGTTGACCACCCATATTGAAATTCTTTCATCATGTTCAGTGACATGTGCCTACTTTGGTTGTTTGGTGTGCATAGTAGCCACGCCGTGCCACTACGTATAGAAGCTATTTTTCCTTTATAGTCGATGCATAGGGTTCCCAACCCATTGTCTTTCCCTCTCACCGTTTGTGACTGGTGTTATGAGTTGTCAATGTTGACCATACATAGTGGACTTCTCCGGTCATAGCCAGTCACGTGTTCATCCTTTGGTTGGTCACTGTGCATGCTAGCCACACTGTGCCACTACTTGTTGAAAATATTTCTACTTGCTAGTTGATAACTAGTGTTCCCAACCCATGGTTTCCCCCACTGACCATTTTTGACTCGTGTTATGAGCTTTCAACGTTGACCACACACTTTGAAATCCGTTTGGTCATGGTTTATGACATATGCCTACTTTGGTTTGTCACTATACATGGTTACCACGCCGTGTCATTACGTATCCAAGGTCTTTGTGCTTTCTTGTTGACAGCTAGTGTTCCGAAACCATTGTTAGCCCCCTCTGACTATATGTGACTCATGTTGTGAGCTGTACAAATTGACCACATGAAGTTAAATCATTTGTTCTTGGTCAGTGATATATGCATACTTTGGTTGGTCAATGTGCATTGGAGCCACACTGTGCTACTGCATACTGAATGTATTTGTACTTGCAAGTCGATAACTAGTATCCACAAGGGGCGCAAGGGGCGCCGCCACTACGCATAGGGACATCTGCGCCTCCGGAATGGCATTTTGATGGGTCCTTGATGTGTGAAGGCGCCTTGGCGGGCGACGTGGTGCGCGCCACCGATTGAGCGGCTGGTTTGGGGTGCTGCGCTTTGACTGACGTAGCGGGAGCTACGGTTATGCGAATCGCGCACGGTTTGGTGCGTTGGAGAGCTAATGACTAGCCATACGAATGTTTAGATCATGTCCATGTTCACAAACGAATGCAAAACCGCGTTCTTCCCTTCGCAAAAGTGACTGTTTCGCAAATGCCTTTGACTCCCAGAAACATAGCGTGAGGCGACCAGAAAGCTCACGCTTAGACTCAGAACCACCCGCACAAATCACAGCCGTGAACACACATCAGACCCGTCGGGCCACGTTGGAACTGCCTCCAGCACCGGGGCCATTTCTGACAAAGGGCTATTGGCCCACAGCCCTGACCGGTCTGTACATCGCTCACGGCTTTCGCGGCAGATGGGACTGTCGTGAGGGACGACATCGCCGTAAAGCTCTGAGGTCCCGGAGTTGATGACTGCACAAATGGCGCAGAAGGAGATGCAGCTCATCCAGAAGTATGCAGGTGGCCCTGGCTACGGGCTATGGAGGTGGCACTTCGAGCTGCACCTCGCGCATAAGGGCCTGCTGGAGGTCATGAAGGGAACAAAAGTCCTCGACGAAGCAACGGCGACAGAAGCGCAGAAGGAGGCCTTTGCAAAGAATAACACAAAGGCGCTCATGCTGCTGGTGTTTGGGACGGCCGAGTTGCAGTGGGGCTACTTCCAGGGCTGCAAGCTGGCAACCGAAGCTTGGCAAAACTCTGTGCCGATCCATCGATCCAAGTTGCTGGCAAACAAAGGCTTCGCAATGAAGTGACTACTGAAAGTGAGAATCGAGAAGGGAAATGATGTCATCACCGCCATGCAGCAGACCGAGTTGCTTGCCTCACAATGGAACGACGTGGGATGGAAGATTGACACGCAGCTGCAGGAGATGGCCCTCCTCATGGCCCTTCTTGACAGTTGGAGCCCTCTCATTACAGTCTTAGGAGGATGGGCAGAGGTCAAGCTCACCTATGGTGCGGTCGCAGAGTACATCCGCAACGAGGCACAAGGACGGAGCTGCGGGTAAACCTTGTCGTCCTCATCGGCCCTCGTAACAAAAACGTGTGGTGGCGGGAGCGGGGCCAATGGAGGTGGCGGACAGGACGGCGGCAAGAAGGGCGCCAAGAAGGGTGCGTACCGCAACTGCGGCAAGGAGCGCCATTGGGCCCGTGAGTACACCGAGGAGGTAAAGGCCGGCGGCAAGGATGCCAAAGGCAAGAAGGCGCTTCTCAACTGCACTCAAAACCACTACATCAAGAAGGCCAACAGGCGATGCCTTGAATCCGGAGCGGAGGAGCATACACAGGTCGAGAAGGTCGCGTTCATCAGATACACCAAGTCCGGCAAATCCATGGTGGTCGCGAACGACAAGGTCATGCCGGCGGCTGGCCAAGGAGACGTGGACGTGGAGGTGGTGGTTGGTGGAAAGCGGGTGCAGCGCGTCATCAAGGATCTCCAACACGTACCCGGCTTGCCTGACATTCTAAGTGTCAGCCGCCTGACTGACAAGGGGTACGAGGTGCTCTTCAGGAGAAGAGGGGCAGTCGCGCGGAAGGACGGTGGCAGTGAGTCCATGCTGGAGGCTAAGCGGGAGGGGGGCCTCTACATCGTAGAGACCAAGGTGATCCCCGCGGCGACAGATTCAGCAGACTTGTAAGAACGCACCATCGACCTGGCCAAAGGAGGGGGAGTTGATCTAGAGCTGTGGCACCGACAACTGGGGCATTCCTCACTTGTAGTCATGAAGGAGATGGCAAAACGCGAGCTGGTATGCGGCCTCGTCATCGACGGTGCGGAAGAGGCGACATATGCAGCAGTGCACAAAAAGTGCGAGCCTTGCATCTTGGGCAAGGCGCGGCGCAAACCGTTCAACAAGAACGTGAATCGCGCCTCGGACGTGCTTGAGGTCGTGCACAACGATGTGTGCGGACCATTGAAGATGGCGTCAAAGAGCGGCGTGCGTTACACCGTCACCTTCATTGATGACCACAGCAGAAAGTTGTTTGTGTACTTCATGAAGTGGAAAGGCGAGGTCCTCGACCGGCTGAAGGAGTATGTCGCCGCGGTGGATAAGCAGACTGACCGGAAGGTCAGAGCGCTACGCAGCGACAACGGCGGAGAGTACGTGGGCTGTAGCGGGTGGATGAAGCAGTAGGGCATAAAATGGGAACAAACTACGCCATATTTGCCTCAGTCGAATGGCGTAGCGCAGCGGGTGAGCCAGACGCTGCTGAACATGGTACGGACCATATTGGTGGATGTGGAATTGTCGCGAAGCTTCTGGGCGGAAGTTGTGCGTACGGCGAGCTACACCATCAACCTCACTCGTACAGTGGTGCTGAAGGGGAGGAGCGACTTGAAGATGCCGCAGGAGGTTTGGAGCGGGCGCAAGCCAAGTGTGGCATACATGAAAGTGTTAGGGTGCAAGGCGCACGCGCTGGTGCAGGCTGCGCAAAGGCGTGACAGCAAGCTGGAGCCGCGGGCAGATTCGTATCTCTTCCTTGGCTATGAGAGCGCGTATAAGGAGTACTGGATGTACGACATGCGCAATGAGGAGGTAATCCGCAGCCGAGATGTCAAGTTCAACGAGCGGCAGAGTCACATCAGCAGCAACAACGCGGGTGTGGTGGACTCCCTAACGATGGGGGAGTGATTCCAGCTCCTTGATTACGAGAAGGAGCCGGCGGACGCCGAAGTTGAGGATGCGCCATCAGAGCGTGAAGGTGCACCAGTGGTGGCAGCCAATGCGAAGGACTCCGATGACGATCAAGCTGATGAGGACATCCACCGGAAGGATCTGGCGGATGAGGCCCCTGGGGTGCCGAGGCGCACACTCCTGGCAGAGTGTGCATCGGGCGTCGGTGGAAAATCCACCGGACGTGCCTATTGTTCGGGCGATGTTTTGCCAGAACGAGAGAGATCCTCGGGGAGCCGTCCGGTCAATGATTCACCGGAGCATGCTGAGTTGGAGGGATCGCACCATAGTGACGATGCGCCACCAAAACTACCGCGCCGCAGCGGTAGGCAGCGAAAAGTGGGGAAGTGCTTCGACACAAGTACCGGTGGATGGATTGGCATGACGTGGTGCATGCTAGCTGCATCAACGGAGCCGACTACCATGTAAGAGGCGCTTGCACGGCCTGAAGGGGATCAATGAGATGTAGCCATCAAATCGGAGCTGGCGTCCATCACGGAAAGTGATACGTGGGAGTTGGTTGACTGGCCGAAAGATGCCAAGGTCATCGGCTCAAACTGGGTATGTAAGACCAAGTTCACAAAGGAGGGTGTGGTTGACAAATACAAGGTGCGGTTGGTGGCAAAGGATTACGCACAACGTAAATGGGAGCACTACGATGAGACGTTTGCTCCCGTTGCCAAGTTCACAAGCATCCGGGCGATCCTTGCGGTGGCGGCCGCGGAGGACATAGAGCTCCACCAAATGGACGTAAGGACGGCCTTCCTCAACAGCATCAGAGACAAAGAGATCTGCGTGGAGGTGCCAGAGGGGGTGGAGGCGCCGGAGGGCAAGGTGTGTAAGCTGCGGAAGTCCTTGTATGAGCTTAAACAATCACCCAGATGCTGGTACCAACAGATGGACAGCTTCATGGCACAACTCTGCTTCAAGCGCTGTGAGACGGATCACAGCGTATACGTGCGACGCAATAAGCAGCTCCATCAGATCGTTGCACTCTACGTGGACGACCTGATTGTGTGCTCGACGGATTTTCCAAGCCTACAGTAGCTGAAATAGCAGCTCAGCAGCAGATTCCAGATGTCGGACATGGGGGAGCTGGAGTACTACCTCGGGGTGAGCATTACGCGGAACCGGAGGGCGCACATGCTTGAGCTGAGACAGGCCAAATATGTGGCAGGGGTGCTGAAGCGGTACGGCATGGAGGACTGCAAACCAGTTGGCAGTCCAGTCTCCATGACCTGTGAACTCAGTTCGGAAATGGCGCCGCAAACAAAAGAAGAGCGGGAGGATATGGCAGGGGTGCCATACCAATCGGCGGTGGGCAGCCTCATGTACGCCATGGTGGCGACTCGACCAGACTTGGCCTACGCGGTGGGCCAAATGAGCAGGTACGTGGCCGATCCAGGGCCACTACACTGGAAGGCAATCAAGCGCATCCTCTGCTACCTGCAGGTGACGCGGCATGCGCGCTTGAGGTTTGACGGCAAGGGGCGGGCGGACCCCTTGCGTTTGGTCTGCTACACGGACGCAGACTACGCTGGCGATGTGGACAAACGGAAGTCCACATCCGGCTACGTGTTCTTCCTCGCTGGTGTAGCGGTCTCCTGGTGCAGTAGAAAGCAAGACAGCGTTTCCACATCCACGGTGGAAGCAGAGTACATCGCGCTGGCTGGAGCGGTCAAGGAGGCGGTGTGGTTCGGCAGGTTGCTGGGGGAGCTAGGCGTACTGGAGCAGGAGCCAACGGTGGTGCAAGAGGACAACACCGGCACAATCTCGCTGACCAACAACCCGACGCAGCACAGGAGGACGAAGCACATTGACGTGCGTTACCATTACGCATGGGACATGGTTGAAGAGGGGNGTCCAGTCTCCATGACCTGTGAACTCAGTTCGGAAATGGCGCCGCAAACAAAAGAAGAGCGGGAGGATATGGCAGGGGTGCCATACCAATCGGCGGTGGGCAGCCTCATGTACGCCATGGTGGCGACTCGACCAG
The DNA here is from genome assembly GCA_023375785.1 of Penium margaritaceum. Lineage (NCBI taxonomy): Eukaryota > Viridiplantae > Streptophyta > Zygnematophyceae > Desmidiales > Peniaceae > Penium > Penium margaritaceum. The sequence goes on from SZWC01000812.1 coordinate 191,790, forward strand.
ACTTGGCCTACGCGGTGGGCCAAATGAGCAGGTACGTGGCCGATCCAGGGCCACTACACTGGAAGGCAATCAAGCGCATCCTCCGCTACCTGCAGGTGACGCGACATGCGCGCTTGAGGTTCGACGGCAAGGGGCGGGCGGACCCCTTGCGTTTGGTCTGCTACACGGACGCAGACTACGCTGGCGATGTGGACAAACGGAAGTCCACATCCGGCTACGTGTTCTTCCTTGCTGGTGTAGCGGTCTCCTGGTGCAGTAGAAAGCAAGACAGCGTTGCCACATCCACAGTGGAAGCAGAGTACATCGCGCTGGCTGAGGCGGTCAAGGAGGCGGTATGGTTCCGCAGGTTGCTGGGGGAGCTAGGCGTACTGCAGCAGGAGCCAACGGTGGTGCAAGAGGACAACACCGGCACAATCTCGCTGACCAACAACCCGACGCAGCACAGGAGGATGAAGCACATTGACGTGCGTTACCATTACGCATGTGACATGGTTGAAGAGGGGCAGGTGGTGCTGCAGCATTGCAGCACGTACAACATGCTTGCGGATTGCTTCACGAAAGCCCAACGCCTCGACCGGCACGCATTGAGCATGGCCGGGCTTGGGATAACCAGCTATGATGGGCAGGAGGGTGCAGCAGAAGATGAGTGTGAGCAAGCACGAGCAGCGGGCATGGCAGGTGCAAGGGGGAGAACGTTGAAGATTTGCCCCTCTGCATGCCCAAGTGTAGTGCCGGGAGGCGCCGACGAGCCGCCAGAGAGAGGAAAATCCTCGTCGACGGATGTGGCGACACGAGGATTGCTCAGATCCCAAAATGGAGTATTGCCCCTAAAAGATGACAAGTTGTTGAATCCGGTGGAAGATGTTTCATCAGAATCAGACTAGTGACGATGGAGATATGTGCTTCCAAAGTTGCGGTGTGCGCGGCGGTTCTGGGAGCCGGCCGCGGTTCGACTTCCGGTGAAAAATTGACCAGAGCGAGAAACAAAATGCCATCTGGGGATTTTGCTCCGGAAGGACTGCCGAGGCGTCCGGTGGATGATCGACCGGATTTCAGGAGTGCAGTTTGTTACTGATGGACTTAACCAAAATCATGGCTCAGAGTCCGAAACTCAGTAGTAGAGTTTGTTACTCGGGGACTTGGTCAAAACCCCGACTGGAAGTCCACGAACAGGTTTTGACCCACATCAATCCCCATCACCAAACTCGATGATTAACTCGTCGAAACAGACCCCAAAGGCGCAAGGGGCACCGCCACTACACATAGGGACATCTGCGCCTCCGGACTGGCGTTTTGATGGGTCCTTGATGCGTGAAGGCGCCTCGGCGGGCGACGTGGTGTGCGCCACCGAGTGAGCGGCTGGTTTGGGGTGTTGCGCTTCGACTGACGTAGCGGGAGCTACGATTATCTGAACTGCGCACAGTTTGGTGCGTTGGAGAGCTCATGACTAGCCCTACAAATGTTTATATCATGTCCATGCTGAAAACATAATGCAAAATTGCGTTATTCCCTTCGCAAAAGTGACTGTCTCGCAAATTCCTTCCACTCCCAGAAACATAGCGTGAGGCGACCATAAAGCTCACGCTTAGACTCAGAACCACCCGCACAAATCACACCGGTGAACACACATCAGACCCGTTAGGCCACGTTGGAATGGCCTCCAGCACGGGGGCCGTTGTGTGACACTTTGGTCGGTCATTGTGCATGGTAGCCACACCGTGCTACTACTGACTGAAGGTCGTTGTAGTTGCTAGTTGATAACTGATATTCCCATAGCATTGTTTCCTTCCCTGACTATTTCTGACTCGTGTTATGGTTGGTCACCCATATTGAAATTCTCTGGTCATGGTCAGTGACATATGCCTAGTTTGGTTGTTCGGTGTGCATATTAGCTACAACGTGCCACTATGTATCGAAGTTCTTTGTCCTTTCTAGTTGATACATATGGTTTTGAAACCATTGTCTCTCCCTCTGACCATTTGTGGCCCGTGTTATGAGTTGTCAGTGTTAACCACACATAGTAGACATTTCAGTCATAGGCAGTGACACATGCATCCTTTGGTTGGTCACTGTGCACGCTAGCCACACTGTGCCACTACTTGTTGAAAATCTTTCTACTTGCTAGTTGATAACTAGTGGTCCCAACCCATGGTTTCCCCCACTGACCATTTGTGACTCGTGTTATGAGTTTTCAACTTTGACCACACACTGTGAATTCCGTTTGGTCATGGTTAGTGACACATGCCTACTTTGGTTGGTCCCTGTACATGGTTACCATGCCGTGCCACTACGTATCGAAGGTCTTTGTGCTTTCTAGTTGATAGCTAGTGTTCCCAAACCGTTGTTAGCCCTTCTGAATATCCGTGACTTGTGTTGTGAGTTGTCAACATTGACCACATGAAATGAAATTATTTGGTCATGGTCAGTGACATATGCATACTTTGGTTGGTCACTGTGCATTGTAGCCACACTGTGCTACTACATATTGAAGCTTTTTATACTTGCTAGTCGATAACTAGTTTTGAGAAACCAGTATCTTCCACTCTGACCATTTGTGACCCGTGTTATTAGCTGTCAATGTTTAAGACACATGGTGAAATTCTTTGGTCATGGTTAGTGACATATGCATACCTTGGTTGGTCATCGTGCATGGTATCCACACCGTGCCACAACTTTTTGAAGGTCATTGTGCTTGCTAATTGATATCTGGTGTCCCCAAAGAATTGTTTCCCCCTCTCACTATTTGTGACTTGTATTATGGATTGTCAACGTTAACGACACACAGCGGATTTCTTTGGTCAAAAGCTGTACATATGCCTTCTTCAGTTGGTCATTGTACATGGTAGCCACACCGTGCTACTACTGATTGAAGGGCGTTGTACTTGCTAGTTGAGAGCTGATATTCCGAAACCACTCTTTCCCCCTCTGACCGTTTGTGATTTGTGTTATGGTTGGTGAACGTTGACCAACCATATTGAAATTCTTTGGTCATGGCCATCGACATATGCCTAGTTTGGCTGTTTGGCGTGCATAGTAGCCACACTGCCCATTATGTATTGAAGTTATTTCTCCTTTCTAGTCCATGCATAGAGTTCCCAAACCATTGTCTCTCCACATGACCATTTGTGACTCGTGTTATGAGCTTTCAAAGGTTACCACACTTAGTGACAGTATTTGGTCATGGTCAGTGACATATGCATACTTTGGTTGTTTGGTGTGCATAGTAGCCACACTGCCCATTATGTATTGAAGTTATTTCTCCTTTCTAGTCCATGCATAGAGTTCCCAAACCATTGTCTCTCCACATGACCATTTGTGACTCGTGTTATGATTTGTCAATGTTGACCACGCATACTGGGTTTCTTCGGTCATAGTCAGTGATGTATTCATCCTTTGGTTGATCACTGTGCACGCTAGCCAAATTGTGCCACTACTTGTTGATGTTCTTTGTACTTGCTAGTTGACAACTAGTGTTCCCGACCCATTGTTTCCCCCTCTTACCATTTGTGACCAGTGTTATGAGTTCAATATTGACCACACATTGTGAAATTTGTTTGGTCATGGTTAGTGACATATGCCTACTTTGGTTTGTCATTGTACATGGTTACCACGCCTAGTTACTACATGTTAAAGGTATCTGTGCTTTCTAGTTGAAAGCTGGTGTCCCCAAACCATTGTTACCCCCCCCCCTTTGACTATCTGTGACCGGTGTTGTGAGTTGTCAACGCTGACCACATGAAGTGAAATTCGTTGGTCATGATCAATGACATATGCATACTTTGGATGGTCACTATGCATTGTAGCCACGCTGTGCCACTACATCTTGAAGGTATTTGTACTTGCTACTGGATAACTAGTATACACGAACCATTGTCTTCCACTCTGACCATTTGTGACTCGTGTTATGAGCTTTCAAAGGTTACCACACTTAGTGACAGTATTTGGTCATGGTCAGTGATGTATGCCTACTTTGGTTGGTCACTGTGCATGGTATCCACGCCTTGCCACAACTCGTTGAAGGTCCTTGTGCTTGCTGGTTGATACCTGATGTTCCCAACCCATTGTTTCCCCCTCTGACCAATTGTGATTCGTATCATGAGTTGTCAACGCTGTCCACACACTGCGGATTTCTTTGGTCAAAGGCAGTACATATGCATACTTTGGTCGGTCATAGTGCATGGTAGCCACACCGTGCTTATACTGATTGAAGGTCTCTGTACTTGCTAGGTGAGAACTGATATTCCCAGACCATTCTTTCCCCCTCTGACAGTTTGTGACTCATGTTATGGTTGGTGAGTGTTGACCACCCATTTTGAAATTCTTTGGTCATGGTCAGTGACATATGCATACTTTGGTTGTTTGGTGTGCATAGTAGCCACACCGTGCCACTATGTATTGAAGTTCTTTGTCCTTTCTATTCGATACATATGGTTCCCAAACCATTGTCTCTCCCTCCGACCATTTTTGACTCGTGTTATGAGTTGTCAATGTTGACCATACATAGTGGACTTCTTCGGTCATAGTCAGTGACATATGCATTCTTTGGTTGGTCACTGTGTACGCTAGCCACACCTTGCCACTACTTGTTGAAAATATTTCTACCCGCTAGTTGATAACTAGTGTTCCCAACCCATGGTTTCCTCCACTAACCATTTTTGACTCGTGTGATCAGTTTCAACGTTGACCACACACTGTGAAAATCGTTTGGTCATGGTTAGTGACATATGCCTACTTTGGTTTGTCAATGTACATGGTTATCACGCCGTGTCACTACGTATTGAAGGTGTTTGTGCTTTCTAGTCAATAGCTAGTGTTCCCAGCCCAATGTTACCCCCCTTTGACAATATGTGACTCGTGTTGTGAGTTTTCAACGCTGACGACATGAAGTGAAATTCGTTGGTCGTGGTTAGTGCCATATGCATACTTTGGTCGGTATCTGTGAATGGTAGCCACACTGTGCCACTACATATTGAAGGTATTTGTACCTGCAACTCGATGACTAGTATTCACAACCCATCGTCTTCCACTCTGACCATCTGTGACTTGTGTTATGAGTTGTCAAGGTTTACTACAATTTGTGAAATTGTTTGGTCATGATCAGTGACATATGCCTACTTTGGTTGGTCATCGTGCATGGTATCCACACCGTGCCACAACGTATTGAAGGTCCTTGTGCTTGCTAGTTGATACCTGATGTTCCCAAACCATTTTCTCCCCCTCTGACCATTTGTTACTCCTGTTATGAGTTGTCAACGCTGACCACACAGAGCGGAATTCTTTGGTCAAAGGTAGTACATATGCCTACTATGGTCGGTCGTTGTGCATGGTAGCCACACCGTGCTTATACTGATTGAAAGTCGCTGTACTTGCTATATGAGAACTGCTATTCACAGACCATTGTTTCCCCCTCAGACTGTTTGTGACTCGTGCTATGGTTGGTGAATCTTGACCACCCACATAAAAATTCTTTCATCATGGTCGGTGACATATGCCTAGTTTGGTTGTTTGGTGTGCATTGTAGCCACACCGTGCAACTACGTATTGAAAATGTTTGCCCTTTCTAGTCAATACATAGGGTTCCCAAACCACTGTCTCTCCCTCTTACCAGTTGTGACTCGTGTTATGAGTTGTCAATGTTGACCATACATAGTGGACTTCTTTGGTCATAGTCAGTGACGCGTGCATCTTTTGGTTGGTCACTATGCACGCTAGCCACGCCGTGCCACTACTTGTTGAAAATATTCTTACTTTCTAGTTCATATCTAGTGTTCCCAACCCGTGGTTTCCCTCCCTGACCATTTGTGACTCGTGTTATGAAATTTCAACGTTGACCGATACTGTGAAATCCGTTTGGTCATGGTTTGTGACATATGCCTACTTTGGTTTGGCACTGTACATGGTTACCACGCCGTGTCATTACGTATCAAAGGTCTTTGTGCTTTCTTGTTGACAGCTAGTGTTCCCAAACCATTGTTAGCCCCCTCTGACTATATGTGACTCGTGTTGTGAGTTGTAAATGTTGACCACATGACGTGAAATTCTTTGTTCATGGACAGTGACGTATGCATAAATTAGTTGGTCATTGTGCATTGTATCCACACTCTGCCACTACATATTGAAGGTATTTGTACTTGCTAGTCGACAACTAGTATTCACAAACCATTATCTTCCACCCTGACCATTTGTGACTCGTGTTATGAGTTGTCCATGTTTACCACACTTAGTGACATGATTTGGTCATGGTCAGTGACACATGGCTAATTTGGTTGGTCATCGTGCATGGTATCCACACCGTGCCACAACGTATTGAAGCTCCTCGTCCTTGCTATTCGATACTTGGTGTTCCCAACCCATTGTTTCCCCCTCTGACCATTTGGGACTCGTATTATGAGTTGTCAACGTTGACCACATACAGCGGATTTCTTTAGTCAAAGGCAGTACATATGGCTACGTTTGTCGGTCATTGTGCATGGGAGCCACACTGTGCTACTGCTCACTGAAGGTCATTGTACTTGCTGGTTGAGAACTGATATTCCCATAGCATTGTTTCCTCCCTTGACCGTTTGTGACTCGTGTTATGGTTGGTCAACGTTGACCACCCATATTGAAATTCTCTGGTCATGGTCAGTGACATATGCCTAGTTTGGTTGTTTGGTGTGCATATAAGCCACACCGTGTCACTACGTATTGAAGTTCTTTGTCCTGTCTAGTTGATACATTGGGCTCCAAAACCATTGTCTCTCCCTCTGACCATTTGTGACTCGTGTCATGAGTTGTCGATTTTGACCACATATAGTGGACTTCTTCGGTCATATTCAGTGACATATGCATCTTTTGGTTGGTCACCGTGCACGCTAGCCACACTGTGCCACTACTTGTTGAAGTTCTTCAAATTTCTAGTTGATAAATAGAGTTCCCAACCCATGGTTTCCCCCACTGACCATTTGTGACTCGTGTTATGAGTTTTTAACATTGACCACACACCGTGAAATCTTTTTTGTCATAGTTAGTGACATATTCCTATTTTGGTTTGTCCCTGTACATGGTTACCACGCCGTGTCACTACGTATCAAAGGTCTTTGTACTTTCTAGTTGTTAGCTAGTGTGCCCAAACCGTTGTTAGCCCCTCTTAATATTTGTGACTCGTGTTGTGAGTTGTCAACCATGACCACATGAAGTGAAATTGCTGGTCATGGTCAGTGACATATGCATGCTTTGATTGGTCACTGTGCATGGTAGCCACGATGTGCCACTATATATTGAAGGTATATGTACTTGCTAGTGGATAACTAGTATTCACAAACCATTATCTTCCACAGAGACCAGCTGTGACTCGTGTTATGAGGTGTAAAAGTTTACCACACTTAGTGACATTATTTGGTCATGGTCAGTGACATATGCCTTCTTTGGTTGGTCATCGTGCATGGTATCCACACCATACCACAACGTATTGAGGGTCCTTGTGCTTGCTAGTTGATACCTGGTGTTCCCAAACCATTGTCTCAGCCTCTGACCTTATGTGACTCCTAGTATGAGTTGTCAACGCTGACCACACAGCGGATTTCTTTGGTCAAAGGCAGTACATCTGCCTACTTTGGTCGGTCATCGTGCATGGTCGCCACAACGTGCTTATACTGATTGAAGGTCACTGTACTTGCTAGTTGAGAACTGATATTCACAGACCATTGTTTCCCCCTCCGACCATTTGTGACACGTGTTATGGTTGGTGAACGTTGACCACCCATATTGAAATTCTCTGGTCATGGTCAGTGACATATGCCTACTTTGGTTGTTTGGTGTGCATAGTAGCCACACCGTGCCACTACATATTGAAGTTATTTTTCCTTTCTAGTCAATACACAGGGTTCCCGAACCATTGCCCCTTTCTCTGACCATTTGTGACTCGTGTTATGAGTTGTCAATATTGACCACACATAGTGGATTTCTTCGGTCATAGTCAGTGACGTATACTTCCTTTGGTTGGTCACCGTGCACACTAGCCATACCGTGCCACTCCTTGTTGAAGGTATTTGTACTTGCTAGTTGATAACTAGTGTTCCCAACCCATTGTTTCCCCCCTCTGACCGTCTGTGACTCGTGTTATGCGTTTTCAACGTTGACCACACACTGTGAAATTCTTTCGGTCATGGTTAGTGACATGTGCCTACTTTGGTTTGTCACTGTACATGGTTACCACGTCGTGTCTGCACGTATTGAAGGTCTCTGTGCTTTCTAGTTGATAGCTTGTGTTCCTGAACCATTGTTACCCCCTCTGAATATCGAAGTGACGTTCGTTGGTCATAATCAGTGACATATGCATACTTTGGTTGGTCACTGTGCATGGTAGCCACGCCGTGCCACTACATATTGAAGGTATTTGTACTTGCTACTAGATACCTAGTATTCACAAACCATTGTCTTCCACTCTGACCATTTGTGACTCGTGTTATGAGTTTTCAACGTTTACCACACTTAATGACATTACTTGGTCAAGGTCAGTGACATATGCCTACTTTGGTTGGTCATCGTTGCATGGTATCAATACCGTGCTACAACGTATCAAAGCCCCTTGTGCTTGCTATGTGATACTTGGTGTTCCCAAACCATTGTCTCCCCCTCTGTCCATTTGTGACTCGTAGTATGAGGTGTCAACGTTGACCACACAGCAGATTTCGTTGGTCAAGGGCATTACATATGCCTACTTTGGTCCGTCATTGTGCATGGTAGCCACACCATGCTACTCATGACTGAAAGTCTTTGTTCTTGCTAGTTGAGAACTGATATTCTCAAAGCATTGTTTCCTCTCTTGACCGTTTATGACTCGTGCTATGGTTGGTCAACGTTGACCACCCATATTGAATTTATTTGGTCATGACCAGTGACGAATGCCTAGCTAGGTTGTTTGGTGTGCATACTAGCCACACCGTGCCACTGCGTATTGAAGTTCTTTGCCCTTTCTAGTCGATACATAGGGTTGCCAGCCCATCGTCTCTCCCTCTAACCATCTATGACCCGTGTTATGAGTTGTCAATGTTGACCAAACACAGTGGACTTCTTTGGTCATAGTCAGTGATGTATCCATCATTTGGTTGGTCACTGTGCACGCTAGCCATACCGTGCCACTGCTTGTTGAAGGCCTTTCTTCTTGCCAGATGAAAACTATTGTTCCCAACCCATTGTTTCCCCCTCTCACCATTTGTGACCTGTGTTATGTATTTTCAACGTTGACCACACATTGGGAAATTCGTTTGGTCATGATTAGTGACATATGCCTACTTTGGATTGTCACTATACATGGTTACCACGCCGTGTCACTACGTATCAAAGGTCTTTGTGCTTTCTAGTTGATAGCTAGTGTTCCCAGCCCATTGTTTCCCCCTCTGAATATCTGTGACTTGTGTTGTGAGTTGTCAACATTGACCACATAAATTGAAATTAATTGGTCATGGTCAGAGACATATGCATACTTTGGTTGGTCACTATGTAGTGTAGCCACACTGTGCCACAGCATATTGAAGGTATTTGTACTTGCTACTCGATAACTAGTATTTATGAACAATTATCTTCCACTCTGAACATTTGTGACTCGTGTTATGAGTTGTCAAAGTTTACCACACATGGTGACATTCTTTGGTCATGGTCAGTGACATATGGTTGGTCATCGTGCATGGTATCCACAACGTGCCACAACGTACTGAAGATCTTTGTGCTTGCTAGTTGATGCCTGGTGTTCCCAAACAATTGTTTCCCCCTCTGAATATTTGTGACTCGTATTATGAGTTGTCAACGTTGACCATACACAGCGGACTTGTTTGGTCAAAGGCAGTACATATGCACACTTTGGTCGGTCATTGTGCATGGTAGCCACACTGTGCTACAACTGATTGAAGGTCGTTGTGCTTGCTAGTTGAGAACTGATATTCCCGGACCATTGTTTCCCGCTCTGACCGTTTGTGACTCGTGTTATGGTTGGTCAACTTTGACCACCCATATTGAAATTCTTTGGTCATGGTCAGTGACATATGCCTGGTTTGGTTGTTTGGTGTGCATATTAGCCACACCGTGCCACTACGTATTGAAGCTGTTTGTCCTTTCTATTCCATGCATAGGGTTCCCAAACCATTGTCTCTCCCTCTGACCATTCGTGACTCGTGTTATGAGTTGTCAATGTTGACCACACATTGTGGACTTCTTCCGTCATAATCAGTGATGTATTTATCCTTTGGTTTTTCACTGTGCACGCTAGCCACACCGTCCCACTGCTTGTTGAAATTATTCATACTTGCTAGTTGATCAATAGTGTTCCCAACCCATTATTTCCCCCTCTGACCATTTGTGACTCGTGTGGTGAATTTTCAACGTTGACCACGCATCGTGATATCATTTGGTCATGGTTACTGACATATGCCTAGTTTGGTTGGTCGCTGTATGTGGTTATCATGCCGTGTCACTATGTATTGAAGGTATTTGAGCTTTCTAGTTGATAGCTGGTGTTCCCAAACCATTGTTACCCCCCTTTGACTATCGGTGACTTGTGTTGTGAGTTGTCAACGCTGACCACATGAAGTGAAATTCGTTGGTCATGGTCAGTGACATATGCATACTTTTGTTGGTCATTGTGCATGGTAGCCACATTGTGCCACTAACTATTGAAGGTATTTGTACTTGCTAGTCAATAACTAGTATTCACAAGCCATTATCTTGCACCCTAACCATTTGCGTCTCGTGTTATGATTTGTGAAACTTTACCACACTTAGTGACATTATTTGGTATTGTTCAGTGACATATGCGTACTTTGGTTGGTCATCATGTATGGTATCCACACCGTGCCACAAACTGTTGAAGGTCCTTGTGCTTGCTAGTTGATAACTGGTGTTCCCAAACCATGGTCTCCCCCTCAGACCATTTGTGACTCCTATTAGTTGTCAACGCTGACCACATGAAGTGAAATTCGTTGGTCATGGTCAGTGACATATGCATACTTTGGTTGGTCACTGTGCACGCTAGCCACACCGCGCCACTACTTGTTCAAAATCGTTCTACTTGCTAGTTGATAACTAGTGTTCCCAACCCATGGTTTCCCCCACTGACCATTTGTGACTCGTGGTATGAGTTTTCAACGTTGAACACACGCTGTGAAATCCGTCTGGTCATGGTTTGTGACATATGCCTACTTTGGTTTGTCACTGTACATGGTTATCATGCCGTGTCATTACGTATCGAAGGTCTTTGTGCTTTCTTGTTGACAGCTAGTGTTCCCAACCCTTTGTTAGCCCCCCCCCTGACTACATGTGACTTGTGTCGTGAGTTGTAAATGTTGACCACATGAAGTGAAATTCTTTGTTCATGGTCAGTGACACATGCATACTTTTGTTGGTCACTATGCATTGTAGCCACGCTGTGCCACTACACATTGAAGGTGTTTAAGGTATTTATTCAAGGTGTTTGTTTGGTGTGCATAGTAGCCACACTGCGCCACTATGTATTGAAGTTGTTTGGCCTTTGTAGTCCATGTATAGGGTTTCCAAACCATTGGCTCTCCCTCTGACCATTTGTGACTCGTGTTATGAGTTGTCAAAGTTTACCACACTTAGTGACATTATTTGGTCATGGTCAGTGACATATGCCTACTTTGGTTTGTCACTGTACATGGTTACCATGCCGTGTCACTACATGTTTTAAGTATTTGTGCTTTCTTATAAATAGCTAGTGTTCCCAAACCATTGTTACCCCCCTTTGAGTATCTGTGACTTCTATTGTGAGTTTTCAACGCTGACCACATGAAGTGAAATTCGTTGGTCATGGTCAGTGACATATGCATACTTTGGTTGGTCACTGTGCATGGTAGCCACACCACGCCACTACATATTGAAGGTATTTGTACTCGCTGGTGGATAACTAATATTCACAAACCATTATCTTCCACTCTGACCATTTGTGACTCGTGTTATGAGTTGTCAAAGTTTACCACACTTAGTGACATTATTTGGTCATGGTCAGTGACATATGCCTACTTTGGCTGGTCATCGCGCATTGTATCCACACCGTGCCACATCATATTGAAGGTCCTTGTGCTTGCTAGTTGATACATGGTGTTCCCAAACCATTGTCTCCCCCTCTGACCATTTGTGACTCCTATTATGAGTTGTCAACCCCGACCGCACACAGTGAACTTCTTTGGTCAAAGGCAGTACATATGCTTACTTTGGTCGGCCATTGTGCATGGTAGCCACACCTTGCTTATACTAATTGAAGGCCAGTGTACTTGCTAGTTTAAAACTGATATTCCCAGACCATTGTTCCCCCCTCTGACCGATTGTGACACGTGTTATGGTTGGTCAACGTTGACCACCCATATTGATATTCTCTGGTCATGGTCAGTGACATATGCCTAGTTTGGTTGTTTGGTGGGCATACTAGCCACACCGTACCACTACGTATTGAACTTCTTTGTTGTTTCTAGTCGATACATATGCTTCCCAAACCATTGTCTCTCCCTCTGACCATTTGCGACTCGTGTTATGAGTTGTCAATGTTGACCACGCATGCGAGATTTCTTTGGTCATAGTCAGCGACGAATTTATCCTTTGGTTGGTCACTGTGCACGCTAGCCAAACCGTGCCACTACTTGTTGAAGATCTTCATACTTGCTAGTTGATAACTAGTGTTCCCAACCCATTGTTTCCCCGTCTGACCACTTGTGACTCGTGTTATGAGTTTTCAATATTGACTACACACTGTGAAATTCGTTTGGTCATGGTTTGTAACATATGCCTACTTTAGTTTGTCACTGTACATGGTGGCCACGCCGTGTCACTACATATTAAAGGTATTTGTGCTTTCTAGTTAATATCTAGTGTTCTCAAACCATTGTCACGCCCCATTGACTATCCGTATCTCGTGTTGCGAGTTGTCAACGCTGACCACATGAAGTGAAATTCGTTGGTCATGGTCAGTGACAAATGCATACTTTGGTTGGTCACTGTGCATGGGAGCCACGTTCTGCCACTACATATTGAAGTTATTTGTACTTGCTAGTGGATAACTAGTATTCACAAACCACTATCTTCCACCCTGAACATCTGTGACTCGTGCTATCAGTTGTCAAAGTCTACCACACTTAGTGACATTATTTGGTCATGGTCAGTGACATATGCCTACTTTGGTAGGTCATCGTGCATGGTATCCACACCGTACCACAACTTATTGAATGTCCTTGTGCTTACTAGTTGATACATGGTGTTCCCAAACCATTGTCTCCCCCTCTGACAATTTGTGACTCCTATTATGAGTTGTCAACGCTCACCACACACAGAGGGTTTCTTTGGTCAAAGGCAGTACATATGCCTACATTGGTCGGTCATTGTGCATGGTAGCAACACTATGATTATACTGATTGAAGGTCACTGTACTTGCTAGATGATAACTGATATTCCCATACCATTGTTTCCCCATGTGTCCGTTTTTGACGCGTGTTTTGGTTGGTTAACGTTGACCACCCATATTGAAATTCTCTGGTCATTTTCAGTGACATATGCCTAGTTTGGTTGTTTGGTGTGCATAGTTTCCACACCATGCCACTATGTATTGAAGTTCTTTGTCCTTTCTAGTCAATACATACTGTTCCCAAACCATTGTCTATCCCTCTGATCATTTGTGACTTGTGTTATGAGTTGTCAATGTTCACAACACATAGTGGACTTCTTCGGTGATAGTCAGTGACGTATGCATCCTTTGGTTGGTTACTGTGCATGCTAGCCACACCGTGCCACTTGTTGTCGAAGGTCTTTGTACCTGCTAGTTGATAACTAGTGTTCACAACTCATTGTTTCCCCCTCTAACCATTTGTGACTCGTGTTATGCGTTTTCAACGATGACGACACACTGTGAATTTTTGTTGGTCATGGTTAGTGACATATACCTACTTTGGTCTGTCACTATACATGGTAACCACCCCGTGTCACTACATATCGAAGGTCTCTGTGCTTTCTAGTTGATAGCTAGTATTCCCAACCCCTTTTTACCCCCTATGAATATCTGTGACTCCTGTTGTGAGTTGTCCACATTGACCACATTAAGTGAAATTGTTTGGTCATGGTCAGTGACATATGCATGCTTTGGTTGGTCACTGTGCATTGCAGCCACACAGTGCCATTGCATATTGAAGGTATTTGTACTAGCTAGTGAATAACTGGTATTTATAAACCATTATCTTCCACT
>SZWC01000812.1:215465-229859 GCA_023375785.1 Penium margaritaceum
TCGCACAACTCTGACACAACTGTGGCACAACTCTGGCACAACTTCGGCACAACTCTGGCACAACTCTGGCACAACTCTGGCACAACTCTGGCACAACTCTGGCAAAAATCTGGCACAAATCTAACACAGCTCTGGCACAACTTAGGCAAAACTCTGGCACAACTCTGGCACAACACTGGTACAACTCTGGCACACTGGGACAACTCCGGCACAAATCTGGGACAACTATGGCACAACTCTGGCACACGTATGGCACAACTCTGGCACAATTCTGGCACAACTGTAACACAACTATGGAAAAACTCTGGCACAACTCTGGCACAACTCTGGCGCAACTCTGGCACAACTCTGGCACAACTCTGGACCAAATCTGGCACAAATTTGGCACAACTCTGGCACAACTTTGGCACAACTCTAGCACAACTCTAGCACAAGTATGGCACAACTCTGGCACAACTCTGGCACAACTCTGGCATAACTCTGGCACATCTATGGCACAGCTCAGGCACAACTCTGGCACTTCTCTGGCACAACTCTAGCTCAACTCTAGCACAACTCTGGCACAACTCTGGCACAACTTTGGCAAAACTCTGGCACAACTCTGGCACAACTCCGTCACAACTCTGGCACAACTCTGGCATAACTCTGCCACAACTCTGGCACAACTTTGGCACAACCCTGGCACAACTCTAGCACAATTCTGTCACAACTCTGGCACAACTCTGGCACAACCCTGGCACAACTCTGGCAAAACTCTGGGACAACTCTGGCACAACTCTGGCACAACTCTGGCACAAATTTGGCACAACTCTGGCACAACTCTGGCACAACCCTGGTTCAACTCTGGCAGAACTTCGGCGCAACTCTGGCACAACTCTGGCACAACTCAGATACAAGTATGGCGCAACCATGGCACAACTATGGCACAAATCTGGCACAACTCTGGTGTAACTCTGGCACATATCTGGCACAACTCAGGCAAAACTTTGGCGCAACTCTAGCACAACTCTGGCACAACTCTGGCACAACTCTGGCTTAAATCTGGTGGAACTCTGGCACAACTCTCGCTCTACTCTGGAACAACTCTGGCACAACTCTGGCACAACTTCGGCACAACTCTGGCACAACTCTGGCACAACTCTGGAAAAAATATGGCACAACTCTGGCACAGCTCTGGCACAACGTTGGCACAACTTTGGCACAACTCTGGCACAACTCTGGCACTACACTGGTATAACTCTAGCACTCTGACACCGCTCCAGCACAAATCTGGGACATCTCCGGCACAACCCTGGCACACATCTGACACAACTTTGGCAGAACTGTGGCACAACTCTGGCACAACTCTGGCAAAACTCTGGCACAACTGTTGCACAACTCTGGCGCAACTCTGGCACATCTCTGGCACAACTCTGGCACAACTCTGGCACAGCTCTGGCACAACTCCGGCACAACTCTTGCACAACTCTGGCACACCTCTGGTACAACTCTGGCACAACTATGGCACAACGCTGGCTCAACTCTGGCACAACTCTGGCACAACTCTGGCTCAAATGTGGCACAACCCTGGCACAAATTTGGCAAAGCTATGGCACAACTCTGGCACAACTCTGGCACTACTTGGGCGCAACTCTCGCGCAACTCTGGCACAACTCAGACACAAGTCTGGCACTTCTATGGCACAACTATGACACAACTCTGGCACAACCCTGGTGCAACTCTGGCACAACTCTGGCACAATTCTGGCACAAATTTGGCGCAACTCTAACACAACTCTGGCACAACTCTGGCACAACTCTGGTACAACTCAGGCAAAACTCTGGCACAACTCTGGCTTAAATATGGAGGAACTCTAGCACAACTCTCGCTCTACTCTGGCACAACTCCGGCACAACTCTGGCACAAATCTGGCAGAACTATGACACTACTATGGCACAACTCTGGCACAACTTCGGCACATCTCTGGCACAACCCTGGCACAACTGTGGCAAAACTTTGGCACAACTCTGGCACAGCTCTGGCACAACTTTGGCACACCTCTTGTACAACTATGGCAAAACCCTGGCACAACTCTGGCACAAATGTGGGACAAATCTGGCACAACTGTGGCACACATATGGCACAACTTTGCCACAACTATGGCACAACTCTGGCACAACTCTGGCACAACTCTGGCACAACTTTGGCACAACTCTGGAACAACTCTGGCACAACTCTGGCACAAATATGGCACAACTCTGGCACGACTTTGGCACAACTTTGGCACAACGATGGAACAACTCTGGCACAACTCTGGCACTACTATGGCACAAATGTGGCACAGCTCTGGCACAAATTTGGCACAAATCTGGCACAACTATGGCACAACTCGGGCACAAATTCAGTCCAAGTCTGGCACAACTCTGGCACAACTCAGACACAAGTCTGGCGCGTCTTTGGCACAACTATGGCAGAACTCTGGCACAACTCTTGTGTAACTCTGGCACAACTCTGGCACAACTTTGGCACAACTTTGGCACAACTATAGCACAACTCTGGCACAACTCTAGCACAACTCTGGCTTAAGTCTGGTGGAACTTTGGCACAACTCTGGCTCTACTGTGGCACAACTCTGGCAGAACTCTCGCACAACTCTGACACAACTCTGGCACAATTCTGGCACAACACTTACACATACGTACACACAATTACACGCACTTACACACACTTACACTTACTTACACACACTTACACATACTTACAAATACTTATACGTACTTACATGCACTTACACGTACTTACACGCACTGACACGCACTTACACTTACTTACACACGTGTACACGCACTTACACGTACTTACATGCACTTACAAACACTTATACGCTTTAATACGCACTTACACACACTTACACGCACTTACACACACTTACATACACATACACACACTTACAAAACCAAAGCCGGGTCATATAAACCAAGGCCGGGTCACAGAAAGCAAAGCCGGGCCACAGAAACCAAAGCTGGGTCACAGAAACCAAAGGCGTGTCACATAAACCAAAGCCGGGTCCCATAAACCCAAGCCGGGTCACATAAACCAAAACCGGGTCATAGAAACCAAAGCCGGACCACGAAAATCAAAGCCCGGTCACAGAAACCAAAGCCGGGTCACGGAAACCAAAGCCGGGTCACACAAACCAAAGCCGGGTCACAGAAACCAAAGCCGGGTCACTGAATCCAAAGCTGGATCACATAAACCAAAGCTTGGTCACAGGAACTAAAGCCGGGTCACAACAAGAAAGGCCGGGTCACATAAACCAAAGTCGAGCAAATGAAACCAAAGCCGGGTCACATCAACCAAACCCGGGTCACAAAAACCAAAACCGGGTCACAACAACCGATGCCGGGTCACAAAAACAAAAGCCGAGTCACAGAAACAAAAGCCCAGTCACACAAAACAAAGCCGGGTCACAAAAGGCAAAGGTGGGTCACACAAACCAAAGCCGGGTCAAAGAAACCAAAGCTAGGTTAGAGAAACAAAAGCCGGGTCACAGAAACCAAAGCCGGGTCACATCAACCAAAGCAGGGTCAACGAACCAAAGCCGGAGCAAAGAAACCAAATCCCGGTCATAATAACCAAAGCCGGGTCACTGAAACCAAAGCGGAATCACAGAATCCAAAGCGGGATCACAGAAACCAAAGCCGGGTCACAGCAACCAAAGCCAGGTCACAGAACCAAAGCTGGGTCACAAAAACCAAAGCCAGGTCAGAAAAACCAAAGCGGGGTCAGAGAAAACAATCCGGGTCACAGAAACCAAAGCCGAGTCACAGAAACTGAAGTCCGATTACAGTAACCAAAACAGGGCCAGGGTAACCAAAGCCAGGTCACAAAACCAAAGCCGGGTAACAGAAACCAAAGCCGGGTCACATAAATCAAAGCCGGGTCACAGAAACCAAAGCCGGGTCACAAAAACCAAAGCCGGGTCACAGCAACCAAAGTCGGGTCACGAAAACCAAAGCCGGGTCACAGAAACAAAAGCCGAGTCACAGAAATTAAAGCTGGAGCACAGAGAAGCAAAGCCGGGTAACACAAACCAAAGCCGGGTCACAGAAACCAAAGCCGGGTCAGAGAAACAAAAGCGGGGTCAGAGAAACCAAAACCGGGTCACATAAACCAAAGTTGGGTCACATAGACCAAAGCCAGGTCACGGAAACCGAGGTCGGGTCACAGAAACCAAAGGCGGGTCATAGAAACCAAAGCCGGGTCATAGAAACCAAAGCCGGGTCACAGAAACCAAAGCCGGGTCACAAAAACCAAAGCCGAGTTACAGAAACCAAAGCCGGGTCACAAAAACCAAAGCTGGGTCAACGAACCAAAGGCGGAGCACACAAACCAAAGCCCTGTCATCGAACCCAAAGCCGGGTCACATAAACCAAAGATGGGTCACAAAATCCAAAGCCGGATCACAGAAACAAAAGCCGTGTCATTGCAACCAAAGCCATGTCACAGAACCAAATCCGGGTCAAAAAAACCAAAGCCAGGTCACACTAGTCAAAGCGGGGTCACAGAAACAAAAGCCGGGTCACAGAAACCAAGACGGGTCACATACACCAAAGCCGGGTCCTAGAAACCAAAGCCAGGTCACAAAAACCAAAGCCGGGTCACAAAACTAAAGCCGGGTCATATAAACCAAGGCTGTGTCACAGAAACCAAAGCCGGGTCACAGAAACCAAAGCCAGGTCACAGAAACCAAAGCCGGGTTACACAAACAAAAGCCGGGTCACATAAATCAAAGCCGGGTCACAGAAACCAAAGCCAGGTCACAGAAACCAAAGCCGGGTTACACAAACAAAAGCCGGGTCACATAAATCAAAGCCGATTCAAAGAAACCAAAGCCCGGTCACAGAAACCAAGCCAGTCACGTAAACCAAAGCCGGGTCACATAAACCAAAGCCGGATCACATAAACCAAAGCCGTGTCATAAAAACAAAGGCCGGGTCACAGAAATCAAAGCCAGGTCACAGAAACCAAAGCCAGGTCACGGAAACCAATGCCGGGTCACAGAAACCAAAACCGGGTCATAGAAATTGTCGCTGGGTCACAAACATTAAAGCTGGGTCACATAAACCAAAGACAGGCCACAGAAACCAAACCCGGGTCACAAAAACCAAAGCCGGGTCACAAAAACCAAAGCCAGGTCTCAAAAACCAAAATCGGGTAACAAAAACCATAACTAGGTCACAGAATCCAAAGCCATGTCACAGAGGGTCCAAAGCCGGGTCACAAAAACTAAAGACGAGTCACATAAACCAAAGCCGAGTCATACAAACCAAACATGTGTCACAGAAACCAGAGCCAGGTCACAGAAACCAAAGCCGGGTCACAGAGGGTTCAAAGCCGGGTCTTGTAAACTAAAGACGAGTCACACAAACCAAAGCCGGGTCACAAAACCCAAAGCCGAGTCATAGAAATCAAAGCCGGATTACAGAAACCAAAGCCGGGTCACATAAACCAAAGCTGGGTCACAGAAACCAAAGCCAGGTGACTGAGGGTCCCAAGCCAGGTCACAGCAACCAAAGACGAGTCACAGAAACCAAAGCCGGGTCACCGAACCCAAAGCCGGGTCACACAAACCAAAGCCGGACTACATCAACCAAAGCCGGGTCACATAAACCAAAGCTGCGTCAGAGAAACAAAAGCTGGGTCACAAAAACCAAAGCCGGGTCACACAAACCAAAGCCGGGTCACATGAACCAAAACTGAGTCACAGAAACCACAGTCGGGTCACAGAAACCAAAGCCGGATCACAAAAACCAAAGCGGGGTCGGAGCAACCAAAGTAGGGTCACACAAACCAAAGCCGGGTCACATAAACCAAAGCCGGGTCACAGCGGCCAAAGCCACGTCACAGACACCAAAGCCGGGTCACAGAAACCAAAGCCGGGTCACACACATCAAAGCCGGGTCACAAAAACCAAAGGCGGGTCACAGAAACCAAAGTCGGGTCGCAGACACCAAAGCCGGATCACAGAAACCAGAGGCAGGACACACAAACTAAAGCCGGGTCACAAAAACCAAAGCCTTGCCACAAAACCCTAAGCCAGGTCACTGAAACCAAAGCCGGATCACACAAACTGAAGCTGGATCACAGTAACCAAAACAGGGCTAGGGTAACCAAAGACGGGTCACACAAACCAAAGCCGGGTAACAAAAATCAAAGCCGGGTCACAGAAATCAAAGCCGGGTCACAGAAACCAAAGCGGGGTCACAGAAACCAAAGCCGGGTCATTGAAACCAAATCCGAGTCACATAAACCAAAGCCGGGTCACAGCAACCAAAGCCAGGTCACGGAAACCAAAGCCGGGTCAGAGAAACAAAAGCCGAGTCACGAAAATTAAAGCCGGGTCACATAAAAGCAAAGCCTGGTAACACAAACCAAAGCCGGGTCACATAAACCAAAGCCGGGTCAGAGAAACAAAAGCCGGGTCAGAGAAACCAAAGCCGGGTCACATAAACCAAAGCTGGGTCACAGAAACCAAAGCCATGTCACGGAAACCAAGGTCAGGTCACAGAAACCAAAGCTAGGTCATAGAATCTAAAGCTGGGTCACGGAAACCAAAGCTGGGTCACATAAACCAAAGCCGGGTCACAGAAACCAACGCCGAATTACACAAACCAAAGCCGGGTCACAGAAACCAAAGCTGGGACAACGAACCAAAGGCGGAGCACACAAACCAAAGCCCGGTCATAGAACCCAAAGCCGGGTCACAGAAACAAAAGCAGGGTCACAAAATCCAAAGCCGGATCACAGAAACAAAACCAAGGACAGAGCAACCCAGGCCATGTCACAGAACAAAAGCCGGGTCAAAGAAACCAAAGCCAGGTCACACTAACCAAAGCGGGGTCACAGAAACCAAAGCCAGGTCACAGAAACCAAGACGGGTCATAGACACCAAAGCCAGGTCCCAGGAACCAAAGCCGGGTCACAAAAACCAAAGCCGGGTCACAAAACCAAAAACGGGTCATACAAACCAAGGATGGGTCACACAAACCAAAGCCGGGTCACGGAAACCAAACCCGGGTCACAGAAACCAAAGCCGGGTCACAAAAACCAAAGCCGGGTCACAGAACCCAAAGCCGAGTCACAGAAACCAAAACCGAGGAATATAAACCAGAGCCGGGCCACAGAAATAAAAGCCCGGTCACAGAAACCAAAGCCGGGCCATGGAAACCAAAGCCGGGTCACACAAACCAAAGCCGGGTCACAGAAAGCAAAGCCGGGTCACATAATCCAAAGCCGGATCACAGAAACCAAAGCTGGGTCACAGGAACTGAAGTTGTGTCACAACAAGAAAGGCCGGGTCACATAAACCAAAGTCGGGCAACAGAAACCAAAGCCGGATCACATCAACCAAACCCGGGTCACAGAAACCAAAGCCGGGTCACAGGAACCGATGCCGGTTCACAAAAACAAAAGTCGAGTCACAGAAACAAAAGCTGAGTAAAAAAAAACAAAGCCGGGTCACAGAAGGCAAAGCCGGGTCACACAAACCAAAGCCGGGTCAAAGAAACCAAAGCTAGGTTGGAGAAACGAAAGCCGGGACACAGAAACCAAAACCGGGTCACAGAAACCAAAGCCGGGTCACAAAAACAAAAGGCGTGTCACAAAAACCAAACTGGGTCACAGAAACTGAAGCCAAGTCCAAAAAACCAAAGCCGGGTCAAAGAAACCAAAGCCGGGTTATAGAAAACAAAATCGTGTCACAGAAACCAAAGCCGGGTCACATAAACCAAAGCAGGGTCAACGAACCAAAGCCGGAGCACATAAACCAAAGCCCGGTCATAGAAACCAAAGCCGGGTCACAATAACCAAAGCCGAATCACAGAATCCAAAGCGGGGTCTTAGCAACCAAAGCCGGGTCACGGAAACCAAAGCCGGGTCACAGAAACAAAAGCCGAGTCACGGAAATTAAAGCCAGGTCACAGAAAAGCAAAGCCGGGTAACACAAACCAAAGTAGGCATATGTCACAAACCATGACCAAACGGATGTCACAGTGTGTGGTCAACGGTGAAAACTCATAACACGAGTCACAAATGGTCAGTGGGGGAAACCATGGGTTGGGAATACTAGTTATCAACTAGCAAGTAGAAAGATTTTCAACAAGTAGTGGCACGGTGTGGTTAGCGTGCACGGTGACCGACCAAAGGATGCACACAGCACTGACTATGACCGAAGAAGTCCACTATGTATGGTCAACATTGACAACTCATAACACGAGTCACGAATGGTCAGAGGGAGAGACAATAGTTTGGGAACCATGTGTATCGACTAGAGAGGACAAATGACTTCAATGCGTAGTGGCACGATGTAGGTACTATGCACACCAAACAACCAAACTAGGCATATGTCACCAATCATGATGAAAGAATTTAAATATGGGTGGTCAGCATTCACCAACCACAACACGAGTCACGGATGGTCAGAGGGGGAAACAATGGTCTGTGAATATCAGTTCTCAACTAGCAAGAACAGCGACCTTCAATCAGTGTAAGCACGGTGTGGCTACCATGCACAATGACCGACCAAAGTAGGCATATGTACTACCTTTGACCGAAGAAATCTGCTGTGTGTGGTCAGCGTTGACAACTCATAATAGGGGTCACAAAGGGTCAGAGGGGGAGACAATGGATTGGGAATACCAGGTGTCAACTAGCAAGCACAAGGACCTTGAAAACGTTGTGGCACGCTGTGGATACCATGCACGATGACCAACCAAAGTAGGCATATGTCACTGACCATGACCAAATAATGTAACTAAGTGTGGTACACTCTGACAACTCATAACAGGAGTCACAAATGGTAAGGGGGGAAGATAATGGTTTGTGAATACTAGTTATTGACTAGCAAGTAGAAATAACCTCAATATGTAGTAGCACAGCGTGGCTACCATGCACAGTGACAAACCAAAGTATGCATATGTCACTGACCATGACCAACGAATTTCACTTCATGTGGTGAGCGTTGACAACTCATAACATGAGTCACTGATAGTCAGAGGGGGGTAACTATGGTTTGGGACCACTATCTATCAACTAGACAGCACAAACACCTTCAATACGTAGTGACACGGCGTGGTAACCACGTACAGTGACAAACCAAACTAGGCATGTGTCACTACCCATGCCCAAAGAATTTCACAGTGTGTGCTGAACGTTAAAAACTCATCACACGAGTCACAAATGGTCAGAGGGGGAAACAATGGGCTGGGAACACTAGTTATCAACTAGCAAGTATGAAGAACTTCAACAAGCAGTGGCACGGTGTGGCTAGCGTGCACAGTGACCAACCAAAGGATGAATACGTCACTGCCTATGACCGAAGAAGTCCACTATGTATGGTCAACCTTAACAACTCATAACATGAGTCACAAATGGTCAGAGGGAGAGACAATGGTTTGGGAACACTATGTATCGACTAGAAAGGACAAAGAACTTCAACGTGTAGTGGCACAGTGTGGCTACTATGCACACCAAACAACCAAACTAGGCATATGTCAGTGACCATGACCAAAGAATTTTAATACGGGTGGTCAACGTTCACCAACCATAACACGATTCACAAACAGTCAGAGGGGGAAACAATGGTCCCGAAATATCAGTTATCAACTAGCAACTACAACGACCTTCAATCAGTAGTAGCAATGTGTGGCTACCATGCACAATGACCGACCATAGTAGGCATCTGTACTGACTTTGACGAAAGAAAACCGATGTGTATGGTCAACGTTGACAACTCATAGTACGAGTCAGGAATAGTCGGAGGGGGAAACAGTTGTTTGGGAGCCCCAGGTATTAACTAGCAAGAACAATGACCTTCAGTACGTTGTGGCACGGTGTGGATACCATGCACGATGGCCAACCATATGTCACTGACCATGACCAACGAATGTCACCACGTGTGGTAGACTTTGAAAACTCATAACACGAGTCACAAATGGTGAGAGAGGTCGATAATGGTTCCTAAATACTAGTTATTGACAAGCAAGTACAAATACCTTCAACATGCAGTGGCACAGTGTGACTACAATACACAGTGACCAACCAAAGTATGCATATGTCACTGACCATGAGCAAAGAATTTCACTTCGTGTGGTCAATGTTGATAACTCACAACAAGGGTCACTAGCTATCAGCTGGAAAGCACAGAGACATTTCATACACAGTGACACGGTGTGGTAACCATGTATTGTGACAAACCAATGTAGGCATATGTCAATAACCATGACCAAAAGAATTTCAAGTGTGGGGGCAACGTTGAAAATGCATAACACCAGTCACAAGTGGTAAGAGGGGGAAAAAATGGGTTGGAAACACTAGGTATCAACTAGCAAGTACAAAGACCTTCAACAAGCAGTGGCACGGTGTGGCTAGCGTGCACAGTGACAAACCAAATGATGCATACGTCACTGACCATGAGCGTAGAAGTCCACTATGTATGGTCAACATTGACAACTCATAACACAAGTCACAAATGGTCACACGGAGAGACAGTGGTTTGGAAAACCTATGTATCGACTAGAAAGGACAAAGAACTTCAATATGTAGTGGCACAGTGTGTCTTCTATGCACACCAAACAACCAAACTAGGCATATGTCACTGACCATGACCAGAGAATTTCAATGTGGGTGGTCAGCGTTGACCAACCATAACATGTGTCACAAACGGTCAGAGGGGGAAACAATGGTCTGGGAATATCAGTTATCAGCTAGCAAGTACAGTGATCTTCAATTAGTATAAGCACGGTGTGGCTACCATGCACAATGACCGACCAAAGTACGCATATGCACTGCCTTTAACCAAAGAAATCTGCTGTGTGTGGTCAGCGTTGAAAACTCATAATAGTGGTCACACATGGTCAGAGGGGGAGAAAATGGTTTGGGAACACCAAGTATCAACTAGCAAGCACAAAGAGCTTCAATATGTTGTGGCACGGTGTGGATACCATGCACAATGACCAGCTAAAGTAGGCATATGTCACTGTCCATGACCAAATAATGTCACTGAGTGTGGTAAACTTTGACAACTCATAACACGAGTCACAAATGGTCAGGGTAGAAGAGAACGGGTTGTGAATACTAGTTATCCACTGGCAAGTAAAAACACCTTCAATATGTAGTGGCACGGTGTGGCTACCATGCACAGTGACCAACCAAAGTATGCACATGTCACTGACCATGACCAACGAATTTCACTTCATGTGGTCAGCGTTGACAACTCACAACATGAGTCACAGATAGTCAAAGGGGGGTAACAATGGTTTGGGAACACTAGCTTTTAACTAGAAAGCACACATACCTTTAATATGTAGTGACACAGCGTGGTAACCATGTATACCGACAAACCAAAGTAGGCATATGTCACTAACCATGACCAAATAAAATTCACGGTGTGTGGTCAATATTGGGAACTCATAACACGAGTCACAAATTGTCGGAGGGTGAAACAATGGGTTGGGAACACTAGTTATCAACTATCAAGCATGAAGACCTTCAACAAGTAGTGGCATGGTTTGGCTAGCGTGCACAGTGACAAGCCAAATGATGATTACGTCACTGACTATGACCGAAGAAATCCAGCATGCCTGGTCAACATTGACAACTCATAACACGAGTCACAAATGGTCAGAGGGAGAGACAATGGTTTGGGAACCCTATGCATGGGCTAGAAAGAACAAATTACTTCAATACGTAGTGGCACAGTGTGGCTACTATGCACACAAAACAAAAACACTAGGCATATGTCACTGACCATGACCAAATGATTTCAATATGGGTGGTCAACGTTTACCAACCATAACATGAGTCACAGATGGTTAGAGGAGGAAACACTGGTCCAAAAATATCAGTTCTCAACTAGCAAGTACAATGCCCTTCAATCAGTAGTAGCACGGTGTTGCTACCATGCACAATGACCGACCCAAGTAGGCATATGTACTACCTCTGACCAAAGAAATCCGCTGTGTGTTCTCAATGTTGATAACTCATAATACGAGTCACAAATAGTCAGAGGGGGACACAACTGTTGGGAACACCAGGTATCAACTAGAAAGCACAATGACCTTCAATACGTTGTGGCACGGTGTGGATACCATGCACGATGACCAACCAAGGTATGCATTTGTCACTGACCATGACCAAAGAATGTCTTCGTGTGTGGTAAACTTTGACAACTCATAACACGCATCACAGATGGTGAAAGTGGGAGATAATAGTTTCTAAATACTAGCTTTCAACTAGCAAGTACAAATACCTTCAATGTGTAGTGGCACAGTGTGGCTACAATGCACGTGACCAACCAAAGTATGCATACATCACTGACCATGAACAAAGAATTTCACTTCATGTGGTCAGCATTTACAACTCACAACACGAGTCACAGATAGTGAGAGGGGGCTAACAATGGTTTGAGAACACTAGCTATAAACAAGAAAGCACAAAGACCTTTGATACATAATGACACGACATGGTAATCATGAACAGTGACAAACCAAAGTAGGTATATGTCACAAACCATGACCAAACGGATTTCTCAGCGTGTGGTCAACGTTGAAAAGTTATATCACGAGTCACAAATGGTTAGTGGGGGAAACCATGGGTTGGGAACACTAGTTATCAACTAGCAAGTAGTGGCACGATGTGGCTAGCGGGCACAGTGACCAACCAAAGGATGCACACGTCACTGACTATGACCGAAGAAGTCCACTATGTATGGTCAACATTAACAACTCATAACATGAGTCACAAATGGTCAGAGGGAGAGACAATGGTTTGGGAACACTATGTATTGACTAGAAAGGACCAACGTGTAGTGGCACAGTGTGGCTACTATGCACACCAAACAACCAAACTAGGCATATGTCACAGACCATGATGAAAGAATTTCAATATGGGTTGTCAACATTCACCGACCATAACACGAGTCATAAACGGTCAGAGGGGGAAACAATGATCTGTGAATATCAGTTCTCAACTAGCAAGTGCAGCGACCTTCAATCAGTACAAGCACAATGTGGCTACTATGCACAATGACAAACCAAAGTAGGCATATGTACTACCTTTGACCAAAGAAGTCCGCTGTGTGTGGTCAGCGTTGACAACTCATAATACGAGTCATAAATGGTCAGAGGGGGAGACAATGGTTTCGGAACACCAGGTATCAACTAGCAAGCACAAGGACCTTCAATACGTTGTGGCACTGTGTGGATACCATGCACGATGACCAACCAAAGTAGGCATATGTCACTGACCATGACCAAATAATGTTACTAAGTGTGATAAGCTCTGACAACTCATAACACGAGTCACAAATGGTCAGGGTGGAAGAGAATGGTTTGTGAAAAAAAGTTATCGACTAGCAAATACAGATACCTTCAATATGTAGTGGCACAGTGTGGCTACCATGCACAGTGACCAACCAAAGTATGCATGTGTCACTGACCATGACCAACAAAGTTCACTTCACGTGGCTAGCGTTGACAACTCACAACACGAGTCACTGATAGTCAGAGGGGGTAACAATGGTTTGGGAACACTAGCTATGAACTAGAAAGTACAAAGACCCTCAATACGCAGTGACACAACGTGGTAACTACGTAAAGTGACAAACCAAACTAGGCATACGTCACTGACCATGACCAAAGAATTTCACGGTGAGTGGTCAACGTTGAAAACTCATCACACAAGTCACAAATAGTCAGAGGGTGAAACAATGGGCTGGGAATACTAGTTATCAATTAGCAAGTTTTAAGAAGTACAACAAGTAGTGGCATGGTGTGGCTAGCGTGCACATTGACCAACCAAAGGATGAATACGTCACTGACTATGACGGAAGAAGTCCATAATGTGTGGTCAACATTGAGTAAGTTTGTGTAAGTGCGGGTAAGTGCGTATAAGTGCGTATAAGTACGTGTAAGTGTGAGTAAGTGCATGTATGTGCGTGTAAGTGTGTGTAAGTGCGTGTAAGTGCGTGTAAGTGCATGTAAGTATGTGTAAGTACGTGTAAGTGCAAGTAAGTGCGTGTAGGTTCGCGTAAGTACGTGTAAGTGCATGTACATTCCTCTAAGTGTGTGTAAGTGCGTGTTATTGCGTGTAGGTGCGTGTAAGTACGTGTAAGTTCAGTTTAAGTGCGTGTAAGTGTGTTCAAGTATGTGTATGTGCGTGTAAGTGTGTGTTACTGCGTGTTAGTACGTGTCAGTGTATGTAAGTGTATGTAAGTGCATGTAAGTACGTGTAAGTGTGTGTAAGTATGTGTAAGTGCATGTAAGTGCGTGTAAGTGCATGTTTGTGCATGTAAGTGCGTGTAAGTACGTGTAAGTACGTATAAGTACGTGTAAGTGTGTGTAAGTACGTGTAAGT
>SZWC01000812.1:234352-252483 GCA_023375785.1 Penium margaritaceum
GATCCCAGTCCCGATCCCAGTCCCGATCCCTATCCCCATCCCAGTCCTGACTCCAGTCCGATCCCAGTCCCAATCCCCGTCCAGATCCCAGTCTTGATCCCAGGTCCGATCCCAATCCCGATGCTTGTCCCGATCCCAGTCCCTATCCTAGTCCCGATCCCAGTCCAGATCCCACCCCCGATCCCACCCCCGATCCCAGCCACGATCCCAGCCTGGATCCCAGCCCCGATCCTAGTCCCGATCCGAGTCCTGAT
Source organism: Penium margaritaceum (assembly GCA_023375785.1). NCBI lineage: Eukaryota > Viridiplantae > Streptophyta > Zygnematophyceae > Desmidiales > Peniaceae > Penium > Penium margaritaceum. The sequence continues at coordinate 234,607 of SZWC01000812.1, forward strand.
CCCAGTCCCGATTTTTTCCCGATCCCAGTCCCGACCCAAGCCCCGATCCCATTATTGATCCCAGTCCCGATCCCTATCCCGATCCTTGTCCCGATCCCTGTCCCGATCCCAGTCCCAATCCCAGTCCTGATCCCAGTCCAAGTCCCACTCCTAGTCCCAGTCTCAGTCCTAGTCCCAGTCCCATTTGCAGTTCTGGTCCCAGTCCCGGTCCTAGTCCCGGTCCCAGTCCCCGTCCCAGTTCCGGTCCTAGTCCCGTTCCTAGTCCCGGTCCCAGTCTCGGTCCCAGTCCCGGTCCCAGTCCCGGTCCCAATCCAGGTCCCAATCCTGGTCCCAGTCAGGGTCCCAGTCCCGGTCCCAGTCCCGATCCCAGTCTTGGTCCCAGTCCCGATCCTATTCTGGATCCCTGTCCCGATCATAGTCCCTATCCGAGTCCCGATCCCAGTCCCGATCCTAGTCCCGATCCCAGTCCCGATCCCAGTCATGATCCCAACCCCGATCCCAGTCCTAATCCCATTCCCGATCCTAGTCCCGCTCCCTGTCCCAGTCCTGTTCCCAGTCCGAGTCCCAGTCGTAGTCCCAGCCCCAGTCCCAGTCCTAGTCCCACTCCTAGTCCCAGTCCCACTCCCAGTCGCAGTCCCAGTTGCAGTCCCAGTCACAGTCCCAGTCCCAGTCCCTGTCCTAGTCCCAGTCTCGAGCCTAGTCCCAATCCAAGTCCGGATCCTAGTCCCGATCCCATTCGTGATCCCAGTCTCGATCCCAGTCCTGATCCCAGTCCCGATCATAGTCCCCGTCCCAGTCCTGGTCCCAGTCCCGGTCACAGTCCCGGTCCCAGTCCTGGTCCGAGTCTCGATCCATGTCCCGATCCCAGTCCTGATCCCACTCTCGATCCCAGTCCCGATCTCAGTCCCGATCCCAGTCCCCATCCCAATCCCGATGCTAACCTTGATCCCAGTCCCGATCCCAGTCCTCATCCCAATCCCGATCCCAGTCACTATCTCCGTCCCGATCCCAATCCCCATCCCAGTCCCGATGCTAACCTTGATCCCAGTCCCGATCCCAGTCCTCATCCCAATCCCGATCCCAGTCACTATCTCCGTCCCGATCCCAATCCCCATCCCAGTCCCGATGCTAACCTTGATCCCAGTCCCGATCCCAGTCCTCATCCCAATCCCGATCCCAGTCACTATCTCCGTCCCGATCCCAATCCCCATCCCAGTCCCGATGCTAACCTTGATCCCAGTCCCGATCCCAGTCCTCATCCCAATCCCGATCCCAGTCACTATCTCCGTCCCGATCCCAATCCCCATCCCAGTCCCGATGCTAACCTTGATCCCAGTCCCGATCCCAGTCCTCATCCCAATCCCGATCCCAGTCACTATCTCCGTCCCGATCCCAATCCCCATCCCAGTCCCGATGCTAACCTTGATCCCAGTCCCGATCCCAGTCCTCATCCCAATCCCGATCCCAGTCACTATCTCCGTCCCGATCCCAATCCCCATCCCAGTCCCGATGCTAACCTTGATCCCAGTCCCGATCCCAGTCCTCATCCCAATCCCGATCCCAGTCACTATCTCCGTCCCGATCCCAATCCCCATCCCAGTCCCGATGCTAACCTTGATCCCAGTCCCGATCCCAGTCCTCATCCCAATCCCGATCCCAGTCACTATCTCCGTCCCGATCCCAATCCCCATCCCAGTCCCGATGCTAACCTTGATCCCAGTCCCGATCCCAGTCCTCATCCCAATCCCGATCCCAGTCACTATCTCCGTCCCGATCCCAATCCCCATCCCAGTCCCGATGCTAACCTTGATCCCAGTCCCGATCCCAGTCCTCATCCCAATCCCGATCCCAGTCACTATCTCCGTCCCGATCCCAATCCCCATCCCAGTCCCGATGCTAACCTTGATCCCAGTCCCGATCCCAGTCCCGATCCCAGCCCTCATCCCAGTCCCGATCCCAGTCACTATCTCAGTCCCGATCCCAATCCCCATCCCAATCCCGATGCTAACCTTGATCCCAGTCCCGATCCCTGTCCCCCTCACAGTCCCGATCCAAGTCCCCATCCCATTCTTGATCCCAATCCCGATCCCAGTCCGGATCCCAGTCCCAACCCCAGTCCCGAACACAGTCCTGATCCGAGTCCAGATCCCAGCCCCGATCCCAGTCCCGATCCCAGTCCCGAACCAAGTCACGATCCCAGTCCCGATCCGAGTCCCGATCCCAGTCCCCATCATAGCCCCGAACCCAGTCCCGATCCTAGCCCCGATCCCAGTCCAGATCCGAGTCCTCGTGTAACTCTGGCCCACGTCTTGCACAACTATCGCACAACTCTCGCACCATCATGGCACAACTCTGGCACAACTATGGCACAACTCTGGCACAACTCAGGCACAACTCTGGCACAACTCTGGCACAACTCTGGCACAACTCTCGCACCATCATGGCACAACTCTGGCACAACTATGGCACAACTCTGGCACAACTCAGGCACAACTCTGGCACAACTCTGGCACAACTCTGGCACAACTCTGGCACAAATTTGGCACAACTCTGGAACAACTCAGGCACAACTATGGCACAACTATGGCACAACTATGGCACAACTATGGCACAACTCTGGCACAACTCTGGCACAACTGTGGCATAACTCTGGCTCAACTCTTGCATAACCATGGCACAACTATGGCACAACTCTGGCACGACTCTGGCACAACTCTCGCACAAACCGGGCACGACTCTGGCACAACTCTCGCACAAACCGGGCACGACTCTGGCACAACTCTCGCACAAACCGGGCACGACTCTGGCACAACTCTCGCACAAACCGGGCACGACTCTGGCACAACTCTCGCACAAACCGGGCACGACTCTGGCACAACTCTCGCACAAACCGGGCACGACTCTGGCACAACTCTCGCACAAACCGGGCACGACTCTGGCACAACTCTCGCACAAACCGGGCACGACTCTGGCACAACTCTCGCACAAACCGGGCACGACTCTGGCACAACTCTCGCACAAACCGGGCACGACTCTGGCACAACTCTCGCACAAACCGGGCACGACTCTGGCACAACTCTCGCACAAACCGGGCACGACTCTGGCACAACTCTCGCACAAACCGGGCACGACTCTGGCACAACTCTCGCACAAACCGGGCACGACTCTGGCACAACTCTCGCACAAACCGGGCACGACTCTGGCACAACTCTCGCACAAACCGGGCACGACTCTGGCACAACTCTCGCACAAACCGGGCACGACTCTGGCACAACTCTCGCACAAACCGGGCACGACTCTGGCACAACTCTCGCACAAACCGGGCACGACTCTGGCACAACTCTCGCACAAACCGGGCACGACTCTGGCACAACTCTCGCACAAACCGGGCACGACTCTGGCACAACTCTCGCACAAACCGGGCACGACTCTGGCACAACTCTCGCACAAACCGGGCACGACTCTGGCACAACTCTCGCACAAACCGGGCACGACTCTGGCACAACTCTCGCACAAACCGGGCACGACTCTGGCACAACTCTCGCACAAACCGGGCACGACTCTGGCACAACTCTCGCACAAACCGGGCACGACTCTGGCACAACTCTCGCACAAACCGGGCACGACTCTGGCACAACTCTCGCACAAACCGGGCACGACTCTGGCACAACTCTCGCACAAACCGGGCACGACTCTGGCACAACTCTCGCACAAACCGGGCACGACTCTGGCACAACTCTCGCACAAACCGGGCACGACTCTGGCACAACTCTCGCACAACGCTGGCACAAGTAAGCATAACTCTAGCACAACTCTGGCAGAACTCTGGCACAACTCTGGGACAACTCTGGTATAACCATGGCACAACTATAACACAACTCTAGGAGAATCCAGGCGCAACTATTGCAAACATATGGCACAACTCTGGCACAACTATGGCACGACTCTGGCACAAGTCTGGCACGACACTGGCACAACTCTCGCACAACGCTGGCACAAGTAAGCATAACTCTAGCACAACTCTGGCACAACTCAATCACAACTCTGGAACAACTGTGGCATAACTCTGATCAATTATGGAACAACTACGGCATAACTCTGGCAAAACTCTGGCACAACTTTGGCACAAATTTGGCACAACTCTGGCACAACTCTGGCACAACTCTGGCACAACTGTGGCACAACTCTGGCACAACTATGGCACAAGTATGGCACAACTCTGGCACATCTTTGGCACAACTCAAGCAAAACTCTGGCACAACTCTGGCACAACTCTGGCACGACGCTGGCATAACTTTGGCACAACACTGGCATAACTCGGCACAACTCTGGCACAACTCGGGCACAACTCTGGCAAAACTCTGGCACAACTCTAGCACATCTGTGGGAGTACTCTGGCACAAATCTGGCACAACTCCGGCAAAACTCTGGCACAACTCTGGCACAACTATGGCACAGGTCTGGCACGGATCTGGTTCAACTCTGGCACAACGCTGGCACAACTCCGCACAACACAGGCACAACTATGGCACAACTCAGGCATAACTTTGGCACAGTTGTTGCAAAACTCTAGCACAACTCTGGCACAACTCTGGCACAACTCTGGCACAATCTTGGTACAACTCAGACACAACTTTGGCACAACTCTGGGACAACTCTGGCACAACTCTGGCTCAACTTTGGCACAACTCTGGCACACCTCTGGCACACATCTGGAACAACTCTGGCACAACTATGGCGCAACTCAGGCACAACTCTCGCATAACTCTGGCACAATCTTGGTACAACTCTGGCACAACGTTGGCACAACTCTGGCACAACTCTCGCACAGCTCTGGTACAACTCTAGCAGAACTGTGGCACAACTATGGGACAACTGCGAGACAACTCTGGAACAACGTTGGCACAACTCTGGCACAACTCTAACAAAAATCTGGCAAAACTCGGCACAATTGTGGCACAAATCTGGCACAACTATGGCACAACTCTAGCACAACTCTGGCACAACTATAGCACAACTCTGGGAGAACTCTGGCACAACTCAAGCACAACTCTGGCACAACTATGGCACAACTCTAGCACAACTCTGGCACAACTATAGCACAACTCTGGGAGAACTCTGGCACAACTCAAGCACAACTCTGGCACAACTCTGGCACATCGCCGGCACAACTCTGGCACAATTGTGGCACGGATCTGGTATAACTTTGGCACAACTATGGCACAACTCGGGTACAACTCTGGCAGAGCTCTGGAAAAACTCTCGCACAACTCTGGCACAACTCTGGCATAATCTTGGTACAACTCTGACACAACTATGGCACGACTCTGGCACAACTCTGGCACAGCTCTGGCACAACTCTGGCACAACTCTGGCACAACTCTGGCACAACTCTTGCACGACTCTAGCACAACTCTGCCACAACTATCGTATAACACTGGCACACCTTTTGAACAACTCTGGCACAACCCTGGCACAACTTTGGCACAATTATGGCACATCTCCGGCACAATTCTGGCACAACTTTGGCACAACTCTGGCACCACTGTGGCACAACTGTGGCACATCTCTTGCACAACTCTGGCACCACTCTGGCACAACTCAGGCACAAATCTGGCACAACTATGGCACAACTATGGCACAACTCTGGCACAACTTTGGCACAACTCTCGCACAACTCTGGCACAACTCTCGCATAACCATGGCACAACTCTTGCACAACTCTGGCACGAACATGGCACAACTCTGGCACAACTCTGGCACAACTTTGGCACAACTCTCGCACAACTCTGGCACAACTCTGGCACAACTCCGGCACAACTCTGGCACAACTCTGGCACAACTTTGGCACAACTCTCGCACAACTCTGGCACAACTCTGGCACAACTCCGGCACAACTCTGGCACAACTCTGGCACAACTTTGGCACAACTCTCGCACAACTCTGGCACAACTCTAGCACAACTCTGGGAGAACTCTGGCACAACTTTGGCACAACTCTGGCACAACTCTGGCACAACTCTGGCACAACTCTGGCACAATTCAAGGAGAACTCTGGCACAACTCTGGCACAACTCTGGCACAACTCTTGCACATCGCCAGCACAACTATGGCCTAATTATGGCATGGATCTGGCACAGATCTGGCACAACTATGGCACAACTCAGGCACAACTCTGGCACAACTGTGGAAAAACTCTCGCACAACTCTGGCACAACGCTGGCATAATCTTGGTACAACTCTGCCACAGCTCTGGCACGACTCTGGCACAACTCTGGCACAGCTGTGGCAGAACTCTGGCACAACTCTGGCACAACTCTGGCACAACTCTGGCACAACTATGGCACAACTATGGCACAACTCTCGCACAACTCTCGTATAACACTGGCACACCTCTTGCACAATCTGGCACAACTCTAGCAGAATTATGGCACATTTCTGGCACAATTCTGGCTCAGCTCTGGCACAAATCTGGCACCACTCTGGCACAGCTCTCGCACATCTCTCGTACAACTCTCGCACAACTCTGGCACAACTATGGCACAACTCTAGACCAACTCTGGCACAACTCTGGCACAACTATGACACGACTATGGCAAAACTCTGGCACAACTCTGGCACAACTTTGGCACAACTTTGGCACAACTCTGGCACAACTCTTGCATGATCATGGCACAACTCTTGCACAACTCTGGCACAAATATGGCACAACACTGGCACAACTCTGGCACACCTATATTAGAACTCTGGCACAACTATGGCACAACTTTGGCACAACTCTGGGACAACTCTGGCATGACTCTGGCACAACTATAACACAACTCTAGGAGAACTCTGGCACAACTATTGCACAACTATGGGACAACTCAGGCACAACTATGGCACGACTCTGGCACAAGTCTGGCACGACTCTGGAACAACTCTGGCACAACGCTGGCACAACCAAGCATAACTCTGGCACAACTCTGGCACAACTTAGGCACAACTCCGGAACAACTCTGGCATAACTCTGGCACAACTATGGAACAACTATGGCACAACTCTGGCACAAATCTGGCAGAACTTTGGCACAACAATGGCACAACTCTGGCACAGCTCTGGCAAAACTCTGGCACAACTCTGGCACAACTATGGCACAACAATGGCACAACTATGGCACAACTCTGGCACATCTTTGGCACAACTCAGGCAAAACTCCGGCACAACTCTGGCACAACTCTGGCAGGACGCTCGCATAACTGTGGCACAGCCATGGCAAAACTCGGCACAACTCTCGCACAACTCTAGCACAACTATTGCACAACTCGGGCACAACTCTGGCACAACTCTAGCACAACTTTGGGAGAACTCTGGCTCAACTCTGGCACAACTCTGGTTCAACTATGGCACAACTCCGGCACGACTCTGGCACAGGTCTGGCACAGATATGATACAACTATGGCACAATGCTGGCACAACTCCACACAACACAGGCACAACTATGGCATATTTTAGGCATAACGTTTGCACAACTGTGGCAAAACTCTGGCACAACTCTGGCACAACTCTAGCATAACTCTGGCACAATCTTGGTACAACTCTAACACAACTCTGGCACGACTCTGGCACAACTCTGGCACAACTCTGGCACTACTTTGGCACACCTATGGCATAATTATGGCACAACTATGACACAACTCACGCACAACTAAAGCACAACTTTGGCAAAGCTCTTGCACAACTCTGGCACAATATTGGCACAGCTTTGCCACAACTTTGGCACAACTCTGGCAGGTATCCGCACAACTCTTGCACAACTATGGCACAACTCAGGCACAACTCTGGCACAACTCTGGCACAACTCTAGGAGAACTCTGGCACGATCTGCACAACTCTGACACAGCTCTGGCACGACTCTGGCACAACTCTGGCACAGCTGTGGCACACCTCTGTCACAACTGTGGCACAACTCTGGCGCAACTCTGGCACAACTATAGCACAACTATGGCACAACTCTTGCACAACTCTTGTATAACACTGGCACAATTCTAGCACAACTCTGGCACAACTCTGGTACCACTCTGGCACATCTCTTGCACAACTCTCGCACAACTCTGGCACGACTCTGGCACAACTATGGCACAACTCTGGAAGAACTCTGGCACAACTATGGCACAACTATGGCATGACTATGGCACAACTATGGCACAACTCTGGCACAACTTTGGCACAATTCTGGCACAACTCTGGCACAGCTATCGCATAACCATGGCACAATTCTTGCTCAACTCTGGCACAAATATGGCACAACACTGGCACAACACTGGCACACCTATAGCACAACTCTGGCACAACTATGGCACAACTCTAACACAACTGTGGGACAACTCTGGTATAACTCTGGCACAACTATGACATAACTCTGGGAGAACTCTGGCACAACTATTGCACAATTATTGCACATCTATGGCACAACTCTGGCACAACTATGGCACGACTCTGGCACAAGTCTGGCACGACTCTGGCACAACTCTGGCACAACGCTAGCAGAACCAAGAATAACTCTAGCACAACTCTGGCACAACTCAGGCACAACTCTGGAACAACTCTGGCATAACTCTGGCACAACTATGGAACAACTATGGCAAAACTCTGGCACAACTCTGGCACAACTTTGGCACAACTCTGGCACAACTCTGGCACAGCTCTGGCACAACTCTAGCACAACTCTGCCACATCTATGGCACAACTATGGCACAACTCTGGCACATCTTTGGTACAATTCAGGCAAAACTCCGCCACAACTATGGCACAACTCTGGCAGGACGCTGGCATAACTCTGGCACAACCCTGGCAAAACTCGGCACAACTCTGGCACAACTCTGGCACGACTCTGGCACAACTCGAGCACAACTCTAGCACAACTCTGGGAGAACTCTGGCACAACTCTGGCACTACTCTGGCACAACTCTGGCAAATGTCTGGCACGGATCTGGTACTTCTCTGGCACAATTCTGGCACAACTACGCACAACACAGGCACAACTATGGTACATTGTAGGCATAACTTTGGCACAACTGTGGCAAAACTCTGGCACAACTCTGGCACAAATCTAGCATAACTCTGGCACAATCTTGGTAGAACTCTAATACAAGTCTGGCACGACTTTGGAACAACTCTGGCACAACTCTGGCACAACTTTGGCACACCTCAGGCACAACTGTGGCACAACTATGGCGCAACTCAGGCACACCTCTGGCACAACTTTGGCAAAACTCTTGCACAACTCTGGCACAACTTTGGCACAACTCTGGCAGGTATCGGCACAACTCTAGCACAACTCTGGCACAACTCTGGCACAACTTTGGCACAACTCTGGCACACCTCTGGCACAACTCGACACAACTCTGGGACAACTCTGGCACACCTCTGGCACAACTCGACACAACTCTGGGACAACTCTGGCACACCTCTGGCACAACTCGACACAACTCTGGGACAACTCTGGCACACCTCTGGCACAACTCGACACAACTCTGGGACAACTCTGGCACACCTCTGGCACAACTCGACACAACTCTGGGACAACTCTGGCACACCTCTGGCACAACTCGACACAACTCTGGGACAACTCTGGCACACCTCTGGCACAACTCGACACAACTCTGGGACAACTCTGGCACACCTCTGGCACAACTCGACACAACTCTGGGACAACTCTGGCACACCTCTGGCACAACTCGACACAACTCTGGGACAACTCTGGCACACCTCTGGCACAACTCGACACAACTCTGGGACAACTCTGGCACACCTCTGGCACAACTCGACACAACTCTGGGACAACTCTGGCACACCTCTGGCACAACTCGACACAACTCTGGGACAACTCTGGCACACCTCTGGCACAACTCGACACAACTCTGGGACAACTCTGGCACACCTCTGGCACAACTCGACACAACTCTGGGACAACTCTGGCACACCTCTGGCACAACTCGACACAACTCTGGGACAACTCTGGCACACCTCTGGCACAACTCGACACAACTCTGGGACAACTCTGGCACACCTCTGGCACAACTCGACACAACTCTGGGACAACTCTGGCACACCTCTGGCACAACTCGACACAACTCTGGGACAACTCTGGCACACCTCTGGCACAACTCGACACAACTCTGGGACAACTCTGGCACACCTCTGGCACAACTCGACACAACTCTGGGACAACTCTGGCACACCTCTGGCACAACTCGACACAACTCTGGGACAACTCTGGCACACCTCTGGCACAACTCGACACAACTCTGGGACAACTCTGGCACACCTCTGGCACAACTCGACACAACTCTGGGACAACTCTGGCACACCTCTGGCACAACTCGACACAACTCTGGGACAACTCTGGCACACCTCTGGCACAACTCTCGCACAACTCTGGCACAACTCTGGCACAGCTCTGGCACAACTCTGGCACAACTTTGGCACAACTCTTGCACAACTCTATCACAGCTCTGGCACAACTTTGGCACAATTCTGGCACAACTCTGGCATAACTATGGCACAACTCTGGCACAACGCTGGCACAACTGTGGCACAACTTTGGCAAAACTCTGGCACAACTCTTGCACAACTCTGGCACGACTCTGGCACAACTCTGGCACAACTGTGGCAGAACTCGGCACACCTCTGGCACAACTCTGGCACAACTATGTTACAACGCTGGCACAACTATGGCACAACTCTGGCACAACTCTGGGAGAACTCTTGCACAACTCTAGTACAATTATGGCACAACTTTGGCACATCTCTCGCACGACTATGGCCCAAGTCTTGCACGGATATGGCACAATTCTGGCACAACTCAGTCACAACTCAGCATATTTCAGGAACAACTATGGCAAAACTCATGCACAACTATGGCACAGCTGTGGAGAAACTATTTCACAACTCTGGCACAACTTTGGCACAACTCGGGCACAATCTTGTTACAACTCTTACACAACTCTGGCACGACTCTGGCACAACTCTGGCATAACTCTCCCACAAATGTGGCACAAATCTGGCACAACTATGGTACATCTTCGGCACAACTCTGGCACGACTCTGGCACAACTCTGGCATAACTCTCCCACAAATGTGGCACAAATCTGGCACAACTATGGTACATCTTCGGCACAACTCTGGCACAACTCTCGCATAACTCTGGCCCACCTCTTGCACAACTCTGGCAGAACTCTGGCATAACTCCGGCACAACTCTCGCACAACTCTGGAACAACTCTGGCACAACTCTGGAACAACTATGGCACAACTCTGGCACAACTCTGGCAGAACTTTGGCACAACTCTGGAACAACTCTAGCACAACTCTGGCACAACTCAGGCACAACTATGGCACAACTATGGCACAACTCTGGCATAACTGTGGCACAACTTTTGATCATTTCTCGCATAACCATGGCACAACCCTTGCACAACTCTGGCACAAATATCGCTCAACACTGGCACAACTCTGGCACAACTCTAGCACAAGTCTGGCACAACTATGGCACAACTATGGCACAACTCAGGCACAACTCTGGGAAAATCTGGTATAACTCTGACACAGCTCTAACACAAGTCTGGGAGAACTTTGGCAGAACTCTTGTACAACTCTGGCACAACTCTGGCACAAATGTGGCACGACTGTGGCACAAGTCTGCCACGACTCTGGCAGAACTCTGGCACAACTGTGGCACAACTCAGCACAACTCTAGTACAACTCTGGCACAACTCAGGCACAACTCTAGAACAACTCTGGCATAACTCTGGCACAACTATGGCACAACTATGGCACAACTTTGGCACAACTCTGGCACAACTTTGGCACAACTCTGGCACAACTCTGGCACAACTCTGGCACAACTCAGGCACAACTCTGGCATAACTCTAGCAGACGTATGGCACAACTCTGGCACAACTCTGGCACAACTCTGGCACAACTCAGGCACAACATTGAGACAACTCTCGTATAACTCTAGTACAAATGTGGCAGAACTCACGGAAAACTCTTGCCCAACTCTGGCACAACTCGTGCACAACTTTGGCACAAATCTGGCATAACACTGGCACAAGTCTGGCATGGCTTTTGGCACAGATCTGGCACAACTGTGGCACAACTCAGGCACAACTCAGACACAACTCTGGCACAATTATTGCACAACTCTGGCAGAACTAAGGCACAACTATGGCACAACTCTGGCATAATTGTTGTACAATTGTGGCATAACTCTGGCACAACACTCGCATAACTATGGCAGAACTCTTGCACAACTATGGCACAAATCTTGCACAACAATGGCACAACTCTGGCACAACTCTGGCACAACTCTGGCACAACTATGCCACAACTCAGGCACAACTCTCGGACAACTCTGGTATGGCTCTTGCACAACTCTAACACAACTCTGGGAGAACTCTGGCACAACTCTTGCACAACTCTGGCACAACTCTGGCACAAATCTGGCAAAACTCTGGCACAACTCTGGCACGACTCTGGCACAACTTTGGCACAACTCGGCACACCTTCGGCACAACTCTGGCACAACTCTGGCACAACTCTGGCACAACTCTGGCACATCTCTCGCACACCTCTCGCACAACTCTGGCACAACTCTGGCAACATCTTGGTACAACTCTTGCACAACTCTGGCACGACTGTGGCACAACTATGGCACAACTCTCGCACAACTCGGGCACAACTCTGGCACAACTATGGCACATGTCTGGCACAACTCTGGCACAACTCTCGTATAACTCTGGCCCATCTCTTGCACAACTCTGGCACAACTCTAACACAACTCAGGAACAACTCTGGCATAACTATAGCACAATCATGCCAGAACTCTGGCACAACTCTGGCACAACTCTGGCACAACTCTGGCACAACTTTGGCACAACTCTAGCACAACTCTGTCACATCTCTGGCACAACTCTGGCACAACTCTGGCACAACTGTGGCATAACTATGGCACAACTCTGGCACAACGCTGGCCCAACTGTGGCAAAACTCTGGCAAAACTCTGGCATAACTCTGGCACAACTCTGGCACAAATATGGCACAACTCTGGCACAACTCTGGCATAACTCTGGCACAACTCTGGCACAACTCTGGCACAACTCTTGGAGAACTCTGGCACAACTCTAGCACAACTCTGGCACAACTCTGGCACATCTCTGGCACAACTCAGGCATAAGTCTTGCACGGATCTGGCACAACTCTGGCACAACTCTGGCACAACTCGGCATATTTCAGGCACAACTATGGCACAACTCAGATACAACTATGGCACTGCTGTGAAAAAACTCTGGCACAACTCAGGGACATATCTGGCACAACTTTGGCACAATCTTGGTACAACTCTTGCACATCTTTGGCACGACTCTGGCACAACTCTGGCACATGTCTCGCACAACTCTGGCACAACTCTGGCACAACTTTGGCACAAAGTTGGCATAACTCTGGCACAACTCTGGCACAACTCTGTCACAACTGTGGCACAACTCTGGCACAACTCTAGCACAACTTTGGCACAACTCTGGAACAACTCTGGCAAAACTTTGGCACAACTCTGTCACAACTATGGCAGAACTATGGCACACCTCTGGCACAACTCTGGCACAACTCTGGCACATTTCTTGCATAACCATGGCACAACTCTTGCACAACTCTGGCACACATATGGCACGACACTGGCACAACTCAGGCACAACTATAGCACAACTTTGGCACAACTATGGCACACCACAGGCACAACTCTGGGCAAATCTGGAATAACTCTGGCACAACTCTAATGCAACTCTCGCACAACTTTGGCACAACTTTCGCACAACTCTGGCACAACTCTGGTAAAACTCTGGCACAACTGTGGCACAAGTCTGGCACGACTCTGGCACAACTCTGGCACAAATATGGCACAACTCTGGCACAACTATAGGACAACTCTGGTATAACTCTGGCACAACTATAACACAACTCTGGGAGAACTCTGGCACATTTACTGCACAACTATGGCACAACTCTGGCACAACTATGGCACGACTCTGGCTCAACTCTGGCACAACTATGGCACAGCTATGGCACAACTCTGGCACATCTTTGGCACAACTCTGGCAAAACTCTGGCACGACGTTGGTATAACTCTGGCACAACCCCGGCAAAACTCGGCACAACTCTGGCACAACTCTGGTACAACTTTGGCACAACTCTCGCACAACTCTGGCACAACTCTAGCACAACTCTGGGAGAATTCTGGCACAACTCTGGCACAACTCTAACACAACTCTGGCACAACTCAGGGACAACTAAAGGAGACCTCTGGCACAACTCTGGAACAACACTGGCACAACTCTTGCAGATCGCCGGCACAACGCTGGCACAATTGTGGCACAGATCTGGCAAGGATCTGGCACAACTATGGCACAAGTCAGGCACAACTCTGGCACAGCTGTGGAAAAACGCTTGCACAACTCTGGCACAACTCCGGCATAATCTTGGTACAAATCTGACATAGCTCTGGCACGACTCTGGCACAACTCTGGCACAGCTGTGGCACAACTCTCGCACAACTCTGGCTCAACTCTGGCACAACTCTGGCACAACTCTGGCACAACTATGGCACAACTCTCGCACAACTCTCGTAGAACACTGGCACACCTCTTGCACAGTCTCGCACAACTCTGGCACAATTATGGCACATTTCTGGAACAATTCTGGCACAACTGTGGCACAAACCTGGCACCCCTCTGGCACAACTGTGGCACATCTCTCATATAACTCTCACACAACTCTGGCACAACTCTGGCACAACTATGGCACAACTCTAGAACAACTCTGACACAACTCTGGCACAACTATGGCACGACTATGGCACAACTATGGCACAACTCTGGCACAACTTTGGCACAACTCTGGCACAACTCTCGCATAATCATGGCACAACTCTTGCACAACTCTGGCACAAATATGGCGCAATACTGGCACAACTCTGGCACACCTATAGCACAACTCTGGCACAACTATTGCACAACTATGGCACAACTCTGGGACAACTCTGGTATAACTCTGGCACAACTATAGCACAACTCTGGGAGAAGTCTGGCACAACTATTGCACAACTATGGCACGACTCTGGCACAACTATGGAAGGGCTCCGGCACAAGTCTGGCACGACTCTGGAACAACTCTGGCACAATGCTGGCACAACTAAGCATAACTCTGGGACAACTCTGGCACAACCCAGGCACAACTCTGGAACAACTATGGCATAACTCTGGCACAACTATGGAACAACTATGGCACAACTCTGGCACAACTCTGGCAGAACTTTGGCACAACTCTGGCACAACCCTGGCACAGCTCTGACACAACTCTGGCACAACTATGGCACAACTATGGCACAACTCTGCCACATCTTTGGCACAACTCAGGAAAAACTCCGGCACAACTCTGGCACAACTCTGGCAGGACGCTTGCATAACTCTGGCACAACCATGGCAAACCCCGGCACAACTCTCGCACAACTCTGGCACAACTCTGGCACAACTCTGGCACAACTATGGCACAACTATAGTACAACTCAGGGAGAACTCAGGCACAACTCTGGCACAACTCTGGCACAACTCTGGCACAACTCGGGCACAGGTCTCGCACGGATATGATAGAACTATGGCACAACCCTGGCACAACTCCGCACAACACAGGCACAACTATGGCACTTTTAAGGCATAACGTTGACACAACTGTGGCAAAACTCTGGCACAACTCTGGCACAACTCTTGCATATCTCTGGCACAATCTTGGTACAACTCTAACACAACTCTGGCACGACTCTGGCACAACTCTGGCACAACTCTGGCACAACTTTGGCACACCTATGGCATAACTGTGGCACAACTATAGCGCAACTAAGGCAAAACTCTAGCACAACTTTGGCAAAGCTCTTGCACAACTCTGGCACAACTTTGGTTCAACTTTGGCACAACTCTGGCAGGTATCGGCACAACTCTGGCACAACTCTGGCACAACCCAGGCACAACTCTGGCACAACTCTGGCACAACTCTAGGAGAACTCTAGCATGACTCTTGCACAACTCTGACACAGCTTTGGCACGACTCTGTCACAACTCTGGCGCAGCTGTGGCACAACTCTGGCACAACTCTGGCACAACTCTGGCACAACTCTGGCACAACTCTGGCACACCTATGCCACAACTCTCGCACAACTCTCGTATAACACTGGCACGCCTCTTCCACACCTCTGGCACAACTCTGGCACAATTATGGCACATTTATGGCACAATTCTAGCACAACTCTGGCACAACTCTGGCACCACTCTGGCACAACTCTGGCACATCTCTCGCACAACTCTCGCACAACTCTGGCACAACTCTGGCACAACTATGGCACAACTCTGGAACAACTCTGGTACAAATATGGCACAACTATGGCACGACTATGGCACAACTATGGCACAACTATGGCACAACTTTGGCACAACTCTGGCACAACTCTGGCACAACTCTCGCATAACCATGGCACAACTCTTGCACAACTCTGGCACAAATATGGCACAACACTAGCACAACTGTGGCACACCTATAGCACAACTCTTACACAACTATGGCACAACTCTTACACACCTTTAAGAAAACTCTGGTATAACTCTAGCACAACTATAACACAACTCTGGGCAAACTCTGGCACAACTATTGCACAACTATCGCACAACTCAGGCACAACTATGGCACGACTCTGGAACAAGACTGGCACAACTCTGGCACAACTCTGTCACAACGCTAGCACAACTAAGAATAACTCTGGCACAACTCTGGCACAACTCAGGCACAACTCTGGAAAAACTCTGGCATAACTCTGGCACAACTATGGAACAACTATGGCACAAATCTGGCACAACTCTGGCACAAGTTTGGCACAATTCTGGCACAACTCTGGCACAGCTCTGGCACAACTCTGGCATAACTCAGGCACAACTATGGCACAACTATGGTACAACTCTGGCACGTCTTTGGTACAACTCAGGCAAAACTCCGGCACAACTCTGGCACAATTTGGCAGGACGCTGGCATAACTCTGGCAAAACCCTGGCAAAAGTCGGCACAAGTCTGGCACAACTCAAGCACAACTCTGGCACAACTCTGGCACAATTATAGCACAACTCTAGCACAACTCTGGGAGAACTCTGGCACAACTATGGCACAACTCTGGCACAACACTGGCACAACTCTGGCACGACTCTGGCACAGGTCTGGCACGGATCTGGTACAACTCTGGCACAACGCTGGCACAACTCCGCACAACACAGGCACAAACATGGCACATTTTATGCCTATTTTTGGCACAGCTGTGGCAAAACTCTGGCACAATTCTGGCACAAATAAAGCATAACTCTGGCAAAAATAAAGCATAACTCTGGCACAATCTTGGTACAACTCTAACACAAGTCTGGCACGACTCTGGCACAACTCTGGCACAAATCTGGCAGAACTTTGGCACACCTCTGGCACAACTCTGGCACAACTATGGCGCAACTCAGGCACAGCTCTGGCACAACTTTGGCAAAACTCTTGCACAACTCTAGCACAACTTTGGCACAAATTTGGCACAACTCCGCCAGGTATCCACACAACTCTGGCACAACTCTGGCACAACTCAGGCACAACCCTGGCACAACTCTGGCACAACTCAGGCTCAACTCTGATTCAACTATGGTATAACTCTGGCAAAACTCTGGCACAACTCTAGGAGAACTCTGGCACAACTCTTGCACAATTCTGGCACAACTCTGGCACAACTCTGGCACAACTCTGGCACAACTCTGGCACAACTCTGGCAC
>SZWC01000812.1:275447-289402 GCA_023375785.1 Penium margaritaceum
AAACAATCAAACTAGGCATATGTCACTGATCATGACCAGGGAATTTCAATATGGGTGGTCAACGTTGACCAACCATAACACAAGTCACAAACGGTCAGGAATGGAAACAATGCTATGAGAATATTGGTTCTCAACTACCAAGTACAATTACCTTTAGTCAGTAGTAGCACGGTGTGGCTACCATGCAAAATGACCGACCAAAGTAGGCATATCTACTGCATTTGACCAAATAAATCTGCTGTGTTTGGTCCACGTTGACAACGCATAATACATGTCACAAATCGCCAGAGGGGGAAACAATGGTTTGGGAACACCACGTATCACATAGCAAGCACAAGGGGCTTCAATATGTTGTGGCACGGTATGGAGACCATGCACGATGACCAACTAAAGTAGGCATATGTCACTCACCATGACCATATAAAGTCCCTAAGGGTGGTAAATTTTGACAACTCACAACACAAGTCACAAATGGTCAGGGTGGAAGGTAATGGTTTGTGAATACTAGTTTTCTACTAGCAAGTACAACTACCTTCAATATGTAGTGGCATAATGTGGCTTCAATGCACAGTGACCAACCAAAGTATGCATATGTCACTGACCATGACGAAAGAATTTAACTTCATGTGGTCAACGCTGAAAATGCATAACACGAGTCACAAATGGTCAGAGGGGAAAACAATTGGTTGGGAACACTAGTTATCAACTAGGAAGTACAAACACCTTCAACAAGCAGTGGCACGGTATGGCTAGCGTGCACAGTGGCCAACCAAAGGATGCATTCGTCACTGACTAGGACAGAATAAGTCCACTATGTGTGGTCAACATTGACAACTCATAATACGAGTCACAAATGGTCAAAGGAGAGACAACGGTTTGGGAAGCCCATGTATTGACTATAAAGGACAAGGAACTTCAATACGTAGTCGCCCGGTGTGGCTAATATGCACACCAAACAGTCAAACTAGTCATACGTCACTGATCATGACAAGAGAATTTCAATATGGGTGGTGAGCGTTGACCACCCATAACACGAGTGACAAACGGTCAGGAGAAGAAACAATGCTATGAGAGTATCGGTTCACAACTACCAAGTACAACGACCTTCAGTCAATAGTAGAAAGATGTGGCTACCATGCACAATGGCCGACCAAAGTAGGCATATGTACTGCCTTTGACCAAAGACATCCGCTGTGTGTGGTCCACGTTGACAACGCGTAATACAAAACACGAATGGTCAGAGGGGGAAACAATGGTTTGGGAACACCCACTATCACATAGCAAGCACAAGGGGCTTCAATATGTTGTGGCACGGTATGGAGACCATGCACGATGACCAACCAAAGTAGGCATATGTCACTGACCATGACCAAATCATGTCACTGGGTGTGGTAAACTTTGACAACTCACAACACGAGTCACAGATGGTCAGGGTGGAAGGTAATGGGTTGTGAATACTAGTTATCTACCAGCAAGTACAATTACATTCAATATGTAGTGGCACAATGTGGCTTCGATGGACAGTGACCAACCAAAGTATGCATATGTCACTAACCATGACGAGCAAATTTCACTTCATGTGGTCAACGTTGAAAACTCATAACACGAGTCACAGATGGTCAGAGGGGAAAACAATGGATTGGGAAGCCTATGTATTGGCTAGAAAGGACAAAGAACTTCAATACGCAGTGGCACGGTGTGGCTAATATGCACACCAAACAGTCAAACTAGTCATACGTCACTGATCATGACAAGAGAATTTCAATATGGGTGGTGAGCGTTGACCACCCATAACACGAGTGACAAACGGTCAGGAGAAGAAACAATGCTATGAGAGTATCGGTTCTCAACTACCAGATACAACGACCTTCAATCAGTAGTAGCACGGTGTGGCTACCATGCACAATGACCGACCAAAGTAGGCATATGTACTGCCTTTGACGAAAGAAATCCGATGTGTGTGGTCCACGTTGACAACGCGTAATACAAAACACGAATGGTCAGAGGGGGAAACAATGGTTTGGAAACACCACGTATAACATAGCAAGCACAAGGGGCTTCAATACGTTGTGGCATGGTGTGGAGACCATGCACGATGACCAACCAAAGTAGGCATATGTCACTGACCATGACCAAATAATGTCACTACGTGTGGTAAAATTTGACAGCTCACAACACAAGTCACAAATGGACAGGTTGGAAGGTAATGGGTTGTGAATACTAGTTATCACTAGCAAGTACAACTGCATTCAATATGTAGTGGCACGATGTGGCTTCAATGCACAGAGACCAACTAAAGTATGCATACGTCACTAACCATGACAAACAGATTTCACTACATGTGGTCAACGTTGACAACGCATAACACGAGTCACAAACGGTCAGAGAGGAAAACAATGGATTGGGAAACCTATGTATTGGCTAGAAAGGACAAAAAACTTCAATACATAGTGGCACGATGTGGCTAATATGCACACCAAACAATCAAACTAGGCACATGTCACTGATCATGACCAGGGAATTTCAATATGGGTGGTAAACGGTGACCAACCATAACACGAGAAACAAACGGTCATGAGAGGAAACAATGCCATGAGAATATCGGTTCTCAACTACCAAGTACAAAGTCCTTTAGTCAGTAGTAGCACGGTGAGGCTACCATGCACAATGACCGCCCAAAGTAGGCATATGTACGTCCTTTGACCAAAGAAATCCGCTGTGTGTGGTCAACGTTGACAACTCAAAATACGAGTCACAAATGGTCAGAGGGGGAAACAATTGGTTGGGAACACTAGTTATCAACTAGGAAGTACAAACACCTTCTACAAGCAGTGGCACGGTATGGCTAGCGTGCACAGTGACCAACCAAAGGATGCATACGTCACTGACTACGACCGAATAAGTCCACTATGTGTGGTCAACATTGACAACTCATAATACGAGTCACAAATGGTCAGAGGGGGAAACAATTGGTTGGGAACACTAGTTATCAACTAGGAAGTACAAACACCTTCTACAAGCAGTGGCACGGTATGGCTAGCGTGCACAGTGACCAACCAAAGGATGCATACGTCACTGACTACGACCGAATAAGTCCACTATGTGTGGTCAACATTGACAACTCATAATACGAGTCACAAATGGTCAGAGGGGGAAACAATGGTTTGGGAACACCACGTATCACATAGCAAGCACAAGGGGCTTCAATATGTTGTGGCACGGTATGGAGACCATGCACGATGACCAACCAAAGTAGGCATGTGTCACTGACCATGACCAAATAATGTCACTAAGTGTGGTAAACGTTGACAACTCACAACGCGAGTCACAAATGGTCAGGATGGAAGGTAATGGTTTGTGAATACTAGTTATCTACTAGCGAGTACAAATACATTCAATATGTAGTGGCACAATGCGGCTTCAATGCACAGTGACCAACCAAAGTATGCATATGTCACTAACCATGACGAGCAAATTTCACTTCATGTGGTCAACGTTGAAAACGCATAACACAAGTCACAAATGGTCTGAGGGGAAAACAATGGGTTGGGAACACTAGTTATCAACTAGGAAGTACAAACACCTTCTACAAGCAGTGGCACGGTATGGCTAGCGTGCACAGTGACCAACCAAAGGATGCATACGTCACTGACTACGACCGAATAAGTCCACTATGTGTGGTCAACATTGACAACTCATAATACGAGTCACAAATGGTCAGAGGGGGAAACAATTGGTTGGGAACACTAGTTATCAACTAGGAAGTACAAACACCTTCAACAAGCAGTGGCACGGTATGGCTAGCGTGCACAGTGGCCAACCAAAGGATGCATTCGTCACTGACTAGGACAGAATAAGTCCACTATGTGTGGTCAACATTGACAACTCATAATACGAGTCACAAATGGTCAAAGGAGAGACAATGGTTTGGGAAGCCCATGTATTGACTATAAAGGACAAGGAACTTCAATACGTAGTCGCACGGTGTGGCTAATATGCACACCAAACAACCAAACTAGGGATATGTCACTGATCATGACCAAAGAATTTCAATATGGGTGGTCAACATTGACCAACCATAACACGAGTCACAAACAGTCAGGATAGGAAAAAATGCTATGGGGATATCGGTTCTCAACTACCAAGTACAACGACCTTCAGTCAATAGTAGAAAGATGTGGCTACCATGCACAATGGCCGACCAAAGTAGGCATATGTACTGCCTTTGACCAAAGAAATCCGCTGTGTGTGGTCAACGTTGACAACTCATAATATGAGTCACAAATGGTCAGATGGGGAAACAATGGGTTGGGAACACCAAGTATCACATAGCAAGCACAAGGGGCTTCAATATGTTGTGGTACAGTGTGGAGACCATGCACGATGACCAACCAAAGTAGGCACATGTCACTGACCATGACCAAAACGTATCACCAAGTGTGGTAAACTCTCACAACTCACAACACGAGTCACAAATGGTCAGGGTGGAAGGTAATGGTTTGTGAATACTAGTTATCTACTAGCGAGTACAAATACATTCAATATGTAGTGGCACAATGCGGCTTCAATGCACAGTGACCAACCAAAGTATGCATATGTCACTAACCATGACGAGCAAATTTCACTTCATGTGGTCAACGTTGAAAACGCATAACACAAGTCACAAATGGTCTGAGGGGAAAACAATGGGTTGGGAACACTAGTTATCAACTAGGAAGTACAAAGGTCTTCAAGAAGCAGTGGCACGGTATGGCTAGTGTGCACAGTGACCAACCAAAGGATGCATACGTCACTGACTACGACCGAATAAGTCCACTATGTGTGGTCAACATTGACAACTCATAACACGAGTCACAGATGTTCAGAGGGAGAGAAAATGGGTTGGGAAGCGTATGTATTGACTAGAAAGGACAAAGAACTTCAATACGTAGTGGCACGGTGTGGCTAGTATGCACGCCAAACAACTAAACTAGGCATATGTCACTGATCATGACCAGAGAATTTCAATATGGGTGGTCAACGTTGACCAACCATAACACGAGTCACAAACGGTCAGGACATGAAACAATGCTATGGGAATATCGGTTCTCAACTACCAAGTACAACGAGCTTCATTCAGTAGTAGCACGGTGCGGCTACCATGTACAATGACCGACCAAAGTAGGCATATGTCACTGATCATGACCAGAGAATTTCAATATGGGTGGTCAACGTTGACCAACCATAACACGAGTCACAAACGGTCAGGACATGAAACAATGCTATGGGAATATCGGTTCTCAACTACCAAGTACAACGAGCTTCATTCAGTAGTAGCACGGTGCGGCTACCATGTACAATGACCGACCAAAGTAGGCATATGTAATGCCTTTGACCAAAGAAATCCGCTATGTGTGGTCAATGTTGACAACTCATAATACGAGTCACAAATGATCAAAGGGGGAAACAATGGTTTGGGAACACCAAGTATCACATAGCAAGCACAAGGGGCTTCAATACGTTGTGGTACGGTGTGGAGACCATGCACGATGACCAACCAAAGTAGGCATGTGTCACTGACCATGACCAAATAATGTCACTAAGTGGTAAACTTTGACAACTCACCACATGAGTCACAAATGGTCAGGGTGGAAGATAATTGTTTGTGAATACTAGTTATCTACTAGCAAGTACAAATACCTTCAATATGTAGTGGCACAACGTGGCTTCAATCCACAGTGACCAACCAAAGTATGCATATGTCACTAACCATGACGAACAAGATTCACTTCATGTGGTCAATGTTGAAAACGCTTAACACGAGTCACAAATGGTCAGAGGGGAAAGCAATGGATTGGGAACACTAGTTATCAACTAGCAAGTACAAAGACCTTCAACAAGGAGTGGCACGGTATGGCTAGCGTGCACAGTGACCAACCAAAGGATGCATACGTCACTGGCTACGACCCAATAAGTCCACTATGTGTGGTCAACATTGACAACTCATAACGCCATTCCCAAATGGTCAGAGGAAAAGACAATGGTTTGAGAAGCATATGTATTGACTAGAAAGGACAAAGAACTTCAATACGTAGTGGCACGGTGTGGCTAATATGTACACCAAACAATCAAACTAGGCATGTCAGTGATCATGACCAGAGAATATTAATATGGGTGGTCAACGTTGACCAACCATAACACGAGTCACAAACGGTAAGGAGAGGAAACAATGCTATGAGAAAATCGGTTCTCAACTACCAAGTACAATGACCTTCAGTCAGTAGTAGCACGGTGTGCATACCATGCACAATGAACGGCCAGAGTAGGCATATGTACTGCCTTTGACCAGAGAAATCCGCTGTGTGTGGTCAACGTTGACAACTCATAATACGAGTCACAAATGGTCAGAGGGGGAAACAATGGTTTGGGAATACTTTGTATCGACTAGCAATTACAAAGACCTTCGATAAGTGGTGGCACGGTATAGCTACCATGCACAATGACCAACCAAAATATTCTGTTGTCATTGAATATCATAAAAAGAGTTTCACTGTATCTTGTCAACTTTCCTTCTTACAGCGTCAATCGCAGCAATAGTTGAGAGGTTATTAAAGCTCGAAGTTGCGAAACTCAAAACTTAGTCTGCGTCAATTGTTTATGAATAAACTGAATTTATTATCATTCGTACATTTGAAAACTACCCTAGAACCTTACACCCCCTTTTTTTTTGCCCTTTACCCATGGGAACCTTTATAATGTCATTTGGACAACATATGAACACCATGCGAGTTGGCATAGTGCTTAAAGAATTAGATTCTTTAGTGATAGGTCCTGGGTTTGAATCCTCGTACGCGCAATATAGAATAGGCCCGCAACCTGGGGGGGGCGTGTTGTGCTACCTCAAGTCTACCTTCGAGCCTAAACCGTGGGGGGGGGGGGGGGGGGGGGGGTAGGGGGGTGTCATAATGCGGTCGGAAATCTGTCCTCCAGGTCGTCCACGTAACATCCCTCTAGGGGGGTGGGAGGGAGTATTCCAGTGAAGGCACCTACGTGTAACAAATAAACAAAAACCGACCTGGTGTCAAAGGGAGAAACCTTTTGCTACTTATTGACTAGCAAGTGCAAATACATTCAACTAGTAGTGGAACGGTGTGGCTACCATGTGCACTGACCAACCAAATTAGGCATGTTGCACTTACCATGACCAAATAATTTTACTATGTGTGGTCAACGTTGACTGCCCAAAATATGGGTCACTTATTGTTGGCGGGGGAAACAATGGGTTGGGAACACCAAGTATCACATAGCAAGTACAAGGGGCTTCAATACGTTGTGGCGCGGTGTGGAGACCATGCACGATGACCAACCAAAGTAGGCATATGTCACTGACCATGACCAAATAATGTCACTAAGTGTGGTAAACTTTGACAATTCATAACACGAGACATAAATGGTCAGGCTGGAAGATAATGGTTTGTGCATACTAGTTATTGACTAGCAACTACAAATCCCTTCAATATGTCGTGGCACAATGGGGCTTCAATGCACAGTGATAAACCAAAGTATGCATATGTCACTAACCATGACTACAAAATTTCACTTCATGTGGTCAACGTTGAAAACACATAACAGGATGTACAAATGGTCAAAGGGGAAAACAATGGGTTGGGAAGCCTATGTATTGGCTAGACAGGACAAAGAACTTCAATACGTAGTGGCACGGTGTAGATTGTTTGCACACCAAACAATCAAACTAGGCATATGTCACTGATCATGACAAGAGAATTTCAATATGGGTGGTCAGCATTGACCAACCATAACACGAGTCACAAACGGTCAGGGGAGGAAACAATGCTATGAGAGTATCGGTTCACAACTACCAAGTACAACGACCTTCATTCAGTAGTAGCACGGTGTGGCTACCATGCACAATGACTGACCAAAGTAGGCATATGTACTGCCTTTGACCAAAGA
This sequence comes from Penium margaritaceum, assembly GCA_023375785.1. Classification (NCBI taxonomy): domain Eukaryota; kingdom Viridiplantae; phylum Streptophyta; class Zygnematophyceae; order Desmidiales; family Peniaceae; genus Penium; species Penium margaritaceum. Next base: position 283,401 of record SZWC01000812.1, read on the forward strand.
AATCCGATGTGTGTGGTCCACGTTGACAACACATAATACAAAACACGAATGGTCAAAGGGGGAAACAATGGAGTGGGAACACCACGTACAACATAGCAAGAACAACGGGCTTCAATACGTTGTGGCATGGTGTGGAGACCATGCACGATGACCAACCAAAGTAGGCATATGTGACTGACCATGACCAAATAATGTCACTAGGTGTGGTAAAATTTGACGAATCACAACATGAGTCACAAATGGACAGGGTGGAAGGTAATGGTTTGTGAATACTAGTTATCTACTAGCATGTACAAATACATTCAATATGTAGTGGCACAATGTGGCTTCAATGCACAGTGACCAACGAAAGTATGCATACTTCACTAACCATGACGATCAAATTTCACTCCACGTGGTCAACGTTGAAAACGCATAACACGAGTCACAAATGGTCAGAGGGGAAAACAATGGATTGGGAAGCCTATGTATTGGCTAGAAAGGACAAATAACTTCAATACATATTGGCACAGTGTGGCTAATATGCACATCAAACAATCAAACTAGGCATATGTCACTCATCATGACCAGAGAATTTCAATATGGGTGGTAAACGGTGACCAACCATAACACTAGTCACAAACGGTCAGGAGAGGAAACAATGCTATGAGAATATCAGTTCTCAACTACCAAGTACGAAGACCTTCAGTCAGTAGTAGCACAGTGTGGCTACCATGCACAATGACCGACCAAAGTACGCATATGTGCTTCCTTTGACCAAAGAAATCCGCTGTGTGTGGTCAACGTTGACATCTCATAATACGAGTCACAAATGGTCAGAGGGGGAAACAATGGTTTGGAAACACCAAGTATCACATAGCAAGCACAAGGGGCTTCAATACGTTGTGGCACGGTGTGGATACCATGCACGATGACCAACCAAAGTAGGCATATGTCACAGACCATGACCAAATAATGTCACTAAGTGTTGTAAACTTTGACAACTCACAACATGGGTCACAAATGGTCAGGGTGGAAGGTAATGGTTTGTCAATACTAGTTATCTACTAGCAAGTACAAATACCTTCAATATGTAGTGGCACAATGTGGCCTCAATGCACAGTGATTAACCAAAGTATGCATATGTCACTAACCATGACGAACAAATTTCACGTATGTTGTCAATATTGAAAACGCATAACACGGGTCACAAATGGTCAGAGGGGAAAACAATGGACTGGGAAGCCTATGTATTGGCTAGAAAGGACAAATAACTTCAATACGTAGTGGCAGGATGTGGGTAATGTGCACACCAGACAATCAAACTAGGCAAAAGTCACTGATCATGACCACATAATTTCAATATGGGTGGTCAACGTTGACCAACCATAACACGAGTCACAAACGGTAAGGACATGAAACAATGCGATGGGAATATTGGTTCTCAACCACCAAGTACAACGACTTTCATTCAATAGTAGCACAGTCTAGCTACCATGTACAATGACCGACCAAAGTAGGCTTATGTACTGCATTTGACCAAAGAAATCCGCTGTGTGTGGTCAACGTTGACAACTCATAATACGAATCACAAATGGTCAGAGGGGGAAACAATGGTGTTGGAACACCAAGTATCACATAGCAAGCACAAGGGGCTTTAATACGTTGTGGCACGGTGTGGAGACCATGCACGATGACCAACCAAAGTAGGCATATGTCACTGACCATGACCAAAAAATGTCACAAAGTGTGGTAAAGTTTGACAACTCACAACAAGAGTCACAAATGGTCAGTGTGGAAGGTAATGGTTTGTGAATACTAGTTTTCTACTAGCAAGTACAAATACCTTCAATATGTAGTGGCACAATGTGGCCTCAATGCACAGTGACCAACCAAAGTATGCATATGTCACTAACCATGACGAACAAATTTCACGTATGTGGTCAATGTTGAAAACGCATAACACGAGTCACAAATGGTCAGAGGGAAAGACAATGGATTGGGGATACAAGTTATCAACTAGCAAGTACAAAGACCTTCAACAAGCAATGGCACTATATGGCTAGCGTGCACGGTGACCAACCAAAGAAAGCATACATCAATGACTATGACCGAATAAGTCGACTATGTGTGGTAAACATTGACAACTCATAACACGAGTCACAAATGGTCAGATCGAGATCCAATGGTTTGGGAAGCCCATTTCTTGACTATAAAGGACAAAGAACTTCAATACGTAGTGGCACGGTGTGGCTAATATGCACACCAAACAACCAAACTAGGCATATGTCCCTGATCATGATCACTGAATTTCAATATGGGTGGTTAATGTTGACCAACCATAACACGAGTCACAAACGGGCAGGACAGGAAACAATGCGATAAGAATATCGGATATCAACTACCAAGTACAACGACCTTGAGTCAGTAGTAGCACGGTGTGGCTACCATGCACAATGTCCGACCAAATTAGGCATATGTACTGCCCTTGACCAAAGAAATCCGCTGTGTGTGGTCAACGTTGACAACTCATAATACGAGTCACAAATGGCCATATGGGGAAACAATTAATTGGGAACACCAAGTATCACATCGCAAGCACAATGGGCTTCAATAAGTTGTGGCATGGTGTGGAGACCATGCACGATGACCAACCAAAGTAGACATATGTCACTGACCATGACCGAGTAATTTCACTAAGTGTGGTAAAATTTGACAACTCACAACACGAGTCACAAATGGTCAGGGTGGAAGTCAATGGGTTGTGAATACTAGTTATCTACTAGCAAGTACAAATACCTTCAATATGTAGTGGCACAATGTGGCTTCAATGCACAATGACCAACCAAAGGATGCATACGTCACTAACTACGACTTAATAAGTCCACTATGTGTGGTCAACATTGACAACTCATAACACGAGTCACAAATGGTCAGAGGGAGAGAAAATGGTTTGGGAAGCCTATGTTTTGACTAGAAAGGACAAAGAACTTCAATACATAGTGGCACAGTGTGGCTAATATGTACACCAAACAACCAAACTAGGCATATGTCACTGATCATGACCACATTATTTCAATATGGGTGGTCAACGTTGACCAACCATAACACGAGTCACAAACAGTCAGGACAAGGAACAATGCTATGCGAATATCGGTTCTCAACTACCAAGTACAACGACCTTCATTCAGTAGTAGCATGGTGTGGCTACCACGTACAATGACCAACCAAAATAGGCATATTTACTGCCTTTGACCAAAGAAATCCGCTATGTGTGGTCAACGTTGACAACTCACAATACGAGTCACAAGTGGTCAGAGGGGGAAACAATGGTTTCAGAACACCAAGTATCACATAGCAAGCACAATGGGCTTCAATACGTTGTGGCACGGTGTGGAGACCATGCACGATGACCAACCAAAGTATGCATATGCCACTGACCATGACCAAGTAAAGTCACTAAGTGTGGTAAACTTTGACAACTCACAACACGAGTCACAAATGGTCAGGGAGGAAGGTAATGGTTTGTGAATACTAGTTATCTACTAGGAAGTACAAATACCTTCAATATGTAGTGGCACAATGTGGCTTCAATGCACTGTGACCAACCAAAGTATGCATATGTCACTAACCATGACGAACAAATTTCACTTCATGTGGTCAACGTTGAGAACGCATAACACGAGTCACAAATGGTCAAAGGGGAAAACAATGGATTGGGAAGCCTATGTATTGGCTAGTAAGGAAAGAGATCTTCAATACATAGTGGCACGGTGTGGCTAATATGCACACCAAACAATCAAACCAGGCATATGTCACAGATCATGACCAGACAACCTCAATATGGGTGGTCAACGTTGACCAACCATAACACGAGTCACAAACCGTTAGGAGAGGAAACAATGCAATGAGAATATCGGTTTTCAACTACCAAGTAAAATGACCTTCAGCAAGAAGTGGCGCGGTGTGGCTACCATGCACAATGAACGACCAATTTAGGCATATTTACTGCCTTTGACCAAAGAAATCCGTTGTGTGTGGTCCACGTTGACAACTCATAATACAAGTCACAAATGGTCAGAGGGGGAAACAATGGTTTGGGAACACCACGTATCACATAGCAAGCACGAGGGGCCTCAATACGTTGTGGCACGGTGTGGGGACCATGCATGATGACCAACCAAAGTAGGCATATGTCAGAGACCATGACCAAATAATGTCAATAAGTGTGGTAAACTTTGACAACTCACAGCATGAGTCACAATTGGTCAGGGTGGAAGGTAATGGTTTGTGACTACTAGTTATCTACTGGCAAGTACAAATACCTTCAATATGTAGTGGCACAATGTGGCTTCAATGCACAATGACCAACCAAAGTATGCATATGTCACTAACCATGACGAACAAATTTCACTTCATGTGGTCAACGTTGAAAACACATAACACGAGTCACAAATGGTAAGAGGGGAAAACAATGGATTGGGAAGCCTATGTATTGGCTAGAAAGGAAAAAGAGCTTCAATACATAGTGGCACGGTGTGGCTAATATGCACACAAAACAATCAAACCAGGCATATGTCACAGATCAGGACCAGACAATCTCAATATGGGTGGTTAACGTTGACCAACCATAACACGAGTCACAAACGGTTAGGAGAGGAAACAATGCAATGAGAATATTTATTTTCAACTACCAAGTACAATGAACTTCAGTAAGTAGTGGCGCGGTGTGGCTACCATGCACAATGACCGACCAAAGTAGGCATATTTACCGCCTTTGACCAAAGAAATCCGCTGTGTGTGGTCCACGTTGACAACTCATAATACGAGTCAGAAATGGTCAGAGGGGGAAACAATGGTTTGGGAACACCACGTATCGCATAGCAAGCACGAGGGGCTTCAATACGTTGTGGCACGGTGTGGGGACCATGCATGATGACCAACCAAAGTAGGCATATGTCAGTGACCATGACCAAACAATGTCACTAAGTGTGGTAAACTTTGACAACTCACAGCATGAGTCACAAATGGTCAGGGTGGAAGGCAATGGTTTGTGAATACTAGTTATCTACTAGCAAGTACAAATACCTTCAATATGTAGTGGCACAATGTGGCTTCAATGCACGATGACCACCCACAGTATGCATATGTCACTGACCATGACGAAAGAATTGCACTTCCTGTGGTCAACGTTGAAAACGCATAACACGAGTCACAAATGTTCAGAGGGGAAAACAATGGAATGGGAACACTAGTTATCAACTAGCAAGTACAGAGACCTTCAACAAGCAGTGGCACGGTATGGCTAGCGTGCACAGTGACCAACCAAAGGATGCATACGTCACTGACTACGACCGAATAAGTCCACTATGCATGGTCAACATTGACAACTCATAACACGAGTCACAAATGGTCAGAGGGAGATACAATGGTTTATGTAGCCTGTGGATTGAATGGAAAGGACAAAGAACTTCAATACGTAGTGGCATGGTGTGGCTAATATGCACACCAAACAACCAAACTAGGCATATGTCACTGATCATGACCACCGAATTTCAACATGGGTGGTCAACGTTGACCAACCATAACACAGTCACAAATAGGCAGGACAGGAAACAATGCTATGGGAAAATTGGTTCTCAACTACCAAGTACAACAAAATTCAGTCAGTAGTAGCAAGGTGTGGCTACCATGCACAATGACCGGCCAAAGTAGGAATATGTACTGCCTTTGACCAAAGAAATCCGCTCTGTGTGGTCAACGTTGACAACTCATACTACGAGTCACAAATGGTCAGAGGGGGAACAAATGGTTTGGGAACACAAGGTATCATATAGCAAGCACAAGGGGCTTTAATACGTTGTGGCACAATGTGGAGACCATGCATGATGACCAACCAAAGTAGGCATATGTCACTGCCCATGACGAAGTAATGTGACTAAGTGTGGTAAGCTTTGACAACTCACAACACGAGTCACAAATGGTCAGGGTGGAAGGTAATGGTTTGTGAATACTAGTTATCT
>SZWC01000812.1:307904-345927 GCA_023375785.1 Penium margaritaceum
GTGGCCCCAATGCACAGTGACCAACCAAAGTATGCATATGTCACTAACCATGACGAATGAATTTCACGTATGTGGTCAGTGTTGAAAATGCATAACACGAGTCACAAATGGTCAGAGGGGAAAACAATGGTTTGGAAAGCCTATGTATTGGCTAGAAAGGACAAAGAACTTCAATATGTAGTGGAACCGTGTTGCTTATATGCACACCAAACAATCAAACTAGGCATATGTCACTGATCATGACCAGAGAATTTCAATATGGGTGGTCAAAGTTGACCAACCATAACACGAGTCACAAACGGTCAAGAGACGAAACAATGCTATCAGAATATCGGTTCTCAGCTACCAAGTACAATGACCTTCAGTCAGAAGTAGCGCGGTGTGGCTACCATGCACAATGACTGACCAAAATAGGCATATGTACTGCCTTTGACCAAAGAAATCCGTTGTGTGTGGTCAATGTTGACAACTCATAATACGAGTCACAAATGGTCAGAGGGGGGAAAATGGTTTGGGAACACCAAGTATCACATAGCAAGCACAAGGGCCTTCAATACGTTGTAGCACGGTATGGAGACAATGCACGATGACAAACCAAAGTAGGCATATGTCACTGACCATGACCAAATAATGTCAGTAAGTGTGGTAAACTTTGACAACTCACAACACGATTAACAAATGGTCAAGGTGGAAGGTAATGGTTTGTGAATACTAGTTATCTACTAGCAAGTACAAATACCTTTAATATGTAGTGGCAAAATATGGCTTCAATGCACAGTGACCAACCAAAGTATGCATATGTCACTGAACATGACAAAAGAATTTCACTTCATGTGGTCAATGTTGAAAACGCATAACACGAGTCACAAATGGTCAAGGTGGAAGGTTATGGTTTGTGAATACTAGTTATCTACTAGCAAGTACAAATACCTTCAATATGTAGTGGCACAATGTGGCTTCAATGCACACTGACCAACCAAAGTATGCATATGTCACTAACCATGACGAACAACTTTCACTTCATGTGGTCAACGTTGAAAACGCATAACACGAGTCACAAATGGTCAAGGTGGAAGGTTATGGTTTGTGAATACTAGTTATCTACTAGCAAGTACAAATACCTTCAATATGTAGTGGCACAATGTGGCTTCAATGCACACTGACCAACCAAAGTATGCATATGTCACTAACCATGACGAACAACTTTCACTTCATGTGGTCAACGTTGAAAACGCATAACACGAGTCACAAATGGTCAAGGTGGAAGGTTATGGTTTGTGAATACTAGTTATCTACTAGCAAGTACAAATACCTTCAATATGTAGTGGCACAATGTGGCTTCAATGCACACTGACCAACCAAAGTATGCATATGTCACTAACCATGACGAACAACTTTCACTTCATGTGGTCAACGTTGAAAACGCATAACACGAGTCACAAATGGTCAAGGTGGAAGGTTATGGTTTGTGAATACTAGTTATCTACTAGCAAGTACAAATACCTTCAATATGTAGTGGCACAATGTGGCTTCAATGCACACTGACCAACCAAAGTATGCATATGTCACTAACCATGACGAACAACTTTCACTTCATGTGGTCAACGTTGAAAACGCATAACACGAGTCACAAATGGTCAAGGTGGAAGGTTATGGTTTGTGAATACTAGTTATCTACTAGCAAGTACAAATACCTTCAATATGTAGTGGCACAATGTGGCTTCAATGCACACTGACCAACCAAAGTATGCATATGTCACTAACCATGACGAACAACTTTCACTTCATGTGGTCAACGTTGAAAACGCATAACACGAGTCTTAAATGGTCAGAGGGGAAAACAATGGGTTGGGAACACTAGATATCATTTAGCAAGTACAAAGACCTTCAACAAGGAGTGGCACGGTATGGCTAGCGTGCACAGTGACCAACCAAAGGATGCATACGTCACTGACTACGACCGAAAAAGTCCACTATGTGTGGTCAACATTGACAACTAATAACACGAGTCATAGATGGTGAGAGGGAGAGAAAATGGTTTGGGAAGCCCATTTATTGACTATAAAGGACAAAGAACTTCAATACGTAGTGGCAAGGTGTGGCTAATATGCACACCAAACAACCAAACTAGGCATACGTCACTGGTCATGACCACATAATTTCAACATGGGTGGTCAACGTTGACACACCATAACACGAGTCACAAACGGTCAGGACAGGAAACAATGCTATGGGAATATCGACTCTCAACTACCAAGTACAACGACCTTCATTCACCAGTAGCACGGTGTGGCTACCATGTACAATGACCGACCAAAGTAGCCATATGTACAGCCTTTGACCAAAGAAATCCGTTGTGTGTGGTCAACGTTGACACCTCATAATACGAGTCACAAATGGTCAGAGGGGGAAACAATGGTTTGGGAACACCAAGTATCACATAGCAAGCACAAGGGGCTTCAATACGTTGTGGCATGGTGTGGAGACCATGCACGATGACCAACCAAAGTAGGCATATGTCACTGACCATGACCAAATAATGTCTCTAAGTGTGGTAAAATTTGACAACTCACAACACGAGTCACAAATGGTCAGGGTGGAAGGTAATGGATTGTGAATACTAGTTATCTACTAGCAAGTACAAAGACCTTCAATATGTAGTGGCACAATGTGGCTTCAATGCACAGTGACAAACAAAGTATGCATATGTTACTGAATATGACGAAAGAATTTCACTTCATGTGCTCAACGTTGAAAACGCATAACACAAGTCACAAGTGGCCAGAGGGGAACACAATGGATTGGAAACACTAGTTGTCAGCTAGGAAGTACAAATACCTTCAACAAGCAGTGGCACGGCATGGCTAGCGTGCACAGTGACCAACCAAAGGATGTATACGTCACTGACTCTGGCCGAATAAGTCCACAATGTGTGGTCAACATTGACAACTCATAACACGAGTCACAAACGGTCAGGAGAGGAAACAATGCTATGAGAATATCCGTTCTCAACTACCAAGTACAATGACCATCAGTCAGTAGTCGTCAGGTGTGGCTACCATGTACAATCACCGACCAAAGTAGGCATATTTACTGCCTTTTACCAAAGAAATCCGCTGTGTGTGGTCCACGTTGACAACTCATAACACGAGTCACAAATGGTCAGAGGGGGAAACAATGGTTTGGGAACACCACGTATCACATAGCAAGAACAAGGGGCTTCAATACGTTGTGGCACGGTGTGGGGACCATGCACCATGACCAACCAAAGTAGGCACATGTCACTGACCATGACCAACAAATGTCACTAACTGTGGTAAACTTTGACAACTCACAACAGGAGTCACAAATGGTCAGGGTGGAAGGTAATGGTTTGTGAATACTAGTTATCTACTAGCAAGTACAAATACCTACAATATGCAGTGGCACACTGTGGCTTCAATGCACAGTGACCACCCAAAGTGTGCATATGTCACTGACCATGATGAAAAGATTTTACTTCATGTGGTCAATGTGGAAAACGCATAACATGAGTCACAAATGGTCAGAGGGGAAAACAATGGGTTCGCACCACTCCGCAACCAGTTCACACCACTCCGCAACCAAATCGCACCACTCCGCAACCAGTTTGCACCACTCCGCAACCAGGTCCCGCCACTCTACAACCAGTTCACACCACTCCGCAACCAGTTTGCACCATTCCGCAACAAGTTTGCACCCCTTCGCAACTCGTTCGCACCACTCCGCAACCAGTTTGCACCACTGCACAACCAGTTCGCACCATTCCGCAACCAGTTTGCACCACTGCACAACCAGTTCGCACCATTCCGCAACCAGTTTGCACCACTGCACAACCAGTTCGCACCATTCCGCAACCAGTTTGCACCACTGCACAACCAGTTCGCACCATTCCGCAACCAGTTTGCACCACTGCACAACCAGTTCGCACCATTCCGCAACCAGTTTGCACCACTGCACAACCAGTTCGCACCATTCCGCAACCAGTTTGCACCACTGCACAACCAGTTCGCACCATTCCGCAACCAGTTTGCACCACTGCACAACCAGTTCGCACCATTCCGCAACCAGTTTGCACCACTGCACAACCAGTTCGCACCATTCCGCAACCAGTTTGCACCACTGCACAACCAGTTCGCACCATTCCGCAACCAGTTTGCACCACTGCACAACCAGTTCGCACCATTCCGCAACCAGTTTGCACCACTGCACAACCAGTTCGCACCATTCCGCAACCAGTTTGCACCACTGCACAACCAGTTCGCACCATTCCGCAACCAGTTTGCACCACTGCACAACCAGTTCGCACCATTCCGCAACCAGTTTGCACCACTGCACAACCAGTTCGCACCATTCCGCAACCAGTTTGCACCACTGCACAACCAGTTCGCACCATTCCGCAACCAGTTTGCACCACTGCACAACCAGTTCGCACCATTCCGCAACCAGTTTGCACCACTGCACAACCAGTTCGCACCATTCCGCAACCAGTTTGCACCACTGCACAACCAGTTCGCACCATTCCGCAACCAGTTTGCACCACTGCACAACCAGTTCGCACCATTCCGCAACCAGTTTGCACCACTGCACAACCAGTTCGCACCATTCTGCAACCAGTTTGGACCACTCCGCAACCAGTTGCACCGCTCCGCAACCAGTTCGCACCACTCCGCAACCAGTCAGCACCACTCCGCAACCAGTTCACACCACTCGGCAACCAGTTTGTACCACTCCACATCCAGTTCACACCACTCCGCAACCCGTTCACACCACTCCGCGACCAGTCCGCACCAGTCCAAACCAGTTCGCACCACTCAGCGACCAGTTTGCACCAATCTGCAACTAGTTATCACCACCCCGCAACCAGTTCGCACCACTCCAAGACCAGTTCGCACAACTCCGCAACCAGTTCGCACCACTCCACAACCAGTTTGCATCACTCCGCAACGAGTTCACACCACTTCGCAACCAGTGTTCACCACTCCGCAACCAGTTCGCACCACTCGGCAACCAGTTCGCACCACTCCACAACCAGTTTGCATCACTCCGCAACGAGTTCACACCACTTCGCAACCAGTGTTCACCACTCCGCAACCAGTTCGCACCACTCGGCAACCAGTTCGCACCACTCCGCAACCAGTTCGCACCACTTTGCGACCTGTTCCCACCACTCCGCAGCCAGCTCACACCACTCAGCAACCAGTTCACATCACTCCTCAACCTGATTGCACCACTCCGCAACCAGTTCGCACCACTCGGCAACCAGGTCCCACCACTCTGTAACCAGTTCACACCACTCTGCAACGAGTTAGCACCACTCCGCAACCAGTTCGCACCCCTTCGCAAATCGTTTGCAGCACTCCGGAACTCAAACGCAACACTCCGCAACCAGTTCGCACCACTACGCGACCAGTTTGCACCACTTAGCGACCGGTTTCCACCACTTCGCACCCAGTTCCCACCAATCTGCAACCAGTTCGCACCACTCCGCTACAAGTTCGCACCACTCCTCAACCAGTTTGCACCACTTGGCTACCAGTTCGCACCACTCTGCAACCAGTTCGCACCACTCCGCTACCAGTTTGCACCACTCCGCAACCAGTTGGCACCACTCCGCAACCAGTTTGCACCACTCCGCAACCAGTTCGCACCGCTCTGCAACCGGTTTGCGCCACTCCGCAACCAGTTCACACCACTGCGCAACCTGTTGGTACGACTCCGCAACCAGTTCACACCACTCCGCAACCCGTTCCCACCACTTCCCGATCAGTTCGCACCAGTTCGTGACCAGTTCACACCACTTTGCGACCAGTTCCCACCACTCCGCCACCAGTTCGCATCACTCCGCAACCGGTTGGCACCACTCTGCAGCCAGTTTGCACCATTCTGCAACCAGTTTGCACCACTCCGCAACCAGTTCGTACCACTTCACAACCAGTTCACACCACTCCTCAACCTGTTCGTACCACTCCATAGCCAGTTATAACCACTCCACAACCCGTTTGCACCACTCCGCGAACAGTTGGCACCAGTCCGCAACCAGTTCGCACCACTCCGCGACCAGTTCGCACCACTCCGCGACCAGTTCGCACCACTCCGCGACCAGTTCGCACCACTCCGCGACCAGTTCGCACCACTCCGCGACCAGTTCGCACCACTCCGCGACCAGTTCGCACCACTCCGCGACCAGTTCGCACCACTCCGCGACCAGTTCGCACCACTCCGCGACCAGTTCGCACCACTCCGCGACCAGTTCGCACCACTCCGCGACCAGTTCGCACCACTCCGCGACCAGTTCGCACCACTCCGCGACCAGTTCGCACCACTCCGCGACCAGTTCGCACCACTCCGCGACCAGTTCGCACCACTCCGCGACCAGTTCGCACCACTCCGCGACCAGTTCGCACCACTCCGCGACCAGTTCGCACCACTCCGCGACCAGTTCGCACCACTCCGCGACCAGTTCGCACCACTCCGCGACCAGTTCGCACCACTCCGCGACCAGTTCGCACCACTCCGCGACCAGTTCGCACCACTCCGCGACCAGTTCGCACCACTCCGCGACCAGTTCGCACCACTCCGCGACCAGTTCGCACCACTCCGCGACCAGTTCGCACCACTCCGCGACCAGTTCGCACCACTCCGCGACCAGTTCGCACCACTCCGCGACCAGTTCGCACCACTCCGCGACCAGTTCGCACCACTCCGCGACCAGTTCGCACCACTCCGCGACCAGTTCGCACCACTCCGCGACCAGTTCGCACCACTCCGCGACCAGTTCGCACCACTCCGCGACCAGTTCGCACCACTCCGCGACCAGTTCGCACCACTCCGCGACCAGTTCGCACCACTCCGCGACCAGTTCGCACCACTCCGCGACCAGTTCGCACCACTCCGCGACCAGTTCGCACCACTCCGCGACCAGTTCGCACCACTCCGCGACCAGTTCGCACCACTCCGCGACCAGTTCGCACCACTCCGCGACCAGTTCGCACCACTCCGCGACCAGTTCGCACCACTCCGCGACCAGTTCGCACCACTCCGCGACCAGTTCGCACCACTCCGCGACCAGTTCGCACCACTCCGCGACCAGTTCGCACCACTCCGCGACCAGTTCGCACCACTCCGCGACCAGTTCGCACCACTCCGCGACCAGTTCGCACCACTCCGCGACCAGTTCGCACCACTCCGCGACCAGTTCGCACCACTCCGCGACCAGTTCGCACCACTCCGCGACCAGTTCGCACCACTCCGCGACCAGTTCGCACCACTCCGCGACCAGTTCGCACCACTCCGCGACCAGTTCGCACCACTCCGCGACCAGTTCGCACCACTCCGCGACCAGTTCGCACCACTCCGCGACCAGTTCGCACCACTCCGCGACCAGTTCGCACCACTCCGCGACCAGTTCGCACCACTCCGCGACCAGTTCGCACCACTCCGCGACCAGTTCGCACCACTCCGCGACCAGTTCGCACCACTCCGCGACCAGTTCGCACCACTCCGCGACCAGTTCGCACCACTCCGCGACCAGTTCGCACCACTCCGCGACCAGTTCGCACCACTCCGCGACCAGTTCGCACCACTCCGCGACCAGTTCGCACCACTCCGCGACCAGTTCGCACCACTCCGCGACCAGTTCGCACCACTCCGCGACCAGTTCGCACCACTCCGCGACCAGTTCGCACCACTCCGCGACCAGTTCGCACCACTCCGCGACCAGTTCGCACCACTCCGCGACCAGTTCGCACCACTCCGCGACCAGTTCGCACCACTTCGCGACCAGTTCGCACCACTTAGCGACCAGTTTGCACCACTCCGCTACCAGTTCGCACCGCTCCGCAACCAGTTTGCACCAATCCGCTATCAGTTTGCACCACTCCGCAACCAGTTTGCACCACTCCGCAAACAGTTTGCACCACTCCGCAGCCAGTTGGCACCACTCCGCAGCCAGTTTGCACCACTCCGCAACCAGTTCGCACCACTCCGCAACCAAATTGCACCACTCCGCTACCAATTTGCACAACTCCGCACCCACTTCGCACCACTCCGCAACCAGTTGGCACCAGTCCGATACCAGTCTACACCACACCACTGCCATTTCGCACCACTCCGCAACCCGTTCGCACCACTCAGCACCCGTTCGCACCACTCTGCAACCAGCTCGCACCACTCCGGAACCCGTTTGCACCACTCCGCAACCAGTTCCAACAATTCCGCAACCAGTTCGCCCCACTCCGCAACCAGTTTACACCACTCCGCAACCCGTTCGCACCACTCCCCGACCAGTTCGCACTAGTCCGCGACCAGTTCGCACCACTCCGCGACCCATTCGCACCACTCCCCGACCAGTTCGCACCAGTCCGCGACCAGTTCGCACCACTCCGCGACCAGTTCGCACCACCACGCAACCAGTTCGTACCACTCCGCAACCAGTTTGTACCACTCCGCAGACAGTTCACACCACTCTGCAACCCGTTCGCACCACTCTGCGACCAGTTAACACCAGTCCGCAACCAGTTCGCACCACTCCGCAACCAGTTCGCACCACTCCGCAACCAGTTCGCACCACTTCGCAACCAGTTTGCACCACGCCGCAACCAGTTCGCACCACTTCGCAACCAGTTTGCACCACGCCGCAACCAGTTCGCACCACTTCGCAACCAGTTTGCACCACGCCGCAACCAGTTCGCACCACTTCGCAACCAGTTTGCACCACGCCGCAACCAGTTCGCACCACTGCACAACCAGTTCGCACCATTCCCCAGCCAGTTCGCATTACTCCGCACCCAGTTCGGACCACTCCGCAACCAGTTCGCACCACTCCGCAACCAGTTCGCACCACTCCGCAACCAGTTCGCACCACTGGGAAACCAGTTCGCACCACTTCGCAACCAGTTTGCACCACTCGGCCACCAGTTCGCACCACTCCACAGCCAGTTCGCATCACTCCTCAACCAGTTCGCACCACTCCGCAACCAGTTCGCACCACTCTGCAACCAGTAAGTGGCACTATCCAGCCAGTTCGCACCATTCCGCAACCATTTCTCACAACTCCGGAGCCAGTTCTAACAACTCCATAATCAGTTCGCACCACTTCACAACCAGTTCACACCACTCTGAAACCAGTTCTCACCACTCCGCAACCAGATCGCACCACTCCGCAACCAGGTCCCACCACTATGCAACCAGTTCACACAAGTCCACTACCTATGCGCACAACTCCGCAACCAGTTCCCACCACTCCGCAACCAGTTCGCACCACTCCGCAACCAGTTCACACCACTCCGCAACCAATTTGCACTACTCCGCTACCAGTTTGCACCACTCCCCAACCAAATCGCACCACTCCGCTACTAGTTCCCACAACTCCGCAACCAGTTCGCACCACTCCGCACCCAGTTCGCACCACTCCGCACCCAGTTCGCACCACTCCGCACCCAGTTCGCACCACTCCGCACCCAGTTCGCACCACTCCGCACCCAGTTCGCACCACTCCGCACCCAGTTCGCACCACTCCGCACCCAGTTCGCACCACTCCGCACCCAGTTCGCACCACTCCGCACCCAGTTCGCACCACTCCGCACCCAGTTCGCACCACTCCGCACCCAGTTCGCACCACTCCGCACCCAGTTCGCACCACTCCGCACCCAGTTCGCACCACTCCGCACCCAGTTCGCACCACTCCGCACCCAGTTCGCACCACTCCGCACCCAGTTCGCACCACTCCGCACCCAGTTCGCACCACTCCGCACCCAGTTCGCACCACTCCGCACCCAGTTCGCACCACTCCGCACCCAGTTCGCACCACTCCGCACCCAGTTCGCACCACTCCGCACCCAGTTCGCACCACTCCGCACCCAGTTCGCACCACTCCGCACCCAGTTCGCACCACTCCGCACCCAGTTCGCACCACTCCGCACCCAGTTCGCACCACTCCGCACCCAGTTCGCACCACTCCGCACCCAGTTCGCACCACTCCGCACCCAGTTCGCACCACTCCGCACCCAGTTCGCACCACTCCGCACCCAGTTCGCACCACTCCGCACCCAGTTCGCACCACTCCGCACCCAGTTCGCACCACTCCGCACCCAGTTCGCACCACTCCGCACCCAGTTCGCACCACTCCGCACCCAGTTCGCACCACTCCGCACCCAGTTCGCACCACTCCGCACCCAGTTCGCACCACTCCGCACCCAGTTCGCACCACTCCGCACCCAGTTCGCACCACTCCGCACCCAGTTCGCACCACTCCGCACCCAGTTCGCACCACTCCGCACCCAGTTCGCACCACTCCGCACCCAGTTCGCACCACTCCGCACCCAGTTCGCACCACTCCGCACCCAGTTCGCACCACTCCGCACCCAGTTCGCACCACTCCGCACCCAGTTCGCACCACTCCGCACCCAGTTCGCACCACTCCGCACCCAGTTCGCACCACTCCGCACCCAGTTCGCACCACTCCGCACCCAGTTCGCACCACTCCGCACCCAGTTCGCACCACTCCGCACCCAGTTCGCACCACTCCGCACCCAGTTCGCACCACTCCGCACCCAGTTCGCACCACTCCGCACCCAGTTCGCACCACTCCGCACCCAGTTCGCACCACTCCGCACCCAGTTCGCACCACTCCGCACCCAGTTCGCACCACTCCGCACCCAGTTCGCACCACTCCGCACCCAGTTCGCACCACTCCGCACCCAGTTCGCACCACTCCGCACCCAGTTCGCACCACTCCGCACCCAGTTCGCACCACTCCGCACCCAGTTCGCACCACTCCGCACCCAGTTCGCACCACTCCGCACCCAGTTCGCACCACTCCGCACCCAGTTCGCACCACTCCGCACCCAGTTCGCACCACTCCGCACCCAGTTCGCACCACTCCGCACCCAGTTCGCACCACTCCGCACCCAGTTCGCACCACTCCGCACCCAGTTCGCACCACTCCGCACCCAGTTCGCACCACTCCGCACCCAGTTCGCACCACTCCGCACCCAGTTCGCACCACTCCGCACCCAGTTCGCACCACTCCGCACCCAGTTCGCACCACTCCGCACCCAGTTCGCACCACTCCGCACCCAGTTCGCACCACTCCGCACCCAGTTCGCACCACTCCGCACCCAGTTCGCACCACTCCGCACCCAGTTCGCACCACTCCGCACCCAGTTCGCACCACTCCGCACCCAGTTCGCACCACTCCGCACCCAGTTCGCACCACTCCGCACCCAGTTCGCACCACTCCGCACCCAGTTCGCACCACTCCGCACCCAGTTCGCACCACTCCGCACCCAGTTCGCACCACTCCGCACCCAGTTCGCACCACTCCGCACCCAGTTCGCACCACTCCGCACCCAGTTCGCACCACTCCGCACCCAGTTCGCACCACTCCGCACCCAGTTCGCACCACTCCGCACCCAGTTCGCACCACTCCGCACCCAGTTCGCACCACTCCGCACCCAGTTCGCACCACTCCGCACCCAGTTCGCACCACTCCGCACCCAGTTCGCACCACTCCGCACCCAGTTCGCACCACTCCGCACCCAGTTCGCACCACTCCGCACCCAGTTCGCACCACTCCGCACCCAGTTCGCACCACTCCGCACCCAGTTCGCACCACTCCGCACCCAGTTCGCACCACTCCGCACCCAGTTCGCACCACTCCGCACCCAGTTCGCACCACTCCGCACCCAGTTCGCACCACTCCGCACCCAGTTCGCACCACTCCGCACCCAGTTCGCACCACTCCGCACCCAGTTCGCACCACTCCGCACCCAGTTCGCACCACTCCGCACCCAGTTCGCACCACTCCGCACCCAGTTCGCACCACTCCGCACCCAGTTCGCACCACTCCGCACCCAGTTCGCACCACTCCGCAACCAGTTCGCACCACTCCGCAACCAGTTCGCACCACTCCGCAACCAGTTCGCACCACTCCGCAACCAGTTCGCACCACTCCGCAACCAGTTCGCACAACTCCGCAGCTAGTTCCAACCACTCTGTAACCAGGTCGCACCACTCCACAACTTGTTCGCACCACTCCGCAGCCAGTTCCAATTACTGCGCAACCAGTTCGCACCACTCCGCAACCAGTTCGCACCACTCCGCAACCAGTTCGCACAACTCATCAACCAGTTCGCACCACTCCACAACCAGTTCGCACCACTCTGCAACCAGTTCGCACCACTCCGCAACCAGTTCACACCACTATGCAACAAGTTCCTGCTACTCTGCAGCCAGTTCGCACCACTCCGCAGCCAGTTCTCACAGCTCCACAGCCAGTTCGCACCACTGCGCAACCAGTTCGCACCACTCCGCAACCAGTTCACACCACTCCGCAACCAGTTCACACCACTCCGCAACCAGATCGCACCACTCCGCAACCAGTTCGCACCACTCCGCAACCAGTTCGCACCCCTCCGCAGCCAGTTCGCACCACTCCACAACCTATTCGCACCTTTCCGCAACCATTCGCACCACTCCGCAGCTAGTTCCAACCACTCTGTAACCAGGTCGCACCACTCCACAACCTATTCGCACCTTTCCGCAACCATTCGCACCACTCCGCAGCTAGTTCCAACCACTCTGTAACCAGGTCGCACCACTCCACAACCTATTCGCACCTTTCCGCAACCATTCGCACCACTCCGCAGCTAGTTCCAACCACTCTGTAACCAGGTCGCACCACTCCACAACCTATTCGCACCTTTCCGCAACCATTCGCACCACTCCGCAGCTAGTTCCAACCACTCTGTAACCAGGTCGCACCACTCCACAACCTATTCGCACCTTTCCGCAACCATTCGCACCACTCCGCAGCTAGTTCCAACCACTCTGTAACCAGGTCGCACCACTCCACAACCTATTCGCACCTTTCCGCAACCATTCGCACCACTCCGCAGCTAGTTCCAACCACTCTGTAACCAGGTCGCACCACTCCACAACCTATTCGCACCTTTCCGCAACCATTCGCACCACTCCGCAGCTAGTTCCAACCACTCTGTAACCAGGTCGCACCACTCCACAACCAGTTCGCATCACTCCGCAACGAGTTCGCACCACTCCGCTACCAGCTCAGACCACTCCACATCCAGTTCGCACCACTCCGCAACCAGTTCGCACCAATCCACAACCAGTTCGCACCACTCCGAAGCCAGTTAGCACCACTCCGCAGCCAGTTTGCACCATTCTGCAACCACTTTGCACAGCTCCGCAACCAGTTTGCACCAACCGGAACTAGTTCCCAGCACTCCGCAACCAGTTGCAACACTCCACAACCAGTTCACACCACTCCACAACCAGTTCGCACCACTCCGAGACCAGTTTGCACCACTGCGCAACCAGTTGCCACCACTTTGCAACCAGTTCACACCACTTCGCAACCAGTACGCACCACTCCGCAACCAGTTCGCACCACTCTGCAACCAATTCGCACCACTCCGCAGCCAGTTCCAACCACTCGGCAACCAGTTTGTACCACTCCGCAAACAGTTCGCATCACTCTGCAACCAGTTTGCACCACTCCGCAACCAAATTGCACCACTCTGCAACCAGTGCGCACCGCTCCGCAACTAGTTCATTCCACTCCGCAACCAGTTCACACCACTCCGCAACCAGATCGCACCACTCCGCAACTAGTTTGCACCACTCCGCAACCAGGTCCTACCACTATGCAACCAGTTCACAGCACTCCGCAACCAGTTCCCACCACTCCGCAACCAGTTCGCAACCCTTCCCAACTCGTTCGCACCACTCTGTTACCCGAACACACCAATCCGCGACCAGTTCGCACCACTTCACGGCCAGCTGGCACCACATAGCGACCGGTTCCCACCACTCTGAAACCAGTTCCCACCACTCTACAACCAGTTCGCACCAGTCCGCTACCAGTTCGTACAACTCCGCAACCAGTTTGCACCACTCCGCTGCCGGTTAGCACCACTCCGCAACCAGTTCGTTCCACTCCTGAACAGTCGCAGCAATCCGCAACCAGTTGGCACCACTTTGCAACCAGTTTGCACCACTCTGCAATCAGTTTGCACCACTCTGCAACCAGTTTGCACCACTCCGCAACCAATTCGCACCACTCCGCAACCAGCTCGCACCACTCCACAACCAGCTCACACCACTCAGCAACTGGTTCCTACTACTCCACAGCCAGTTCACACCACTGCGCAACCCGTTCGCACCACTCCGCGACCAGTTCGCACCAGTCCGCAACCAGTTCCCACCACTCTGCAACCAGTTCGCACCACTCCGCAACCAGTCGGCACCACTCCGCAACCCGTTCGCACCACTCCGCAACCAGTTCGCACCAATCCGCAACCAGTTCGCACCACTCCACAACCAGTGTGTTTCTGACCACGGTGTTTCTCACCAGTGTGTTTCTGACCACTGTGGTTCTGAACAGTGTGTTTCTGACTAATGTGTTTCTGACCAGTGTGTTTCTGACCAGTGTGTTTCTGACCAGTGTGTTTCTGACCACGGTGGTTCTGACCACTGTGTTTCTGACCAGTGTGTTTCTGACCACTGTGTTTCTGACCAGTGGATTTCTGACCATTGTGTGTTCTGACCACTGTGTTTCTGACCACTGTGTTTGTGACCACCGTGTTCTGACCAAAGTGCTTATTACCAGTGTGTTTCTGACCAACGTGTTTCCGACCAGTGTGTTTATGACCACTGTGTTTCTGACCACTGTGTTTCTGACCATTGTATTTCTGACCAGTGTGTTTCTGACATCTCTGTTTCTGACCAGTGTGTTTCTGACCACTGTTTTTCTGATCATTGTGTTTCTCACCAGTGTGTTTCTGACCACTATGTTTCTGACCAGTGTGTTTCTGACCAGTGTGTTTGCGACCAGTGTGTTTCTGACCACTGTGTTTCTAACCAGTGTGTTTCTTACCACTGTGTTTCTGACCAGTGTGTATTGGACCAGTGTGTTCCTGACCATTGTGTTTCTGACCAGTGTGTTTCTGACCACTGTGTTTCTGACCACTTTGTTTCTGACACCACTGTGTTTGACCAGTGTGTTTCTGACCACTGTGTTTCTGACCACTGTGTTTCTGACCAGTGTGTTTCTGACCACAGTGTTTCTGACCACTGTGTTTCTTACCACTGTTTTTCTGACCACTGTGTTTCTAACCAGTGTGTTTCTGACCGTTGTGTTTCTGACCCGTGTGTTTCTGACTATTGTGTTTCTGACCGGTGTGTTTCTGACAACTATGTTTCTGAACAGTGTGTTTCCGACCACTCTGTTTCTGATCACTATGTTTATGTCCAGTGTGTTTATGACCAGTGTGTTTCTGACCACTGTGTTCCTGACCAGTGTGTTTCTGACCACGTTGTTTCTGACCAGTGTGTTTCTGACCACTGTGTTTCTGACCATTGTGTTTCTGACCACTGTGTTTTTGATCACTGTGTTTCTCACTGGTGTGTTTCTGACCACTATGTTTCTGACAAGTGTGCTTCTGACCAGTTTGTTTCCGACCAGTGTGTTTCTGACCACAGTGTTTCTGACCACTTTGGTTTTGAGTAGTGTGTTTCTGACTACTGTGTTTCTGACCAGTGTGTTTCTGACCAGTGTGTTTCTGACCACAGTGTTTCTGACCACTTTGGTTTTGAGTAGTGTGTTTCTGACTACTGTGTTTCTGACCAGTGTGTTTCTGACCAGTGTGTTTCTGACCAGTGTGTTTATGACCACTGTGTTTCTGACAACTGTGTTTCTGACCACGGTGTTTCTGACCACTGTGTTTCAGACCAGTGTGTTTCTAACCACCGTGTTTCTGACCAGTGGATTTCTGACCATTGTGTTTCTGACCAGTGTGTTTATGACCACTTTGTTTCTGACCACTGTGTTTCTGACCACTGTGTTTGTGACCACCGTGTTCTGACCAAAGTGCTTATTACCAGTGTGTTTCTGACCAATGTGTTTCTGACCAGTGTGTTTCTGACCACTGTGTTTCTGACCACTGTGTTTCTGACCACTGTGTTTCTGACCACTGTGTTTCTGACCAGTGTGTTTCTGACCAATGTGTTTCTGACCAGTGTGTTTCTGACCACTGTGTTTCTGACCACTGTGTTTCTGACCACTGTGTTTCTGACCACTGTGTTTCTGACCAGTGTGTTTCTGACCTCTTTGTTTCTGTCCAGTGTGTTTCTGACCACTGTGTTTCTGATCACTGTGTTTCTCACCAGTGTGTTTCTGACCACTATGTTTCTAACCAGTGTGTTTCTGACCAGTGTGTTTTTGACCAGTGTGTTTCTGACCACTGTGTTTCTAACCAGTGTGTTTCTGACCACTATGTTTCTGACCAGTGTGTATTGGACCAGTGTGTTCCTGACCACTCTGTTTCTGACCAGTGTGTTTCTGACCACTGTGTTTCTGCCCACTGTGTTTCTGACCACTGTGTTTCTGACCAGTGTGTTTCTGACCACAGTGTTTCTGACCACTGTGTTTCTTACTACTGTTTTTCTGACCACTGTGTTTCTGACCAGTGTGTTTCTGACCATTGTGTTTCTGACCCGTGTGTTTCTGACCATTGTGTTCCTGACCAGTGTGTTTCTGACCAATGTGTTTCTGACCAGTGTGTTTTCGACCACTCTGTTTCTGATCACTATGTTTATGTCCAGTGTGTTTCTGACCAGTGTGTTTCTAACCACTGTGTTCCTGACCAGTGTGTTTCTGACCACTTTGTTTCTGACCTGTGTGTTTCTGACCACTGTGTTTCTGACCTCTGTGTTTCTGACCACTGTGCTTCTGATCACCGTGTTTCTCACCGGTGTGTTTCTGACCACTATGTTTCTGACAAGTGTGCTTCTGACCAGTGTGTTTCCGACCTGTGTGTTTCTGACCATAGTGTTTCTGACCAGTGTGTTTCTGACCACTGTGGTTGTGAGCAGTGTGTTTCTGACTACTTTGTTTCTGACCAGTGTGTTTTTGACCAGTGTGTTTCTGACCAGTGTGTTTCTGACCACTGTGTTTCTGACCACTGTGTTCATGACGACAGTGTTCTGACCAGTGGGTTTCTGACCAGTGTGTTTCTGACCACTAGTTTCTGACCACTGTGCTTCTGACCAGTGTGTTTCTGATGAGTGTGTTTCTGACCACAGTGGTTCTGACCATTGTGTTTCTGACCACTTTGTTTCTGACCACTGTGTTTCTGACCATTGTGTTTCTGACCAGTGGATTTCTGACCATTGTGTTTGTGACCAGTGTGTATCTGACCACTTTGTTTCTGACCACTGTGTTTCTGACCACTGTGTTTATGACCACCGTGTTCTCACCAGAGTGCTTGTTACCAGTGTGTTTCTGACCAATGTGTTTCCGACCAGTGTGTTTCTGACCACTGTGTTTCTGACCACTGTGTTTCTGACCAGTGTGTTTCTGACCACCGTGTTTCTGACCAGTGTGTTTCTGGCCACTGTGTTTCTGACCAGTATGTTTCTGACCACTGTGTTTCTGACCACTGTGTTTCTGACCAGTGTGTTTCTGGCCACTGTGTTTCTGACCAGTATGTTTCTGACCACTGTGTTTCTGACCACTGTGTTTCTGACAAGTGTGTTTCTGACCACTGTGTATATGACCACAGTGTTTTTGACCAGTGTGTTTCTGACTAGTGTGTTTCTGACCAGTAGTTTCTGACCACTGTGCTTCTGACCACTGTGTTTCTGACAAGTGTGTTTCTGACCACTGTGTATATGACCACAGTGTTTTTGACCAGTGTGTTTCTGACTAGTGTGTTTCTGACCAGTAGTTTCTGACCACTGTGCTTCTAACCAGTGTGTTTATAACGAGTGTGTATCTGACCACGGTGTTTCTGACCATTGTGTTTCTGACCACATTGTTTCTGACCACTGTGTTTCTGACCACTGTGTTTCTGACAAGTGGATTTCTGACCATTGTGTTTCTGACCAGTGTGTTTTTGACCACTTCGGTTCTGACCACAGTGTTTCAGACCACTGTGTTTGTGACCACCGTGTTCTGACCAGAGTGCTTATTACCACTGTGTTTCTGACTAATGTGTTTCCGACCAGTGTGTTTCTGACCACTGTGTTTCTGACCACTGTGTTTCTGACCACTGTGTTTTTGACCACTGTGTTAATGACCACGGTGTTTCTGACCACTGCGTTTCTGACCAGTGTGCTTCTGACCACCGTGTGTCCGACCAGTGTGTTTCTGGCCACTATGTTTCTGACCAGTATGTTTCTGACCACTGTGTTTCTGACCACTGTTCTTCTGACAAGTGTGTTTCTGACCACTGTGTATATGACCACAGTGTTTCTGACCAGTGTGTTTCTGACCAGTGTGTTTCTGACCAGTGTGCTTCTGACCAGTGTGTTTCTGACCAATTCATTCTGAACAGTGTGTTTCTGACCACTGTGTTTCTGACCAGTGTGTTTATGACCACTGTGTTTATGACCACTGTGTTTCTGACAACTATATTTCTGACCACTGTGTTTCCGACCAGGGTGTCTCTGACCAATGCGTTTCTGACCACTGTGTTTCTGATCACTGTGTTTCTGACCACCGTGTTTCTAACCACTGTGTTTCTGACCAGTGTGTTTCTGACCAGTGTGTTTCTGACCACTGTGTTTCTGACCACTGTGTTTCAAACCAGTGTGTTTATGACCACTGTGTTTCTAACCAGTGTGTTCCTGACCACTGTGTTTCTGACCACTGTGTTTCTGACCAGTGTGTTTCTGACCACTTCATTTCTGACCACTGTGTTTCTGACCATTGTTTTTCTGACCACTCTGTTTCTGACCGGTGTGTTTCGGACCACTGAATTTTTTACCACTGTGTTTCTGACCAGTGTGTTTCTGACCAGTGTGTTTCTGACCAGTGTGTTTCCGGCCACTGTGTTTCTAACCACTGTGTTTCTGCCCACTATGTTTCTTACCACCGTCTTTCTGACCACTGTGTTTCTGACCATTGTTTTTCTGACCACCGTGTTTTTGACCCGTGTGTTTCGGACCACTGTGTTTTTTAACCACTGTGTTTCTGACCAGTGTGTTTCTGACCAGTGTGTTTCTGGCCACTCTGTCTCTGACCACTGTGTTTGTGACCATTGTGTTTCTGACCACTGTGCTTATGAGCAGTGTGCTTCTGACCAGTGTGTTCTTGACCAGTGTGTTTCTGACCAGTGTGTCTCTGACCACTGTATTGCTGACCACTGTGTTTCCGATCACTGTGTTTCCGACCACTGTATTCATGACCACCGTGCTTTTGACCAGTGTATTTCTGACCAATGTGTTGCTGACCACTGTGTTTCTGACCAGTGTGTTCTGACCACTGTGTTTCTGACCACGATGTTTCTCACCTGTGTGTTTATGACCACTATGTTTCTGACCAGTGTGTTTCTGACCAGTGTGTTTCCAACCAGTGCGTTTCTGACCAGAGTGTTTCTGACCAGTGTCTTTCTGACCACTGTGTTTCTGACCAGTGTGTTTATGACCACTGTGTTTCTCACCACAGTGTTTCCGACCAGTGTGTTTCTGACCACTTTGTTTCTGACCACTGTGTTTCTGCCCACTGTGTTTCTGACCACTGTGTTTATGAGCAGTGTGCTTCTGACCAGTGTGTTTTTTACCAGTGTGTTTCTGACCAGTGTGTCTCTGACCACTGTATTGCTGACCACTGTGTTTCTGATCACTGTGTTTCAGACCACTGTGTTTATGACCATCGTGCTTCTCACCAGTGTGTTTCTGACCAGTGTGTTGCTGACCACTGTTTTTCTGACCAGTGTGTTCTGACCACTTTGTTTCTGACCACTGTGTTTCTCACCAGTGTGTTTCTGACCACTATGTTTTGACCAGTGTGTTTCTGACCAGTGTGTTTCCGACCAGTGTGTTTCTGACCATAGTGGTTCTGACCGGTGTCTTTCTGACCACTGTGTTTTTGACCAGTGTATTTCTGACCACTGTGTTTCTTACAACTTTGTTTCTGACTAGTGTGTTACTGACCAATGTGTTTCTGACCACTGTGTTTCTGACCACTGTGTTTATGACCAATGTGTTTCTGACCAATGTGTTTCTGACTAGTGTGTTTCAGACCACTTTGTTTCTGACCAGTGTGTTTCTGGCCACAGTGTTTCTGACCAGTGTGTCTCTGACCACTGTGTTTGTGACCACTGTGTTTCTGACAAGTATGTTTCTGACCACTGTGTATATTACCACAGTGTTTCTGACTAGTGTGTTTCTGACCAGTGTATTTCTGAGCAGTGTGTTTCAGACCAGTGTGTTTCTGACCACTGTGTCTCAGACTCCTCTGTTTCTGACCAGTGTGTTTATGACCAGTGTGTTTCTGACCACTGTATTTCTGACCAGTGTGTTTTTGACCACTGTGTTTATGACCATTGTGTTTCTGACCAGTGTGTTTCTGTTCACCGTGTTTATGACCACTGTGTTTCTGATCAGTTCGTTTCAGACCATTGTGTTTCTTAGTACTGTGTTTCTGACCACTATGTTTCTGACCACTGTATTTCTGACCACTGTGTTTCTGACCAGAGTGTTTCTGACCAATGCGTTTCTGACGACAGTGTTTCTGATTGCTATGTTTCTGACCACCGTGTTTTTGACCACAGTGTTTATGACCACTGTGTTTCTGACCAATGTGTTTCTGACCAATGTGTTTCTGACCACTGTGTTTTGAATCAGTGTGCTTATTACCACTGTGTTTCTGACCAGTGTGTTTCTGACCAGTGTGTTTCTGACCAGTGTGTAGCTGACCAGTGTGCTTCTGACCAGAGTGTTTCTGACCAGTGTTTTTCTTACCACAATGTTTCTGACCAGTGTGTTTCTGACCACTATGTTTTTGACCACTGTGTTTCTGACCACTGTGTTCCTGACCACTGTGTTTCTGACCACTGTGTTTCTGACCACTGTTTTTATGACCATGGTGTTTCTGACCACTGTGTTTCTGACCAGTGTGTTTCTGACCACTATGTTTCTGACCAGTGTGTTTCTGGCCACAGTGTTTCTGACCAGTGTGCTTCTGACCGCTGTGTTTCTGACCACTGTGTTTATGACAAGTGTGTTTCTGACCACTGTGTACACTACCACTGTGTTTCTGACCAGTGTGTTTATGACCAGTGTGTTTCTGAGTAAAGTGTTCAGACCAGTGTGTTTCTGACCACTGTGTTTCTGACCCCTGTGTTTCTGACCAGTGTGTTTCTGACCACTGTGTTTCTGACCACTTAATTTCTGACCAGTTGTTTCTGACCACTGTGTTTATGACCATTGTGTTTCTGATCAGTGTGTCTCTGACCACTGTGTTTATGACCACTATGTTTCTGACAACGGTGTTTCTTAGTACTGTGTTTCTGACTAGTGTGTTTCTGATGACTGTATTTCTGACCACTGTGTTTCTGACCACAGTGTTTCTGACCAATGCGTTTCTAACCACCGTGTTTCTGATCACAGTGCTTCTGACCACCGTGTTTCTGGCCACTGTGTTTCTTACCACTGTGTTTCTGACCAGTGTGTTTCTGACCACTGTTTTTCGGACCATTGTGTTTCAAACCAGTGTGTTTATGACCACTGTGTTTCTGTCCAGTGTGTTTCTGACCACTATGTTTCTGACCACTGTGTTTCTGACCGCTGTGTCTCCTACCACTGTGTTTCTGACCACTGTGTTTCTGACCAGTTTGTTTCTGATCAGTGTGCTCGTTACCACTGTGTTTCTGACCACTATGTTTCTGACCACTGTGTTTCTGACCACTGTGTTTCTGACCACAGTGTTTCTGACCAGTGTGTTTCTGACCACCGGGTTTCTGACCACTGTGTTTCTGACCACAGTGTTTCTGACCAGTGTGTTTCTGACCACCGGGTTTCTGACCACTGTGTTTCTGACCACAGTGTTTCTGACCAGTGTGTTTCTGACCACCGGGTTTCTGACCACTGTGTTTCTGACCACAGTGTTTCTGACCAGTGTGTTTCTGACCACCGGGTTTCTGACCACTGTGTTTCTGACCACAGTGTTTCTGACCAGTGTGTTTCTGACCACCGGGTTTCTGACCACTGTGTTTCTGACCACAGTGTTTCTGACCAGTGTGTTTCTGACCACCGGGTTTCTGACCACTGTGTTTCTGACCGCTGTGTCTCCTACCACTGTGTTTCTGACCACTGTGTTTCTGACCAGTTTGTTTCTGATCAGTGTGCTCGTTACCACTGTGTTTCTGACCACTATGTCTTAGACCAATGTGTTTCACACGACTTTGTTTCTGACCACGGTGTTTCTGACCATTGTTTTTCTGACCACTGTGTTTATGACCAGTGTGTTTGTGACCAGTGTATTTCTGACCAGTGTGTTTCTGACCACCGTGTTTCTGACCACTGTGTTTCTGACCACTGTGTTTCTGACCAATGTGTTTCTGACCAGTGTGTTTTGGACCACTTTGTTTTTTACCATTGTGTTTCTGACCAGTGTGTTTCTGACCAGTGTGTTTCTGGCCACTGTGTTTCTGACCACTGTGTTTCTGACCACTGTGGGTCTAACCACTGTGTTCTGACCACTGTGTGTCTGACCATTGTGTTTATGAGCAGTGTGCGTCTGACCAGTGTGTTTCTAACCAGTGTGTTTCTGACCAGATATCTCTGACGACTGTATTGCTGACCACTGTGTTTTTTATCACTGTGTTTCTGACCAATCTGTTTATGACCACGCTGCGTCTGACCAGTGTGTTTCTGACCAGTGTGTTGCTAGCCACCGTGTTTCTGACCAGTGTGTTTCTGCCCACTGTGTTTCTGACGACGGTGTTTCTCACCAGTGTGTTTCTGACCACTATGTTTCTGACAAGTGTGTTTCTTACCAGTGTGTTTCCGACGAGTGTGTTTCTGACCAAAGTGTTTCTGACCAGTGTCTTTGTGACCACTGTGTTTCTGACCAGTGTGTCTCTGACCACTGTGTTTGTGACCACTGTGTTTCTGACCACTGTGTTTCTGACCACAATGTTTCTGAACAGTGTGTTTATGACCTGTGTGTTTCTGACCAGTAGTTTCTGACCACTGTGTTTCTGACCAGTGTGTTCCTGACCACCGTGTTTCTGACCAGTGTGTTTCTGACCAATGTGTTTCTGACCACAGTGTTTCTGACCAGTGTGTTTCTGACCACCCTGTTCCTGACCAGTGTGTTTTTGACCAGTTTGTTTCTGGCCAGTGTGTTTCTGACCACTGTGTTTCTGACCACTGTGTTTCTGACCACTGTTTTTCTGATCACTGTGGTTCTGAAAAGTGTGTTTCTGACTACTGTGTTTCTGACCAGTGTGCTTTCTGACCAGTGTGTTTATGGCCAGTGTGTTTTTGACCACTGTGTTTGTGACCACTGTGTTTCTGACCACAGTGTTTCTGACCAGTGTATTTCTGACTAGTGTGTTTCTGACCAGCAGTTTCTAACCACTGTGCTTCTGACCAGTCTCTTTCTGACTCGTGTGTTTTTGACCACAGTGATTCTGACCCCTGTGTTTCTGACCATTGTGTTTCTGACCAGTGGATTTCTGACCATTGTGTTCCTGACCAGTGTGTTTCTCACCACTGTGTTTCTGTCCACTGTGTTTCTGACCACTGTGTTTGTGACCACCGTGTTCTGTCCAGAGTGTTTATTACCAGTGTTTTTCTGACCACTGTGTTTCCGACCAGTGTGTTTCTGACCACTGTATTTCTGACCACCGTGTTTCTGACCACTGTGTTTATGATCACTGTGTTTCTGACCACTTTTTGTGTGACCAGTGTGCTTCTGACCACTGTGTTTCTGACCGGTGTGTTTCTGGCCACTGTGTTTCTGACCAGTGTGCTTCTGACCACTGTGTTTCTGACCACTGTGTTTCTGACAAGTGTGTTTCTGACCACTGTGTATATGACCACAGTGTTTCTGACCATTGTGTTTCTGACCAGTGTGTTTCTGACCAGTGTGTTTCTGACCGGTGTATTTCTGAACAGTGTGTTTCTGACCACTGTGTTTCTGACCAGTGTGTTTCTGACCACTGTGTTTATGACCACTGTGTTTCTGACCAGTGTGTTTCTGACCACTGTATTTCTGACCAGTGTGTTTCTGACCACTGTGTTTCTTAGTACTGTGTTTCTGACCAGTGTGTTTCTGACCACTGTATTTCTGACCACTGTGTTTCTGACCACTGTGTTTATGACCACTGTGTTTCTGACCAGTTTGTTTCCGACCACTGTGTTTCTTAGTACTGTGTTTCTGACCAGTGTGTTTCTGACCACTGTATTTCTGACCACTGTGTTTCTGACCAGGGTGTTTCTGACCAATGCGTTTCTGACGACTGTGTTTCTGATCACTGTGTTTCTTACCACCGTGTTTCTAACTGATGTGTTTTTGACCAGTGTATTTTTGACCAGTGTGTTTCTGACCACTGTGTTTCTGACCACTGTCTTTCAAACCAGTGTGTTTATGACAACTTTGTTTCTGACCAGTGTGTTTCTGAACACTATGTTTGTGCTAGTGTGTTTCTGACCGCTGTGTCTATGACCACTGTGTTTCTGACAACCGTGTTTGTGACCAGTTTGTTTCTGACCAGTGTGTTCGTGACCACTGTTTTTCTGACCACAGGGTTTCTGACCAGTGTGTTTCTGACCACTGTGTTTCTGACAACCGTGTTTGTGACCAGTTTGTTTCTGACCAGTGTGTTCGTGACCACTGTTTTTCTGACCACAGGGTTTCTGACCAGTGTGTTTCTGACCACTTTGATTCTCACCACTGTGTTTCTGACCATTGTTTTTCTGACCACTGTGTTTATGAACAGTGTGTTTCAGACCACTGTGTTTTTTACCACTGTATTTCCGACCAGTGTGTTTCTGACCAGTGTGTTTCTGACCAGTGTGTTTCTGGCCACTGTGTTTCTGATCACTGTGTTTCTGACCACTCTGTTTCTTACCACTGTGTTTCTGACCACTGTGTTTCTGACAATTGTCTTTCTGACCACTGTGTTTCTGACCAGTGTGTTTTGGACCATTGTGTTATTTACCACTGTGTTTCTGACCAGTGTGTTTCTGACCACTGTGTTTCTGACAATTGTCTTTCTGACCACTGTGTTTCTGACCAGTGTGTTTTGGACCATTGTGTTATTTACCACTGTGTTTCTGACCAGTGTGTTTCTGACCAATGTGTTTCTGACCAGGGTGTTTATGGCCACTGTGTTTCTGACCACTGTGGTTCTGACCACTGTGTTTATGATCACTGTGTTTCTGACCACTGTGTTTATGACCACCGTGCTTCAAACCAGTGTGTTTCTGACCAGTCTGTTGCTGACCACTGTGTTTCTTACCAGTGTGTTCTGTATGCTGTATGTCTGACCACTCTGTTTCTCACCAGTGTGCTTCTGACCACTATGTTTCTGACCAGTGTGTTTCTGATCAGTGTGTTTCTGACCAGAGTGTTTATGACCAGTGTCTTTCTCACCACTGTGTTTCTGACCAGTGTGTTTATAAGCATCGTGTTTTTGACCAGTGTGTTTCCGACCAGTGTGTTTCTGACCATTGTGTTTCCGACCACTGTGTTTATGACCACTGTGTTTCTGACAAGTGTGTTTCTGACCACTGTGTATATTACCACCGTGTTTCTGACCAGTGTGTTTCTGACCAGTGTGTTTTTGAGTAGTGTGTTTCAGACCAGTGTGTTTCTGACCACTGTGTTTCTGACCCCTGTGTTTCTTACCAGTGTGTTTCTAACCAGTGTGTTTCTCACCACTGTATTTCTGACCAGTGTGTTTATGACCACTGTGTTGATGACCACTGTATTTCTGACCAGAGTGTTTCTGACCACAATGTTTCTGACCAGTGTGTTTCAAATCAGTGCGTTTCTGACCACTGTGTCTCTGATTGCTGTGTTTCTGACCACCGTGTTTCTGACCACAATGTTTCTGACCAGTGTGTTTCTGACCAGTGTGTTTCTGACCACTGTGTTTCTGACCACTGTGTTTCAAATCAGTGTGTTCATGACCACTGTGTTTCTGACCAGTGTGTTTCTGACCAGTGAGTTTCTGACCAGTTTATTTCCGACCAGCGTGTTTCTGACCAGAGTGTTTCTAACCAGTGT
Source organism: Penium margaritaceum (assembly GCA_023375785.1). Lineage (NCBI taxonomy): Eukaryota > Viridiplantae > Streptophyta > Zygnematophyceae > Desmidiales > Peniaceae > Penium > Penium margaritaceum. The sequence goes on from SZWC01000812.1 coordinate 333,970, forward strand.
TTTTCTCACCACTGTGTTTCTGATCAGTGTGTTTCTGACCACTGTGTTTATGAACACTGTGTTTCCGACCAGTGTGTTTGTGACCACTGTGTTTCCAACCACTGTGTTTCTGACCACTGTATTTATGACCACGGTGTTTCTGACCACTGTGTTTCTGACCAGTGTGTTTCTGACCACTATGTTTATGACCAGTGTGTTTCTGGCCACAGTGTTTCTGACCAATGTGTTTATGACCACTGTGTTTCTGACCACTGTGTTTCTGACAAGTGTGTTTCTGACCACTGTGTATATTACCACTGTGTTTCAGACCAGTGTGTTTCTGACCACTATGTTTCTGACCAGTGTGTTTCTGACCAGTGTGTTTCTGACCACTGTGTTTCTGACCAGTGTGTTTTTGACCACTGTGTTTATGACCACTGTGTTTCTCACCAGTGTGTTTCAGAACACTGTGTTTCTGACCAGTGTGTTTCTGACCAGTGTGTTTCTGACCACTGTGTTTCTGACCAGTGTGTTTTTGACCACTGTGTTTATGACCACTGTGTTTCTCACCAGTGTGTTTCAGAACACTGTGTTTCGGACCAGTGTGTTTCTGACCGCTGTGTCTCTGACCACTGTGTTTCTGACAACCGTGTTTGTGACCAGTTTGTTTCTGACCAGTGTGTTCCACACCACAGTGTTTCTGACCACTGTGTTTCTGACCAGTGTATTGCTGACCACCATGCTTCAGACCAGTGTGTTTCCGACCAGTTTGTTTCTGACCAGAGTGTTTCTGACCAGTGTCTTTCTGACCACTGTGTTTCTGACCAGTGTATTGCTGACCACCATGCTTCAGACCAGTGTGTTTCCGACCAGTTTGTTTCTGACCAGAGTGTTTCTGACCAGTGTCTTTCTGACCACTGTGTCTCTGACCAGTGTGTTTCTGACCACTGTGTTTCTGACCACTGTGTTTCTGACCACTGTGTTTTCTGACCTCTGTGTTTCTGACCAGTGTGTTTCTGACCGCTGTGTTTCTGACCACTGTGTTTCTGACCACCGTGTTTCTTACCACAGTATTTCAGACCAGTGTGTTTCTGACCGTTGTGTATATGACCAATTTGTTTCTGACCAGTGCGTTTCTGACCAGTGTGTTTCTGACCAGTGTGTTTCAGACCACTGTGTTTCTGACCAGTGTGTTTCTGGCCACAGTGTTTCTGTCCAATGTGTCTCTGACCACTGTGTTTCTGACCACTATATTTCTGACAAGTGTGTTTCTGACCACTGTGTTTATTACCACCGTGTTTCTGACCAGTGTGTTTCTGACCACTGTGTTTCTGACCACTATATTTCTGACAAGTGTGTTTCTGACCACTGTGTTTATTACCACCGTGTTTCTGACCAGTGTGTTTCTGACCAGTGTGTTTCAGAGCAATGTGTTTCAGACCAATGTGTTTCTGACCATTGTGTTTCTGACCCCTGTGTTTCTAACCAGTGTGTTTCTGACCAGTGTGTTTCTGACAACTGTATTTCTGACCAGTGTGTTTCTGACCACTGTGTTGATGACCACTGTGTTTGTGACCAGTGTGTTTCTGACCACTGTGTTTATGACCACTGTGTTTCTGACCAGTTTGTTTATGACCACTGTGTTTCTTAGTACTGTGTTTCTGACCACCGTGTTTCTGACCACTGTGTTTCTGACCAGTGTGTTTCTGACCACTTTGTTTCTGACAACTCTGTTTGAAATCAGTGTGTTTATGACCACTGTGTTTTTGACCAGTGTGTTTCTTAACAGTGAGTTTCTGACCAGTGTGTTTCCGACGAGTGTGTTTCTGACCAGAGTGTTTCTGACCAGTGTTATTCTTACCACTGTTTTTCTGCCTAAAGTGTTTCTGACCACTGTGATTCTGACCACTGTGTTTCCGATCAATGTGTTTCTGACCACTGTGTTTCTGACCACTGTGTTTCTGACCACTGTGTTTCTGACCATTGTGTTTCTGACCAGTGTGTTTCTGACCAGTGTGTTTCTGACCGGTGTATTTCTGAACAGTGTGTTTCTGACCACTGTGTTTCTGACCAGTGTGTTTCTGACCACTGTGTTTATGACCACTGTGTTTCTGACCAGTTTGTTTCCGACCACTGTGTTTCTTAGTACTGTGTTTCTGACCAGTGTGTTTCTGACCACTGTATTTCTGACCACTGTGTTTCTGACGAGGGTGTTTCTGACCAATGCGTTTCTGACCACTGTGTTTCTGATCACTGTGTTTCTGACCACCGTGTTTCTAACCGGTGTGTTTCTGACCAGTGTGTTTTTGACCAGTGTGTTTCTGACCACTGTGTTTCTGACCAATGTCTTTCAAACCAGTGTGTTTATGACAACTGTGTTTCTGACCAGTGTGTTTTTGACCAGTGTGTTTCTGACCACTGTGTTTCTGACCAATGTCTTTCAAACCAGTGTGTTTATGACAACTGTGTTTCTGACCAGTGTGTTTCTGAACACTATGTTTGTGCTAGTGTGTTTCTGACCGCTGTGTCTATGACCACTGTGTTTTTGACAACCGTGTTTGTGACCAGTTTGTTTCTGACCAGTGTGTTTGTGACCACTGTTTTTCTGACCACAGGGTTTCTGACCAGTGTGTTTATGACCACTTTGATTCTGACCACTTTGTTTCTGACCATTGTTTTTCTGACCACTGTGTTTATGACCAGTGTGTTTCAGACCACTGTGTTTTTTACCACTGTATTTCTGACCAGTGTGTTTCTGACCAGTGTGTTTCTGACCACTGTGTTTTTTACCACTGTATTTCTGACCAGTGTGTTTCTGACCAGTGTGTTTCTGACCAGTGTGTTTCTGGCCACTGTGTTTCTGACCACTGTGTTTCTGACCACTCTGTTTCTTACCACTGTGTTTATGACCACTGTGTTTCTGACCATTGTCTTTCTGACCACTGTGTTTCTGACCAGTGTGTTTTGGACCATTGTGTTTTTTACCACTGTGTTTCTGACCAGTGTGTTTCTGACCAGTGTGTTTCTGACCAGGGTGTCAATGGCCACTGTGTTTCTGACCACTGTGTTTCTGACCACTGTGTTTCTGACCACTGTTTTTCTGATCACTGTGTTTTTGACCACTGTGTTTATGACCACCGTGCTTCAAACCAGTGTGTTTCTGACCAGTCTGTTGCTGAAAACTGTGTTTCTTACCAGTGTGTTATGACTGCTGTATTTCTGACCACTCTGTTTCTCACCAGTGTGCTTCTGACCACTATGTTTCTGACCAGTGTGTTTCTGATCAGTGTGTTTCTGACCAGAGTGTTTATTACCAGTGTCTTTCTTACCACTGTGTTTCTGACCAGTGTGTTTCTGAGCACCGTGTTTCTGACCAGTGTGTTTCCGACCAGTGTGTTTCTGACCACTGTGTTTCTGACCACTGTGTTTATGACCACTGTGTTTCTGACAAGTGTGTTTCTGACCACTGTGTATATTACCACCGTGTTTCTGACCAGTGTGTTTCTGACCAGTGTGTTTTTGAGCAGTGTGTTTCAGACTAGTGTGTTTCTGACCACTGTGTTTCTGACCCCTGTGTTTCTTACCAGTGTGTTTCTAACCAGTGTGTTTCTGACCATTGTATTTCTGACCAGTGTGTTTCTGACCACTGTGTTGATGACCACTGTGTTTCTGACCAGAGTGTTTCTGACCACAATGTTTATGACCAGTGTGTTTCAAATCAGTGCGTTTCTGACCACTGTGTCTCTGATTGCTGTGTTTCTGACCACAATGTTTCTGACCAGTGTGTTTTTGACCAGTGTGTTTCTGACCACTGTGTTTCAAATCAGTGTGCTTATGACCACTGTGTTTCTGACCAGTGTGTTTCTGACCAGTGAGTTTCTAACCAGTGTGTTTCCGACCAGCGTGTTTCTGACCAGAGTGTTTCTAACCAGTGTTTTTCTCACCACTGTGTTTCTGATCAGTGTGTTTCTGACCACTGTGTTTATGCACACTGTGTTTCCGACCAGTGTGTTTGTGACCACTGTGTTTATAACCACTGTGTTTCTGACCACTGTATTTATGACCACGGTGTTTCTGACCACTGTGTTTCTGACCAGTGTGTTTCTGACCACTATGTTTATGACCAGTGTGTTTGTGACCACAGTGTTTCTGACCAGTGTGTTTCTGACCACTGTGTTTCTGACAAGTGTGTTTCTGACCACTGTGTATATTACCACTGTGTTTCAGACCAGTGTGTTTCTGACCACTGTGTTTCTGACCAGTGTGTTTCTGACCAGTGTGTTTCTGACCACTGTGTTTCTGACCAGTGTGTTTCTGACCACTGTGTTTATGACCACTGTGTTTCTGACCAGTGTGTTTCTGACCACTGTGTTTCTGACCAGTGTGTTTTTGACCACTGTGTTTATGACCACTGTGTTTCTGACCAGTGTGTTTCAGAACACTGTGTTTCGGACCAGTGTGTTTCTGACCGCTGTGTCTCTGACCACTGTGTTTCTGACAACCGTGTTTGTGACCAGTTTGTTTATGACCAGTGTGTTCCAGACCACAGTGTTTCTGACCACTGTGTTTCTGACCAGTGTATTGCTGACCACCATGCTTCAGACCAGTGTGTTTCCGACCAGTTTGTTTCTGACCAGAGTGTTTCTGACAAGTGTCTTTCTGACCACTGTGTCTCTGACCAGTGTGTTTCTGACCACTGTGTTTCTGACCACTGTGTTTATGACCACTGTGTTTCTGACCTCTGTGTTTCTGACCTGTGTGTTTCTGACCACTGTGTTTCTGACCACTGTGTTTCTGACCACCGTGTTTCTTACCACAGTATTTCAGACCAGTGTGTTTCTGACCACTGTATATATGACCAATGTGTTTCTGACCAGTGCGTTTCTGACCAGTGTGTTTCTGACCAGTGTGTTTCTGACCACTGTATTTCTGACCAGTGTGTTTCTGGCCACAATGTTTCTGTCCAATGTGTCTCTGACCACTGTGTTTCTGACCACTATATTTCTGACAAGTGTGTTTCTGACCACTGTGTTTATTACCACCGTGTTTCTGACCAGTGTGTTTCTGACCAGTGTGTTTCTGACCACAGTGTTTCTGTCCAATGTGTCTCTGACCACTGTGTTTCTGACCACTATATTTCTGACAAGTGTGTTTCTGACCACTGTGTTTATTACCACCGTGTTTCTGACCAGTGTGTTTCTGACCAGTGTGTTTCTGAGCAATGTGTTTCAGACCAGTGTGTTTCTGACCATTGTGTTTCTGAGCCCTGTGTTTCTAACCAGTGTGTTTCTGACCAGTGTGTTTCTGACAACTGTATTTCTGACCAGTGTGTTTCTGACCACTGTGTTGATGACCACTGTGTTTCTGACCAGTGTGTTTCTGACCACTGTTTTTATGACCACTGTGTTTCTGACCAGTTTGTTTATGACCACTGTGTTTCTTAGTACTGTGTTTCTGACCACTGTGTTTCTGACCAGTGTGTTTCTGACCACTTTGTTTCTGACAACTGTGTTTGAAATCAGTGTGTTTATGACCACTGTGTTTTTGACCAGTGTGTTTCTGACCAGTGAGTTTCTGACCAGTGTGTTTCCGACCAGTGTGTTTCTGACCTGAGTGTTTCTGACCAGTGTTATTCTTACCACTGTTTTTCTGCCTAGAGTGTTTCTGACCACTGTGATTCTGACCACTGTGTTTCCGATCAATGTGTTCCTGACCACTGTGTTTCTGACCACTGTGTTTCTGACCACTGTGTTTATGACCACGGTGTTTCTGACCACGGTGCTTCTGACCAGTGTGTTTCTGACCACTATGTTTCTGACCACTGTGTTTCTGGCGACAGTGTTTCTAACCACTATGTTTCTGACCAGTGTGTTTATGACCAGTGTGTTTCCGACCAGTGTGTTTCTGACCAGAGTGTTTCTGACCAGTGTCTTTCTGACCACTGTGTTTCTGACCAGTGTGCTTCTGACCACTGTGTTTCTGACCACTGTGTTTCTGACCTCTGTGTTTCTGACCAGTGTGTTTCTGACCACTGTGTTTCTGGCCACCGTGTTTTTGACCACTGTGTTTCTTACCACAGTATGTCTGACCAGTGTGCTTCTGACCACTGTGTATATGACCAATGTGTTTCTGACCAGTGCGTTTCTGACCAGTGTGTTTCAGACCAGTGTGTTTCTGACCACTGTGTTTCTGACCCCTGTCTTTTTGACCAGTGTGTTTCTGACCAGCATGTTTCTGACCACTGCATTTCTGACCAGTATGTTTCTGAAGTGTGTGTTTCTGACCACTGTGTTTGTGACCAATGAGTTTCTGACATCTGTGTTTATGACCAGTGTGTTTCTGACCAGTTTGTTTCTGACCACTGTGTTTCTTACCACTGTGTTTCTGACGAGTGTGTTTCTGACCACTGTATTTCTGACCACTGTGTTTCTGACCAGCGTGTTTCTGACCAGTGCGTTTCTGACCACAGTGTTTTGATCACTCTGTTTCTGACCACCGTGTTTCTGACCACTGTGTTTCTGACCACTGTGTTTCTGACCAATGTGTTTCTGACAACTGTGTTTCTGACCACTGTGTTTCTGACCAGTGCGTTTATGACCACTATGTTTCTGACCAGTGTGTTTCTGAGCACTGCTTTTCTGACCAGTGTGTTTCTGATCACTTTGTCTCTGACCACTGTGTTTCTGACCACTGTGTTTCTGACCAGTTTGTTTCTGAACAGTGTGTTCCTGACCACTGTGTTTGTGACCACTACGTTTCTAACCAATGTAATTCTTACCACTGCATTTCTGACCACTGTGTTTATGACCGTTGTGTTTCTGACCACTGTGTTTCTGACCAGTGTGTTTCTGACCAGTGTATTTCTGACCACTGTTTTTGACCACCGTGTTTCTGACCACTGTGTTTCTGACCACTGTGTTTCTGACCACAGTGTTTCTGACCAGTGTGTTTGGGACCACTGTGTTTTTTACCACTGTGTTTCTGACCAGTGTGTTTCTGATTTGTGTGTTTCTGACCAGTGTGTTTCTGGCCACTGTGTTCTGACCACTGTGTTTATGACCACTGTGTTTCTGACCACTGTGTTTCTGACCATTGTTTTTCTGACCACCGTGTTTCTGACCGGTGTGTTTCTGACCAGTGTATTTCTGACCACTGTGTTTCTGACCACCGTGTTTCTGACCACCGTATTTCTGACCACTGTGTTTCTGGCCACTGTGTTTCTGACCAGTGTGTTTCTGACCACTGTGTTTCTGTCCACTGTGTTTCTGACCACTGTGTTTCTGACCATTGTTTTTCTGACCACCGTGTTTCTGACCGGTGTGTTTCTGACCAGTGTATTTCTGACCACTGTGTTTCTGACCACCGTGTTTCTGACCACCGTATTTCTGACCACTGTGTTTCTGGCCAATGTGTTTCTGACCAGTGTGTTTTGGACTGTTGTGTTTTTTTACACTGTGTTCCTGACCAGTGTGTTTCTGACAAGTGTGTTTCTGACCAGTGTGTTTCTGGCCACTGTGTTTTTGACCACTGTGTTTCTGACCACTGTGGTTCTGACCACTGTGTTTCTGACCACTGTGTTTCTGACCACTGTGTTTATGAGCAGTGTGATTCTGACCAGTGTGTTTTTGACCAGTGTGTTTCTGACCAGTGTTTCTCTGACCACTGTATTGTTGACCACTGTATTGTTGACCACTGTGTTTTTGATCACTGTGTTTCTGACCACTGTGTTTATGACCACCGTGCATCTAACCAGTGTGTTTCTGACCAGTGTGTTGCTAGCCACAGTGTTTTTGACCTGTGTGTTTCTAACCACTGTGTTTCTAACCACTGTGTTTCTCACCAGTGTGTTTCTGACCACTATGTTTCTGATCAGTGTGTTTCCAACCAGTGCCTTTCTGACCAGAGTGTTTCTGACCAGTGTCTTTCTGACCATTGTGTTTCTGACCAGAGTGTTCCTGACCACTGTGTTTCTGACCACTGTGTTTCTGATCTCTGTGTTTCTGACCAGTGTGTTTCTGACCACTGTGTATATGACCAATGTGTTTCTGACCAGTGCGTTTCTGACCAGTGTGTTTCAGACCAGTGTGTTTCAGACCAGTGTGTTTGTGACCACTGTGTTTCTGACCCCTGTGTTTCTGACCAGTGTGTTTCTGACCAGCGTGTTTCTGACCACTGCATTTCTGACCAGTGTGTTTCTGAAGTGTGTGTTTCTGACCACTGTGTTTGTGAGCAGTGACTTTCTGACCTCTGTGTTTATGACCACTGTGTTTCTGACCAGTTTGTTTCTGACCACAGTGTTTCTTACTACTGTGTTTCTGACCAGTGTGTTTCTGACCACTGTATTTCTGACCACCGTGTTTCTGACTAGCGTGTTTCTGACCAGTGCGTTTCTGACCACAGTGTTTCTGATCACTCTGTTTCTGACCACCGTGTTTCTGACCACTGTGTTTCTGACCACTGTGTTTCTGACCAGTGCGTTTCTGACCACAGTGTTTCTGATCACTCTGTTTCTGACCACCGTGTTTCTGACCACTGTGTTTCTGACCACTGTGTTTCTGACCAGTGTGTTTCTGACAACTGTGTTTCTGACCACTGTGTTTCTGACCAGTGCGTTTATGACCACTGTGTTTCTGACCAGTGTGTTTCTGAGCACTGCTTTTCTGACCAGTGTGTTTCTGACCACTTTGTCTCTAACCACTGTGTTTCTGACCACTGTGTTTCTGACCAGTGTGTTTCTGAGCACTGCTTTTCTGACCAGTGTGTTTCTGACCACTTTGTCTCTAACCACTGTGTTTCTGACCACTGTGTTTCTGACCAGTTTGTTTCTGACCAGTGTGTTCCTGACCACTGTGTTTGTGACCACTGCATTTCTGACCAGTGTAATTCTTACCACTACGTTTCTGACCACTGTGTTCCTGACCACCGTGTTTCTGACCACTGTGTTTCTGACCACTGTGTTTATGACCAGTGTGTTTCTGACCTGTGTGTTTCTGACCACTTTATTTATGACCAATTTGTTTCTGAACAGTGTGTTTCTGACCACTGTGTTTCTGAAGAATGTGTTTCTAACCAATGTGGTTCTGACTACTTTGTTTCCGACCAGTTTGTTTATGACCACTGTGTTTCTTACCACTGTGTTTCTGACCAGCGTGTTTCTGGCGACAGTATCTCTGACCACTGTGTTTCTGACCAGCGTGTTTCTGACCACTGCGTTTCTGACCACTATGTTTATGACCAGTGTGTTTCTGAGCACTGCTTTTCTGACCAGTGTGTTTCTGACCACTTTGTCTCTGACCACTGTGTTTCTGACCACTGTGTTTCTGACCAGTTTGTTTCTGACCAGTGTGTTCCTGACCACTCTGTTTGTGACCACTGCGTTTCTAACCAGTGTAATTCTTACCACTGCGTTTCTGACCACTGTGTTTATGACCGTTGTGTTTCTGACCACTATGTTTCTGATCAGTGTGTTTCTGACCAGTGTATTTCTGACCACTGTTTCTGACCACCGTGTTTCTGACCACTGTGTTTCTGAGCACTGTGTTTCTGACCACAGTGTTTCTGACCAGTGTGTTTGGGACAACTGTGTTTTTTACCACTGTGTTTCTGACCAGTGTGTTTCTGATGTGTGTGTTTCTGACCAGTGTGTTTCTGGCCACTGTGTTCTTACCACTGTGTTTATGACCACTGTGTTTCTGACCACTGTGTTTGTGACCATTGTTTTTCTGACCACCGTGTTTCTGACCGGTGTGTTTCTGACCAGTGTATTTCTGACCACTGTGTTTCTGACCACCGTGTTTCTGACCACCGTATTTCTGACCACTGTGTTTCTGACCAATGTGTTTCTGACCAGTGTGTTTTGGACCATTGTGTTTTTTTACACTGTGTTCCTGACCAGTGTGTTTCAGACAAGTGTGTTTCTGACCAGTGTGTTTCTGGCCGTTGTGTTTTTGACCACTGTGTTTCTGACCACTGTGGTGCTGACCACTGTGTTTCTGACCACTGTGTTTCTGACCACTGTGTTTATGAGCAGTGTGATTCTGACCAGTGTGTGTTTGACCAGTGTGTTTCTGACCAGTGTGTCTCTGACCACTGTATTGTTGACCACTGTATTGATGACCATTGTGTTTTTGATCACTGTGTTTCTGACCACTGTGTTTATGACCACCGTGCATCTAACCAGTGTGTTTCTGACCAGTGTGTTGCTAGCCACAGTGTTTCTGACCTGTGTGTTTCTAACCACTGTGTTTCTAACCACTGTGTTTCTCACCAGTGTGCTTCTGACCACTATGTTTCTGATCAGTGTGTTTATGACCAGTGTGTTTCCAACCAGTGTCTTTCTGACCAGAGTGTTTCTGACCAGTGTCTTTCTGACCACTTTGTTTCTGACCAGAGTGTTTCTGACCACTGTGTTTCTGACCTCTGTGTTTCTGACAAGTGTGTTTCTGACCACTGTGTATATGACCAATGTGTTTCTGACCAGTGCGTTTCTGACCAGTGTGTTTCAGACCAGTGTGTTTCAGACCAGTGTGTTTCTGACCACTGTGTTTCTGACCCCTGTGTTTCTGACCAGTGTTTTTCTGACCAGCGTGTTTCTGACCACTGCATTTCTGACCAGTGTGTTTCTGAAGTGTGTGTTTCTGACCACTGTGTTTGTGACCAGTGTGTTTCTGACCTCTGTGTTTATGACCACTGTGTTTCTGACGAGTTTGTTTCTGACCACAGTGTTTCTTACTACTGTGTTTCTGACCAGTGTGTCTCTGACCACTGTATTTCTGACCACCGTGTTTCTGACCAGCGTGTTTCTGACCAGTGCGTTTCTGACCAAAGTGTTTCTGATCACTCTGTTTCTGACCACCGTGTTTCTGACCACTGTGTTTCTGACCACTGTGTTTCTGACCAGTGTGTTTTTTACAACTGTGTTTCTGACCACTGTGTTTCTGACCAGTGCGTTTATGACCACTGTGTTTCTGACCAGTGTGTTTCTGAGCACTGCTTTTCTGACCAGTATGTTTCTGACCACTTTGTCTCTGACCACTGTGTTTCTGACCACTGTGTTTCTGACCAGTTTGTTTCTGACCAGTGTGTTCCTGACCACTGTGTTTGTGACCACTGCGTTTCTGACCAGTGTAATTCTTACCACTACGTTTCTGACCACTGTGTTTCTGACCACTGTGTTTCTGACCACTGTGTTTCTGACCAGTTTGTTTCTGACCAGTGTGTTCCTGACCACTGTGTTTGTGACCACTGCGTTTCTGACCAGTGTAATTCTTACCACTACGTTTCTGACCACTGTGTTTCTGACCACCGTGTTTCTGACCACTGTGTTTCTGACCACTGTGTTTCTGACCAGTGTGTTTCTGACCAGTGTGTTTCTGACCACTTTATTTCTGACCAATGTGTTTCTGAACAGTGTGTTTCTGACCACTGTGTTTCTGAACAATGTGTTTCTAACCAATGTGGTTCTGACCACTTTGTTTCCGACCAGTTTGTTTCTGACCACTGTGTTTCTTACCACTGTGTTTCTGACCAGCGTTTTCTGCCGACAGTATCTCTGACCACTGTGTTTCTGACCAGCGTGTTTCTGACCATTGCGTTTCTGACCACTATGTTTCTGACCACTGTGTTTCTAACCACTGTGTGTCTGACCAGTGTGTTTCTGACCACTGTGTTTCTGACCAGTGTGTTTCTGACCACTGTGTTTATGACCACTGTCTTTCTGAGCAGTGTGTTTATGACCACCGTGTTTCTGACCAGTGTGTTTGTGACCACTGTGTTTTCTGACCAGTGTGTTTCCGACCACTGTGTTTCTAACCACTGTGTGTCTGACCGCTGTGTTTCTGACCAGTTAGTTTCTGACCAGTGTGTTTCTGACCACTATGTTTCTGACAACTATGTTTCTGACCACTGTGTTTCTGACAAGTGTCTTTCAAGCCACCGTGTTTCTTACCACTGTGTTTCTGACCACTGTGTTTCTGACCA
>SZWC01000813.1:59022-81946 GCA_023375785.1 Penium margaritaceum
GTGAGCCTTGCCTTGTACTTGTCCAGGGCGCCACTGGGTTTGTACTTCCGTCGGAAGACCCAGCGAGCGTCAATGGCCTTGCGACCAGGCGGCAAGTCGACCAACTCATAGACTGCGTGGTCATCCAGAGCGTTGAGCTCATCACGCATGGCCGCCTCCCACTGTTGGGAGTCAGTGGAAGCACGTGCTTGACGCACCGTGGTTGGCTCAGGTGGTAGAGCTGTGGTGGCTGACGCAGCGTGACATTCTGCAATGCTGCTCGAGACAGCTATCGCCAATGCGTGTGCATGCTCTGAGGCAAGGAGCGCATATCCAAGGGCCGAGCTGGGGTGGACAACCCCTGTGGCCAAGCCCAGGGCATCCATGCCGATAGGGAGGACAGGAGACTGCCCGGTCTGAGACTGTGGGGGGCGAGCTAGGACCGCAGTGCTAGAGCGTTGAGGGAGCGCACGAAGGCGCCCTCCTCGGACGAAGGGGGAGACCGGGGCGGGACCAGTGGAGGTCACTGGCGGAGATGAAGCAGCCACAGGAGGAAGGGAAGAGACAGGCGAGGTGGCCACCGGAGGCGTGACCGGACTGGAAGGAGAAACAGGTGAGGTGAGCGCAGCTGACTGGACATAGTCCGTGACAGGAGAGGACGGGGCAGTAGAGGATCTGCTGCAGGACGGGGACGACTCTGGTGCAGAACCAGATGACGAGGGTGATAAACAGGGTGCAAGAGCGGACTGCAACGAGGGTGAGAGCTGCGGTGCAACAGCAGGGACTGCAGGGACTGCAGGACCGACTACCCCCCCCAGCCGAGTGAGAGGCAGGAGAGAGGAAGTGGGAGGCAAGCGACTGAGGTCACGAAGGAAGACAGACTCAAAGAACAAGGCATCACGGGATTCGATGACGCGCTGACGGACAGGATCCCAGAAATGCCAGGCCTTAGACTGGGCAGACACGCCCAGAAAGGGGCACAGGCGGCCACGAGGAGACAATTTGCCGTCACGCAAATCCTCAGGGAGCCAGACGGAAGCAATACTGCCCCAGACCCGAGCGAGACGCAGGTCAGCGCGAGTGCCATACCAGCGCTCAAAAGGAGTGACCATGCGAGGAAGAGGGCCGTGAGGGACGCGGTTCCAGACCCACGTCATGTAGCTCATGGCCTCAAAGGCAAAGAGCGGGGGCAGGACGGACTCGGACAAGAGGGTGCGGACGCCGTCGGCCAAAGTACGATTCCAGCGTTCTGAGACGCCGTTCTGCTGGGGTGTGTATGGAGTAGAGGTCTCCAGACACACCCCGCGCGACTCAAGGAGGCGGGCGGTTGGACCAAGGAACTCGCCACCACGGTCGCTGCGAAAGATGCGCAACGACCGCTGACACGCGCGTTCAGCCTGAATCAGCCAGGACTCAATGACAGAGCAGACATCGCTCTTCTGGCGAAGAGCGAAGACCCAGCGAAAACGGGAGAAATCATCGGTGAGGCACAAGACGTATCGACCAACGTCACCCAGGAGGTCATGGGGCAAAGGCCCCATGACATCCGCATGGACACGATCGAGCGGGTGAGAGGACTGAGAGGCAGACAAAGAGAAAGGGGAGCGATGCATTTTGCCTTGCGCACAGTCGAGACAGTCGGCAGGGCAAGGGACAGGGAAGTCAGATGGAGAGAGGCCAACAGCAGGCTGAAGGCGAAGCATAGTGTGGACGGCATCAGAATGAACATGAGCAAGGCGGCGATGTAAGAGACGCACAAGGTCAGGAGAGAGGGATGGTGCAACATGAGCGAGCGTAGACCCCGGCACGGAGGAAGGAGAAGGGGCATGCAAGGGAACACGATAAAGTCGGCCACATTGCACGCCACGTAAGACAGAACAGCCAGAGGAACGCAGACAAACAGTGCCAACACCACGACTGGCAGTGAAATCCATACCTTGGTCATCGAGGGACGACACAGACAGCAAGCTGAGCTCAAGCGAAGGCACGTACAGAACGTCAGGCAAATACAAGGCACCACTGGGACCAACGAAACGAACAACGCCAACGCCTTGAACGGGGAGCAACTGACCGGACCCTGTACGGACAAAGCGGACAGACCCGACAGGACCCAACGAGACAAACGAGGAGCGAACAGACGTCATGTGGTGCGTGGCCCCGGAGTCGAGAATCCAAAATCCACTGGAGACACGGACAGAAGGGAGAACACCAGATGTGGCGACAGTGCCGACAAAGGACCCGAAGGAGACAGACGACGCACAGAGGGTGAGACAACGAGGAAGGAAGACAGACTGCCAGTGCTCAATCCACGGGACGGACACACTCAACGAGCCCAGAACGTGACCGGGGGGGTCCCCACGAAGGACACTGTCCGTCTGACACATAAGACCTCTGGCCGTCGATGCAACACCCTCACCTCCCTGATCGCGAAGGCGCAGAAGCTGAAGAAGAGACTGCTCCAGCTGGCGCTCCCGATCACCACGGTCACCGTCGACCGACGCCAACGGGGCCGGAGTAGACACGCCCGAGGACGAGGGGAACCACGGCGGCGGTGTGTAGGCGGAGGAGGGAGGACCCGAAGAAGTGGGTGCACCGGAGGGAGGAGGCCAGCCCCAGGGGTAGGGAACAGGAGGCGAAAAGAACGGCAATCCAGTGGTGAAGTGGGCGTGAGCAGAGGATGGGGCAGGAGAACGCGAAGAGACGGAGGAGGCGGAGGAAGAGCCCGAAGTGCGAGCCCAGTGTGCGCGCATGGCTTGAGCGAGACAAAGATCGTCTGGAGGGGCGGGACAGGAACGGGCAGAATGCTCGGAAGAGCCGCAGTTCCAGCACACGACTGCACCCGGAGTCCGGGAGGAAGGTGCGCCACCCTTGTCCTTCCCTTTGCCTTTGCCCTTACCTTTGCCCTTCCCACGGCCCTGGGAGGCAAGGGCAGAAGCAGTAGAGGACGGGGCAGGCGAGGAAGAGGAGGAGGGAGGGGAGGAAGAGGCGGGTGCAGAGGTGGTGGCAAGTGCAGCAACACCGGTGACAGCAGAGCGGTGGAGGCGCTTGTTTTGATGGCTGGTCCACCAAGCAGCAAGACGCTCGGAGGTGAAATCCCAGAGAGCCCCTACCCCAGGCGGTGAATCCGGGGGAACGGGCTGTGAGGCAAGCTGCTGGAGCTCGTCAGCTTTGACGTCGCGAAGAAGGTCGGACAGCTCCGGGATGAGGTCGTTGACCATGGTGAGGACGGCAGAGAGCTGGCCAGGTGCTGCCTTACCAAGCTCGCGAAGAAGCTTGAGACCGCGAGACCAGTAGGTATCAGCGGTCTCATCACTACGCATGAGGAGGCGGTTGAACTGGACTGTGAGTGCGCTCTGAGCGGCCTGGCCAGTGACAGTGGTGCGACGACGCAGCATGGCATATGCACCGACAGGGTCGGCCAGGCGCTGGACAGCAGGGTCAGCATTGAAAGTGCCGACATCATCAATCATCGACTCAGGATCGGCAGCGATGAGGGCGCGCACGGCACGGGCAGACTCAGTTGCAAGGGGAGTGAAGGGAGCAACAGCTGGGGAGTAGTACTCCCACAGCTGCTCCCCTTGAGCCCACGCGCTAAAGCGCACTTCCCAGGAGGTGAAGGCGAGCCCAGAGGAAAGGGAAGGTGGCTGCGAGAAGAAGTCATGCTGGCGTGGCGCAGGAGGAGGGGCAGCTGCGGTGTTTTTGGGGGGACTGGCTCTAGCTGCGGCAGAAGTGCTGGAGGCAGAAGTGCTAGAGGGCGTGCCAGCGGCAGGTGTGACATTGGTACCAGCAGGTGGAACAGCAGACGCGGCTGGGAGGCGACGCAAGACAATAGCGGCGACTTCATCAGCGAAAGCTACACGATTGTCCTCTGCCAATTTAAGGCGATCTTCAGCTTCCTGTCGAGCCTCGTGGGCGAGAACCAGCTGACGCTGAAGGGTGGCTACGACTGACTCGTCGTCACCAGGCATGGTGACGACGTGAGGGCTCTGCCCGACAAATTTGGGCAGAGTTTCCCCAGCCCCAGTGGGCGTGGGAAAAATGGGGGTGCCTGAGGCACAGTAGATGAATGCTGCAGGACAGCCCACCCCGAGTCAGACAGAACAAGCCACCGCAGAGAGAGAAAGAGAAGGCAGAAAGGAACGGCAGCATGCAATATAGAGTGTCATGCAGCGACAGGAGGAGACGGACTCCGTAGGAAGGCTAAAAGCGGTGGAACCGCAGCGGCGGAGGCAGCAGAGAGAATGGCAACAGTGGAGGCGAATGGCACCACCAGAGCAAACGCTCCAGTGACAAAGGCAACATTGAGGGTGACGATAACTGCTGCGATGGAGACCGTAGGAGTGACAAAGCTGGAGGTGGCAGATGGAGCAGATGCTACTGAAGTGACTGCGGCGGCCGTCGAGGTGCGGATGGAAGCTGCAGCCGTCGCTATCGCAGATGCAGATGAGGCTGCCGCAGATGCAATGGCAGACGCTGCTGTAGAGATCTGCGTCCCTATGTCAGCGGCTGCTGCAGCAATGGGACCGACGACAACCGCAGCTTCTGTGTACGCCTCTGTTGCACGTCCTGCTGAGGTCGAGGCAGGTGCACGAGAGGCTCTCGCGGCAGCGGCAAGCGTAGCAGCGGCTGCTACAACTGCGTCTATAACTGCTGCAGTTGTTCGAGTGAGCGCACTCACAATGCCCACGACGTCCTCGGTGAATGCAGCGCACAGATCGGGAGGAACCTGTTGCTGCGGATCCCCCCCAGGAGAAAGGGGTGGGGAGACGCTTACAGGTCGGTGCCGAGCAGTCCGCGTAGACGACGCTGTTGTGGACGCAGACGCTCGGTCGCCACTCATGCCTCTGCGACGTCTCGCGTGACGACGCGGCGGCTCTCCCTCGTAGTAAGCACCAGAAGGAAGCGCGCAGTGAGCAATACGGAGAGCCAGCGTGGTGGACGCAGCACCACCGAAGCGGTGTAGTTTGTAGCGAACGCGGCTGATGTGGAGGCTGGTGCGGCTGCCAGCGCTGTTGCAAAAGGGCTGCTGAGCGTGCTGCTGCTGGCAATGCTGCTGCTGCTGGCAATGCTGTTGCTACTGCGTTTGTGTCTGCTACTGTAGCTGATGTTGTCACTGTTGGGGCCAATGTGGCTGCCACACTGTTGCAAAAGGCTGCTGTGCGTGCTGCTGCTGTTGCTGCTGCTGGCAATGCTGCTGCTGCTGACAATGCTGTTGCTACTGTGTTTGCGTCTGCTGCTGCAGCTAATGTTGTCACTGTTGGGGCCAATGTGGCTGCCACGCTGTTGCAAAAAGGCTGCTGCAAGAGTACTTGGCACTGTGGTTGCTGAGGGAACTCGGCTGCTGCAACTAACGAAGTCGCTGCTGGGGCCCAGACACACAAGCGGTTGCAGTTGTAGGGGCCGCGGCTGCCGCCGTGTGACTGCCGTTGGTGCAGTCACACAGGCGATGGAGCTGAGTGACCCCTGTGATGAAAGCACAGGAGTGAGGTGGGAGAAGTGCGGGAGGAGAGGTCCGCGGGTATGGGATGAATGCCCTAACCTGCGGTTTTCCCGTGGGTAGGCAAAATCGGCCTCCAAGAGAGGAGGCCGAAGGCTTGTGGGAGTGAGATCCTCCTCACTAAGGACCCCTGCAACCGTTAGAGGGCCGCAGAGGTGGCGGAAACGACGGCGGCGACGGCGAGGTGTCACACGCGGACAGGACCGCACGCGCGATGACGAGCGCCATGTATCCCTCCTCACACTGCTCTGATACGAGTGGGTAGTAAGACACGGTGTGACGAGGGAATGGAAGGATGTGGGCGAGGAACCAAGAGAGGTTTTTGCACCACGTACAGTGTTGCTAGGAGAAAAACAACACAAGTGAGAGTCGAGGGTAACGAGTCACAAGTCACAGAGCTGCTCGTGGGAGTGAGAGTAGTGGCGAGCGAGGGGCGGCGAGCTCCAACTTCGCTCATCACTACGAGGCCTAGACAGGTCTCGACCTCGAACCCTTCGGCGGCATTATCCTGCGAGCCTGCACATCAACGAAATTCTGCCGAGACAACCTAAGCGTCACAACCCCGGGTGTTCAGCCTCCCCCCCCTTAAAACATAGCAGCACTAGGAAACCTAGCGTTAATGCAATGAGAACATATGTCTATGAAGTGCTCCTGTCATGATCCACAATGCCAGTTGACACAGCTCCTCTTCTTGTGCATGCCTCATCACGAGGGAAGCTGTGACGTCGGCGCCAGAGTCACTCCAGCATCAGTCACCTGCATCAATGAGGTGAGTGTGCAGCGAGGCCAGAGGTCACGACAAGTCTGTGGTCCACAAACCAACATCTGCAGGGAGTTATGCCCCAAACTGTGTTTTTCCCACTGTTTTGTCCTGCTAGAAAAATGTGTGCCCTTGTGCGCCGCGTGTGTGTGCACCCACTAGGTCAAAGACACTATTTAGGTTGTCTAGGCTTCAGTTGTCATTTCTCTTCTCTCTACACAATTCAATATTTGCAGCTTATGCCACTTTGTTTGTGTCCCTAGCAAACCCCTTGCTGTTCTCACCTCCACCTGTGCTGCTGCGCTAGCAAGAGCAGTGCTAGTAAGCTGTCCTTCAGAGGAGTGTCCCTACAAAAGTCAAACGTGATTGACAGGTCGACAACACAAAATCCAATAATGAACATGGTTTGAGGTCGTTTTTTGGGTCTTGCTACACGTGGTCGAACCTTTTAAAATAGGAACATCAAAGGTCGTGATAGTTGCCAAAAACACTCGTGGCCGGTCAGTGTAAAGGTTTGGAGGCTAGCTGTTGGTTTGTGTGGCTTCCACCCGTCACGACTGACGTTGATGCATTATCCATATACCCACGTTGGCGGTATATGGTGGAGGAGGGCGTGATGACACGACGAGCCTCTAGACTGTACCGAGACTTCTCCAGCACCTATAATAGCTCCGGCGAGACGCGATCGATGCGTTCCGATAGCCCTGTGAGCTTGTCGAGAGCTAAGAGAGTTTTCTCGGTGGGTTGAGACCCGCGCACCCGGTGGACTATACCGGTGCGACGAGGAGACCCGGTGGTTGTACTGGCGCTTCCAATGTTTGGAATGCCGTGTGTGATGTCTGGACGTTGATTCCAAGATTTTCTGGCACTGATCCTATTTTCTCGGTGGTCGAGACCCAGGCACTCGGAGTGCTATTCCGGTGTCTCGAGGAGACCACCGTTATTGTTATCGTGGTATACACATTGTGTTTTCCCCGCTGACTCGTTTGGGCTCAGCATGGGTGACGGGGCCTGGTGCGGCTAGCTGCCGATGCCCCTACATAAGCCCGCTGGGGGCTCATTTGCATTCTGTCCTTGTTCTTTTGTATTCAGCATTCCAGACTTAGCTAAATTCTTGCCGTCTTGCATCACACTCACACACCGAGCTCATGTTTGTTTTTGCATGGGCCTGCATGACTTCAAATATTTCCAATTTGGTATCAGAGCGCAGGAGGGCGTGTGAGCAGCAGAAGCAACAAAAGGAGTAGCAGTGGGCGGAGCACAAAGAGAACGTGCCATGTGGTGCCATGCAAGCAACTGTGTGTAGGAGCGGCTTTTTTTTAAGCAAGGAAGCGGCAACCGTGAAGTACCCTCCGATGCAGCAGCCACTCCTACATTGGTGGCAGAAGTAGCACATGCACCACCGTAGTGGACTACACCGGCCGGGGTCTGGCGGAGTTCCGAGAGGGGTACGTGCACCGTGAGTAGCAGCAGCAGCAACAACAACAACAATAGCAGCAGAAGCAGCAGCACGCATTGGCAACAGCTGCGTGCACAAGCAGCAGCTGCGTGCACGAGCAGTAGGGACGCAGCAGTACGCGTTGGCAACAGCAGTGTGCACGAGCAACACCGAGCAGAAGCAACAGCGTGTAGCAGCAAGCAGTGACGCAGTAGCTACAGTGCGCAGTAGTAGCAGCAGCAGCAGCTGTAGTATCTGTAGTAGTAGCAGTAGCAGCAGCAACTATAGTATCTGTAGTAGCAGCAACAGCAACAGTGGCAGTAGCAGTAGCAGCGCGTAAGAGCGTGCAGAATGGAAGAGAAAAAGAAAGAAAAAGGCAGCAGCAGCAGCCGCGGCACATAGCAGCAACAGAGGCGTGCAGCAACAGCAGCAGCAGCAGAAGCCGCGTGGTGCAGTAGCTGCAGCGACTGGTGCAGCAGCCTGGCCGCTTCCGTGCTGTTGCACAGAAGCAGCGCGGCCGGCGCTGCCAGCCAAGGCCGGCAGCACCGGCCGGCCACGTGGGTGCGGTCACACCCACGCGAACGTGGGTGCAATCGTACCCATGAATTCGTGGGTGCGATCGCACCATCGCTGGTGGTGAGCAGGTGAGATAGAAAAAAAAGGCAAGGTACCAGTGGCATCTGGCTTGAGAGGGAGGACGAGCGATTCCCCGAAAAGGGTGAACATTGAGAGAGAGAGAAAAAAAAGAGACAAACATTTTCCGCGGAAAAAAAGGGAAAGAAAAGAGGAAAAAAGGAACTCCACTCGTGCCTAAAAACGTGAACTTCAAGAGAAAATCCCTCGGAGTGGGGTATCTGGTCTTGACAAAAAAATGGGGTGAACAAACAAAGGGTCCCACCCGGATTTGGGTAGATCGAGAAAGATCCTCGGTTGGGGTTTCTCGACGGGACTCAAGGGCCATACAATAATCCGGCATCACATTGTCACCTACAAAAGTAGCAACCAGTGCAGCAACAGTACTATCCGTAGCAACAACGGTTGTGGCAGTCCAATCACGACGACTACTTAGTGCAGAGCGGTTGTTGCAGCACTTCTTGTTTCGCATCTTCAGACGACATCTGATTGTGTTGTCGGCGGCGATCTCCGTTTTGAGACGCATCATGGACCGGCGTCTTCCTAGGGCCCGTGGATTGGTGTGCGTTGTTCACTCAAGAGCATCGACGGTGGATTCGAGCTTGTCCATCTCCGAGGGCTGGGTCGTCTACCGCTTGGAGCAGCAGCCACACCTACCCCCGCTATCTTTTCTAGACTTGGAGCAGTCTTCGCTCTATTAGTAGCATTAGTAGCCACAGCTGGTAAGACTCCATTCTCCGGGCTTGCTGTGGTAATGTAGCACGTTCTATCTGGTCACGTTTGCTGACTTTGACACCGTGACCTCCAGGAGTGAAAGTACCTACTGGTCTCATCCTCTCCGGCGACTTGGTGCTTGCCACCGGGAGTAGGTGCCCTTGGCACCTATCTATCGTCCAGCGCACGAGATGAGTGCACAGACATTTGAGCAGGCGCCGTGCACGTTCGTCTGCTATTACTGTGGTGATGGACGTCATGGTTGGCGTCGCTGCTGTACGCGCCCTCGCGGTTGGCGTCCACCTTGGCTTTAGCCTTGTCCGAGCATGCATCCTCCACAGGATACGGATATGCCAGCGTTGGTAGATCCCCTAGCTGGTCCTTTGGCGAGCATATTCGCCGAGATCCACGGCCTGCAGCAGATGGTGCAACGACTTTGTGACCCCTTCGTCACAGAGCGTGCTTCTACCAGTTGTTCATCGATGGCCTCTTCGATCACATCTCTTCCATCCTCTCCTCCTTCCTCATCCGATGGTGTACCTTCAGCTCCACGTGCCAGCCAGTCCTAGGCTGCCACCATCCTTTCGATCCTCCACTCTGCTACGACCACGAGGCTACCTCGCGATGACATGTCTTCATGTAGTCGTTCCAATCGAGTGACCCCGCGACGTTGACGTCAGCGCTCTGCACGCCGTGCTCANCCCTTCGTCACAGAGCGTGCTTCTACCAGTTGTTCATCGATGGCCTCTTCGATCACATCTCTTCCATCCTCTCCTCCTTCCTCATCCGATGGTGTACCTTCAGCTCCACGTGCCAGCCAGTCCTAGGCTGCCACCATCCTTTCGATCCTCCACTCTGCTACGACCACGAGGCTACCTCGCGATGACATGTCTTCATGTAGTCGTTCCAATCGAGTGACCCCGCGACGTTGACGTCAGCGCTCTGCACGCCGTGCTCACACCGGTTTTGATACATCCTCCACCTCCTCGGCTTCTGTTGCTGTCCTTGTCGAGGGGGAGTGTGGTCACTGCGCATTGCCTGCTGTGACAGTAGAAAAAGGATCCGCACTCGTGCCGTACCGTGGTGCCCGAGCGTCAGCTGAGGCGGATTCAGATGATACAGTGATAGCACAAGATGTGGAGTCCGATCCTGACATGGCGTTCATGGTGGAGACTTCTGTGTCATCGAGCTCAACTTCCACATACTGGCAGGATCCAGATCTTCCACAGAAGCAGGTGACATCAGGAGGAGCACAGACATGTCGTCCCTGGGTGGTACCACTCACGGCTCCGACCGGTGGGGGCCCGACGGTGGCACATGAGTCCCGTACAGATCGAGATGCGTCTATCGGACTTTTGGGGGAGAGTGTGCAGCAGATTCACACCAGTCCAGCGGATGTTGGAGTAGTTGGGACGCGCATGTCATCGAGGTCGACATCTACATTCGGGCAGGAGCCGGACGTTCTATTGCAGCAGGTTGCATCAAGAGGAGTACAGGTGTCGCGTGCCCGTGTGGTGCCACTCGCGACTCTGACCGCCCTGGCGTTGGGACAGGAGTATCGTGTGGATTGGGATGCTCCATACGGAATTCCAGGGACATTGGCGCACGAGACTCACTTCAGCCCGACAACGGTCGT
Organism: Penium margaritaceum; assembly: GCA_023375785.1. Classification (NCBI taxonomy): domain Eukaryota; kingdom Viridiplantae; phylum Streptophyta; class Zygnematophyceae; order Desmidiales; family Peniaceae; genus Penium; species Penium margaritaceum. The sequence goes on from SZWC01000813.1 coordinate 69,680, forward strand.
AGTGCATGAGCAGAGTCGGCTGGCTGATCTTTTGGAGTTTGAGGCATTCTTGAGAGCAGCACTTTTGAGAGATGTCCTTGGGACATGTGCTGCAGTAGACACAGCAGGCTCCACCGTGTCATCTGCGCTAATTGAGGATCAGCCTTAGGGTGAGGAGTTGTCCATGTTTCCTGAGTCTATAGGTTCCCTTACACACGATGGCGTAGCGACACACATGACGTAGTCAGGTGGTGGTCTATAGTCCATTACAGAGCATGTGGGAGCGACCAGCCTTCCCGGCGTGACGGTGTGGAGCGCCAGCGGTGCTTGCTGGTCGCCTTGATGGGCATTGTCGAGACGGAGACTTGCACACCTGTGTCCACTACGACGGGAGTCGAGGACAGTGGATCAGATCTGTATACGTAGATGGAGCCATCTCTTCAGGAGGAGCCGATACCTGCCCTCTCGTGTTCACCTGATGGTGATCCTGCTGATCACATCGACGCTGAGAGTGGTAGTTGTTGCATGGATGACATTTCGACAAGCTCCACGGACTCTGACAACTCCTTCTCCTTCTCTCTCAGCATACGACCGCTCATTCCTCTTCGTATGATAGACATGAGATGTGGTGTGGATGCAACACTTGCAGCTGCTTTCGATGTTCCAGCATCTCAGCACATTGCGAGTTTGGTTGACCCCCACGAGGATGCAGTAGCACTGGTTCTATCGTCTTCAGTAGTAGAGAGGCAGATGCAGTTGTACTCACGAGTTCTGTAGTCTGCATGTGTAGCATTCAGTGAGGTAGAGTTTATCCTACGCGAGGCAGACATGGGCTACCTTCACATGTCCGAGGCAGATTACGCTGACCTGTAGGAGCATGTAGTGATGCTGCAGCGGGAGAAGATGGCAACGCATGAGCGATTCTCAGAGGAGGGGAGCATCACTACTATCGGCACGAGCTTTACGCCACCACCATCTAGCACACCCACACTCAAGGAGGATCTCGTACCAGCTCCGAGATCGATGTCAGCTAGAGACACTACCATAGGAGAGTTGAGCGTGCCTTCAGTTTCTGCCATCGTCGTTCCTGTCGACTCCGTCATCGCTCTTCTTTGTGCTACTGCCATCACGCACCTTCATCCACCCGACTCAGCTACTCCATCGTCACCTTTGTCCATGAGTGGTGATCCGGTTCGTCGCTCCAGCCCTCTTCTTCTGGCCGTACACTCCTGTGCTTCAGGGTGCTCTATCCCGCCTCGGAGGCCAGCTCCGCCACTTCATCCACGCTCGCGTGCTGTTTGCCCATTTCCATTTCCTCTGGTGTACACAGATGCATTGCGGTAGAGCGGACAGAGGAGACACTGTGAGTTGGGACCCTTGGCAGTCACGCGAGGACTGGTCCACTGCAGGTGATGGAGTTTCGACGTGAGGACTTGTAGCCGGAGACACCACTTTGTCTTTGAGGGAGGGAGCTGAATCGTACATGACAGGGGGAGCTATCTCTATATGATGCAGAGACCACATGATTCATCACCCAGGATGTGTTCAGCTACGACATCAGCATCTCCGTCGAGGGCATCGCCACCAGGTTCATCTGCCCAGGGGGAGTGTTGTATGGATCTCGACTTGATGCAATGTTACGGGAGATGCATGGCGAGGGATCCATACTCTGCTATGAGCATACTACAACCGCACTCTCTTGGATAAGACCCGGACACTTGGTCGGTTGCACCAGTGTCACAAGGAGACCATCGGGTCCTGTGTCTTGGTGTGTGGCCATACTACGTGTGGCATGTGCATGCCAGCTGGTTTGCTCATAGTGGTTGAGACTCGGACACATGCTGAGGTACACCCGTGTTACGAGGAGACCCTCTATGATCATATGTGTTGATTGATGATGCTATTGTGGTCGGCACATAGACACCTGTTGGATTGCTCGTAGTGGTCGAGACCTGGGAACTTGTACCGCCAGTGTTACGAGGAGACTATTTTGTCGTCTAACATGTGTATGATGTGCATTACACTGGTTTGTGTGCGTGTACATCACTCCTCTCATGGTTGAGGCCCAGACACTTGGTAGGATGTGCCAATGTCTAGGGAGACCTTAGATGGGTAGCAGATGAGTGTGTGTGTGATTGACAGGTGCAGATTGTGGTTTGGCATATGTTGTTGTTCCATGCATTCGTTCATTTGTTCTCGCGTGCATGGCTATGTCAGCCATGGGGGGGTGTTGGTTTGTGTGGCTTCCACTCGTCACGACTGGCGCTGATGTATTATCCATATACACACGTTGGCGGTATATGGTAGAGGAGGGCGTGACGACACGTCGAGCCTCTAGACTGCACCGAGACTTCTCCAGCACCTAGGATAGCACCGGCAAGACGCGGTCGATGCGTCTCGGCAGCCGTGTAGGCTTTTTGAGAGCTAGGAGAGTTTTCTCGGTGGGTTGAGACCCCCGCACCCGGTGGACTATACCGGTGCGACGAGGAGACCCGGTGGCTGTACTAGCGCCTCCAATGTTCGGAAAGTCGTGTGTGATGTCTGGACGTTGATTCTAAGATATTTTTTGCACTGCTCCTATTTTCTCGGTGGTGAAGGCCCGGGCACTCAGAGAGCTGTTTCGGTGTCTCAAGGAGACCACCGTTATTGTTATCATGGTGTATGCATTGTGTTTTACCAGCTAACTCGTTTGGGCTCATCGGGGGTGACGGGGCCCGGTGCGGCTAGTTGCCGGTGCCCCTACAAAAGCCCGCTAGGGGCTCATTTGTATTATGTCCTTGTTCTTTTTATATTCAGCATTCCAGACTTAGCCAAATTCTTGCCATCTTGCATCGCACTTACACACAGAGCTCATGTTCGTTTTTCCATGGGCTTGCATGCCCTAAAATGTTTCCAGTTCTAGCGTGTGGTGGACCACGAATGTAAGGACAGAATTGCCCACGCGTGGAGTTTAGGGATTTGTTTATGTCAAGGACATGCTTCCCCTTTTAGTCGTGACACCCTATTACGATGTAAGAGGTAGGTCCATGCTAGCCAAAATAGCCGTCGATCTACTAATCAACCTCTCAAAGGTTATCATAGGGATCTTAGTTGTTATGCGATGCATCCTAGCTCTACCACTTGAGAAGATACTTGGCCGGTTTACCTCGGCTTCGGTGTCTACTGATGGCGTGGACCTTGTACTCATTGCCCTCGTGTGCTTGTAGATATGGTGGCGGTGCGTCTCTCCTAGTGAAGTACAGGCTTGGGTGTTGGTAGAGTTTTAGTTGGCAGATGTGGAACACCGGATGGACAGCCATGTTGTCAGGTAGGTAAAGCTTAGCGACGACAAAGGTCTACATCTCCTCGATGATGAAGGGATCTAAGCACTTGGGTTTTCACTTTGCTTAGTCCTGTCCTTGGAGCATTTTGTTCACCGAGCTGAGTAGGACACAATCAAAGTCATTAAACTCGGCATCCCATAGCTTGTTGACGGCTCGCTTCATCGTTGCTTGTGATCTTGCAAGCATACAACGTGTGTTTTTTCAGTTTTTGCAAAACTATAACTGCTAGACATTGAATTTCGGTATGTAGTGGTATTACATCGGGATCAAGACTGGTCTTGGTCTTGACGATCTCGATTTTGTCTCACTGTCTCAAAATGCACCACGTGAGAGAATCTCGTTGATCCTTGCGCTAGACGAGACCGAGACATGTTGTGTGTCGTGCGAGATCAAGACAAGATTCTCATACCAAAGTGGGATCTTGTTTTCTTGGGTGACACATGCTATGCCTGCCAAGGCTATCATAAACATTTATGCACTGTATGGCACGGTAAGCGTACAGATCCATAATGAAGCAATGGTCGTGGAGGGTCAACAAAAACAGCCAAATTCTAGAGAATGCAAACATTCTATTGTGCGTAAACTCTTCAACTTGTGACAATGTTAGCATGTTGAGTTGGCAATGTGGTTTTGTGATACAGCTGACGATCTTTTATTGTAGTCTTTGTAATCTCTTTCACAATTCCTTACTCCCTGCTTGCACGTGTCTAAGACCGTCGGCTAGTCCGCGAGCACTTCCATGTCGATTGGTCTATACCTGCACTATTCGAGTGAGGTGGCTACAAGTTGAATCTTTGCATGTTGTCCTCGTTGCATGTCTCTAAAGAATATGGGTTTTCATGTCTGGAATCCATACTTCGGGAAGAAAAATGGGCTCAGTTCAATATTTTGTGAAACATTGTTGGTAGACGGAGTGTATAATGCTTTTGTAATGGATTCGACGGAATCCTTGGCCGACTAGGCCAAAACCGCGGTTTTGGCCTAGTCGGCCAAGGATTCCGTCGAATCCGCTACATTGGTATCAGAGCTCCACGGCGCGAATCCCACGTTGGGATTACCGGAGATGCCGAGGCGGCTCTCACTCCTAGCGGGGGGAGGGGGGGAGGTGTAGCGTGGCAGTGCCACGCCGACCGGTCGAAGGAGCCACGTGGATCGAGCGGGGTCACCTGGGACTGTGGGTGGTGAGACTTGATGGCTTGAGGGTCGGAGACCCTCAAGCACCACGGTTTTGGCCTAGTCGGCCAAGGATTCCATCGAATCCGCTACAGCTGTAAAGTGGGCGTGTTTTTGTTACTCGCCTTGTCTTTTTTCTCATCCTCGCTGTGGTGTAAGATGTGAGATTATCTAACATGCAGGCGAGAACAAGACAAGATTGAGAATAGGAAAATGCAAACGGATACAAGACCAGAATCTTCTCGTTTTCTCCATGCGAGATGATACATCTTGTACGGGAATGAAAAAACAAGAGTTCAACTTTAAAAAACCCCATCTCGATATTAATTTTACAGCCCAATCAATATCTTGCTTGACCTCTTAAAACTTGCCAAAGCTGCCTGCAGTTTGCAGAAAACCACCTTGAATGGTATTTCTGTGAAGGTTGAACCCGAGCTTGGTGTTCAGTATCTTGATTTCTGGTCATTGCAATGTGTCTTGCGCAAGGTCCAGAGCAGTTGTTAGAGCATTTGATTGGTTGGCTCAATCTGCCCCTCAGTTTGAGGATGGAAGGTTTTCGATGGTTGGATCCAATTGTTGAAGTAAGTGATCAACTCCTGCCAAAACATGCTGGTACATATTCCACCTCTGTCGCTCGTGACGGAGGAAAGGATGGTACGGAGTCACACGACGTTGTTGAGGAACATCTGTCTTACTTGTTTGGCAGTGACAGTTGTCGTAGTTGGGATGGAAGTGTGACATCGTCAAGATCTCATCATCCAGGACAAGCATTACTTCAAACCCTTTCCGTTTACACGTCACAAAGTCTAGGTTTTTTTTTTTTTTTTACCATGGCTCATTCCGTACTGGTAACGGTTGAAGTGAACAGAGGTTTTTTTCTTTACGTCACACATATTGCAGTTGTTTTGAACGATGGTTTGCATCCTGTCCCAGTATTGTACTTAAGGTGCTTCTTGAGTGTCTTTTCCTTGTCGTAGTGTCCAACTGGAACGTTGTTATGGCACTCCTCCAATAGCATTCACTGTAGCTCTTTGTTCAGTGGTACCAAGACCTGGCAAGTGAGTCGTCCTCTCAAGTTGGACTTGGTTTTCTCGTACTCGCCGAACTCCTCGTAACCCCTTGTGAATAGTCACTCCAGGTGCGGGACTCTTTCAAATCATAGCCATCAAGTTGGTTGCGGTCAGTTGTTGGAGAAGATGGTTGTGGAGGCTCTCAAGTGCCGAAATCTTCTGGTACAAAATGTTGTTCTGCGAGCTTATCAACAAGTGCCTCATGCCATCCTACCACGCGTATATCTAATGGGAAGCAGTGGAGGTGAGGGATTCACCAAACCTGACTAGTCCACCACCAGATTGGCATTAAGAGATGCTAATCCTATGCCTTTTTTTGCAGATCCTATCACTGCTATCTTCCAGGAGCCTTGGTGAGCGTCGTGAATCGGTTGTTGCTATCTGCATGCCGAAAGGCTTTGCAAGGTTACCATTGCTCTTTGTCGGGTATGATTGATCCTTTTACTATTTTTGTCCCAAATTCTGTGATCTTCTGGATGATGTAGATGCATGAAAAACTTGTACAAGGTTGCTCCATATGAGTGCAGTTATCAATAGTCCCTTGTACACTATTGAGCTCTAAGACCAAGGAGTTCTTCGGGCGGAGGTGGATGGTGAACATGTAATAACTGCAGGGCAAAGGATGATAAAGAGAATTGGGAAACTTGAGTAACTTAAAGCTAGAATTAAGTGTATATCAATGGCATGTGTTGGAGTTGTCAAGCGCATACACACAAAAGAAAAAGATAACAAGGCAAACTTGAGCTCTTGAGTGTTCGAGCCAAACTGCATGTCTACTGGAACATTGTGATTTACAACTTAAAAAAAAAAAATGACGAGAAGTTGGGGTTTTGAGAATATCGAGGTACATTTTCATAAAGTTTTACTACTATTGAGAAGCCGCCAAATAGTATTGAATCATCAATAGGATTCACGATGATTCTCATTGTGAACCGTATTGAAAAGTAGTCGAACCTCTCAAAACCATCTAGAACAGAACACTGGAGGTCTGGGCAACCGGCCAAGATACTCATGACCGATTGACGTAAAAACCTGAAGGATATTGTGCGGCCATAAATGTAAGGAATAAATGTACATGCACATCGTGTACGGATTTGTGTATGCCAGGGACATACTGTACTAGCACGTGAAAGTTTTGGGCCTTTGAATTTTAGTTTTTATAGTTTTAGTTTAAGTTCAAGCCCTGGGTATTAAACACAAATATAAATTACTGGGTTCTGAATGGACACAAATACAAATTGCCTGAGGTCATGGTGCAAATCACGCAGTGCACATCACGTCCACCATTTGAACATTTGTGTTTGAATTCTCGTCTTCAGAGTTCGGCACTGCCCCTGCGCGTGGATAATCTGGCCCACCAAACTTCTGCCTCATCGGGCCGCTAGATGTTGGCAGTCGAGGCGTGTCCCATGTCCCTTGGCCTTTGGAAGTGCCTCCTCAAACTGCCATGGGTATTATAACCCCTGAACCTCTGCGTGTCTGCATCAGTCACGACCGTCTTCGTATCCTATGCACCTGACATCACTAGTGTCGTCTCTTTGCCATGGAGCCACCCAGCCACATCAACATCACATCTTACTTCCAGCAATGCACTAGCGATGAGTATGAGGAGCAGATCAAGCGCGTGGCCATTTGCAAGCAAGTTGCGTCCCATCATCTAGAAGCCACCTAAGCGGCGTCCTCGACGTCTGCCAAAGGTCATCGGCATGGCCAACTTTGCCCGCATGCCCATGCCGCCATCAGCGAGCCCCGTGACAGCTCCTCCTGGCTGTAAAGAATCCATTGTTCTGGACTACGGCGACACCGAACAAGACATGAAAGATGAAATTGACGAGGAGGACGCCCCCGGTGAACCAGACAACTCCAGCAATGAAGGAGGTAGCCCACTTGCATCTTCGGCGCCGGCTGCATCCTCGTTAAGCCAAACCTGTCGCAAACACGACTAGTTTATGGAAGGTCATGGCTGCATCATCCACGCTGCGGTCGTCCACCCAAAGCATGCCACGTTTGGTGATGCACTACGCTTTCTACAGATGGCCTATCGTCAGCCCGGCGGTTACTGCCCCTATGATGACTTCATCACCATTGTCATGCGGCGTTGGTACAAGCCAGAATCGCCGAGGGAGACGCTGGAAAAGTTTTGCCTGATTCTGGCATGGTCCGCACCAGCCCCACTCCTTCCTGGATAGAGCATCGGCAAGCGCATGCAGGGCAGCCGTGGGGCCCGGCTACTTTGCCAACTACCCCGAACTGAAGCAGAAGATCAAGGGCACCCTCGTGCGCATGCGCAAGGGTGGTGCTCCCCTCAACGCGATGGTGATTCGCCACACCATGCTCCTTGTGACACGCAAAGAGGGAGTGGATGCTCTGGACGGCAAGCCGTTTGAGCATCTCTACTCCACGTCATTCTGCCGTAACTTTGTCCACTGGGAGCTGTCGTGGCGTTGGCGTCATGCCACTTTTGCACCGCAGTGGATTCCCTCTGATTGGCCAGCTCGCTGTGAGCAGATGCTCCTCCACTACGGTGTTTACATGAAGCCGTAAGACATCAAGGACAAGTTTGTGGTCAACGTGGAACACACCAGGATCCAGTTGATCCCCTTGCCGGACTGCACGTACGTACTGTTGGGAGCAAATCATGTGCCCATTTTGGGCCGTGACGACAAGCGTTTCGTCACCACCGTTTTGGCCACGACCATGGCAGGGGAAATGCTCCCCTACCAGGTCATCTGGGCCAGGACCACGGAGTGCTGCCATCTCGAGGACGTGCATGTACGCAAGGCACAAGACCAGTTTGGGTGGCACTACACCCATACCACCAACTGGTGGGCCAACACCGACACGACGAAGGAGTGGTTCTCTCATGTGTTGGACCCTTGATATGCTTGCAAGTGTGCTGAGGCTGACTGTGAGTACGGGAAGACAATTGTGCTGGTCGTGCTTGATGCATGGAAGCCGCATGCGTCTGGCACTTTCCAGCATTGGGTGCAGCAACACTACCCGTGGGTGAAGCTTGCCTACACCCCGGGTGGGTGCAAGGTGCAGCCGTGTGACGTCGAACTGCAGAAGCCGCTCAAGGACAAGCTGAAGGACGGATTTTCCACCTTCATGGCGGACACTCTCCTCGACCATGCGAAGGTGGACCTTGGCATGAAACTCATCAAGGAGTCCGCCGTTGGTTGGCTCCTAGACGCTTGGCGCAGTCTTCACGATCGGCCCGAGCTAGTTAAGGGTGCATGGGCTTCTGTTGGGTGGTGCAAGGTGGCAAACCCCACCTTCCAGGAACGTGCCGCTGACGACATGGTCACCTTCTTGTGCAACCCAGTCGTCAACGGCTATGAGGAAGACTTTTTCTACATCCTAGCTTCTCTGTGATGTCTATTTTTACAATAAAATCCACTCGTTGTGCCACATCTTGCTGTTTGCCCCTCGCTTACGACATTGCTGCTTTCGTTCGCTGTTTTGCATCTGTATCTGATCCACTTTCTGTTGCTCATGTTTCATCTCGACTCAAGGTTAAAAAATACACAAGACAACTTCGGGTGATTGCCAAATTTGCACAAATACAAATTGAACCCGGTCGATTGCACACAAACACAAAAACATTAACCTACAGATCATAAACTAACTTTTCAAGTGCTAGTACGGTAGCACCTTGACCTATTTTGGGTTGTCTTTACAAGGAAGCAATCTCTTAACTTTGAGTAGCAATACCCACTATTCGTTGTCGCTACATTTGAACTTCTTTGTTGTAGTGTTTTTTATTCAAGCGGTCCTACATGGTTTCATATAGTTATGAGATTTGTTGTAATGGTGTACGAATGCTTGTACTTTTCCACCATTGTTCAAGTCTCCTCCCCTCACCCAGCCACCCCATCTTTGACGGCCATTTTGGAAGGTAATGAACAAATTGCACACTTCATGATGAGGCAACCCACACTTAGAGAATGATGTCAGACCTGAAAATTTACATATTGGAGACTATGAGATAGTTACGTCGTCCACTAGATGGACTTTGGAACTTCTCCTTATGTGTGGACGTGAGATTTACGAGCTCATTTTGGTTTAGTGTAGGATGCTTGGCAGAGTTTCAAGGTCATCACTTCCAAAGACGGTAGATTATTCATGAGTGACCTGATGGTTTTAGGCGCATGCAATGGGCTATTGGGTTTGTAGTTGGAGGTGAGACTTTTGGTGTTGGTGAGCAAGTTTATTGTAAGTACAATCATAGAAGAATTACTAATAACTAAAATTGGAAGTTATATGTAGATTTGTTTTAGAAGAATATGATGGCTTGGTTTTAACTCACCTTGGTAGTTAAAATCCTTTTTAATCATCATGAATATCACCCTCTCCTTTGTAAAATAAGTGTATGAGGATTCTTAGATAATTTGAGTCATTGTTTCTTCTAACTACTCATCTAAATATGAATGTGTGTATGATTTTTGGGGGGTGTACACTAGAGCACACCCGCGCATTTGATGTTTTATACAAATCCATGGATTCGATCTTCACCTAGGATCCGATACGCAGATCCGGATCAAGATCCACGGACTGATTCAATTTACAAATATGTAATCGGATTATTGGTTTCTGTGACTCAATTTCATGGGATGTCTAGAAGCTTTTCTTTTTCTCTAGGGGTGAATGACAATGGTCTCTCGCGACACTGCATGGATTTTTATGTGCACCTTCTAGTCAAGGCGCAGAGTTCATTTCCATAGCAGTACAATATGCTTTGCCCACAAAAGTTGTGCACCACTTCTCTACCAAAATACTTTGCAATGCAAAGATGCACTTACACCAAGTATCGCCAGATTTTCTGAGAAACATGAACTAGCAGACAAAGCAGCTTTTTCTCTAAACTAAACACTTTCATTCTTCATACATCTACGGCATCACTAGTACTGCACACATCCTTTGTTATCAAATTGCCAATGCATTAACTAAGCTTTGCACACAAAAATTCTATTTCACAAAAGTGAGAAACAAATGGCTGGCACAAGAAATGGGTTATAGAAAAATAAAATGGTTTGCATTTAGACTCATGGGAACATCATACCACGTCTATGATGGTATCCTCCTTGTCCATCTTTACATGCTCTAGAGGGTGATGAGGACATCACCCTTTAGTACTACAACGACATCTACCTTATCGTTGCCTTCCTCATCATTCTCAAATATTCTCAGCCCTTCTAGCTCTTCCACCGTCTTGCCAGCAAGCCTGTCCTCCCGGTCTTTCCTTCCAGGGGCATTGATCCTCTCTTCCTCTTCTGAAAAATCCTTAGACACTATTCTTTAGTTGCTCGTGGAGAATTCTACGAGTGCCAGCTCATCCGTCCAACTCTTCATTATGAGCAGGTTCTCCACAGTGAGGTCTGCCAAAGGGGGGCGGAAGCTGGTAATAACATCCCTGTAAAGGGAGAACAAATGTTCATTGATGTTTTAGGTCTCAGGGATAGCAAACACATCCATCTCTCATGGGTAGAAAGCTAGGAACTTTGATCTCAACTTCCAAAAGTGCTTAAAGATGCCTGTTTTGGCAGATTTCTTGGGCAGCTTAGAACACTGGTCTACTTCCTCCTCCAGTCCTATGAGAACCTTCTCCACTGGTGCTGCAGGCTCAAGATTCTGAAACAACCCCATCATGGGATCAACAAGGGGAGCCTCAAGCAAGGAAACATCCTTGGCCCTCTGCTACTGAGGGTGAGGTCAGAGTGAACGGCCTCTAACAGCGGCTGCCGACATTGCTAATGACACTAGCACTGCACCTCTTGTACTGGCAGTCTGATTACTTCCAATAACTGATGTCTGAATCAACCTCGCGGCTGCGGCTGCTGCTGCTGATTCTGCAGCCTCACATTCTGCCTCCATCCTTGTATGATACAGGCAGGGAAGCTCCCGCACCTTCACATGAAGCTCTGATACCCAGAGTATGTTCATGAACTTGTGCGTGTGAGGATAATATTGCATTTTGAACCATGGATCAGCTGTAGTGGCCAAATTGTGATCGATGAGGAGTTTGACATACTTATTGAGTTTTGACGATCCTGTTGTGAAGGCCAGGAAGCAGAGCCACTAATAGATTTTCCTTGGCGTCAAGCAGGCATGTTGTGCCATGCCTCCTGCTTTTGACCACTTCCGCTGTGGCATTCACCTCTTAGCCGTGCAACCTGTCCAACATGTTCTTGCAGAATGGTATGACAAGATTGAGCCTGGGGTATCTGCTCTCAATCACGTCTTCGGTGTATGCCTTGAAGGACCATGGGATGAGGGTGAGCAAGGGAAGCAGGTTCCACTAAAAAAGCTTGGCATCTGATCCTTGACATCCCTGTCGTAATCATCCAAACACTCATGTAGCAAAGACACAGGGTACGAGTCATGAGGTCAAGAGTGGAGTACCAATTAGTCTCCATGCCCAGGAGTAATTCCTGGTAGGTCAAAACTAGATTTGTGGTACGGTTTGTGATAGAGTTCTCACGGGGGGTGGACTGCACAGTAAATACTTCGATGTTCTTGACCTTTACAAAGATGTCGTACACTGGCTGCAGCCTCATCAAGTCTTGGCATGCTAGGTTCATCATGTACCATGAGATAAAAGATGCATTCGCACAAATCCCATAACTTTGGTGTAGTGGTGAAAACTTCAAACAAACTTGCACTAGTGGGGGTTTTTGCGAAAAGCGGGGAAAATGGGAGCCGTCATCTTTCTCTTCCATTCT
>SZWC01000813.1:97434-114359 GCA_023375785.1 Penium margaritaceum
CTCCCCCCGTACTCGTCCATCAATCCTGCACCTTCTGCATCGTGCTCCTCTTTTGTCAGCAGCCGTTGTTCTGGCTCTGCTGTTTACGTGAGACATTCCTCACTGCCACTTTCTGAAACGTTGCCGTTGAAGTCTTCCTTTTTTGCCTCGCCAGCATCCTCATCTCTGGAAAAACTTCACGGCTTGGCTTCTAGGCCATGGTCGTCTGGGTCAGCGTCGTCTGTTGCTGATCCCTCTGCTCCACTTTCCATTGTGCCATGTGCTACTGCTGGCCTCTCTAGTGGTCCAGATGCTGCTATTGCAGCATGGTCAGCTTGGAGCTATGTGGCTGCCTGGTGAGGAAGGGGTGCTATGGGGTTGGGGCACTTTTTTCTTGTTGTGGCCCTTGCGGCCACACCTCGGGCAGATGAAGTTGCGCTTGCATAGTGGCTCACATTCCAGGCGGGTACTCCTAGGCCTCCCAGGACCGCGGTGTGGTCTTGGTTGTTCCTATCTCGATGAAGCAATGCGGATGCCCTCTGCTGCAATCGACGGCATGGAGTTGTTGTATTTCCTGCTCCAGTACGTCATAGTCTGGCCAACGTCCACGCATGCAGTTGGGTCTTTGTCGAACTTCATCATGACTGCACATGTGTGCTGACAAGGCTATCCATGCTCATGCCAACTGCCACAGTCACAAGAAGAGCGCCAAAGGTTTACTCGGTGCTACACGTTTGTTGGACCCTACACCATCGCAGAGTGCGGCCACTCCATGATGATGTCGTTGTCTTTGGCCGCCGCGAAACTGTGGAGGAGTCCTTTTTCAGGGGCGGGCGCTATTGCCTTGTTGCAACTGACCATTTGCTCTTGCCGCTGTGCCATGAGCCTCTGCATGATGTGAGAGACCTGCAAGAAATAGTACATAGCTTTTGGAGGGACTTCAGGTGTACATTCAGGGACTCCGAGCCGTTATTGGTCATGTGGCTGTCGCATAAAACCGGGCACATGTAGCTTGTCTACTTCTTCAAAGGAATTACACCTTGGCCATCAGGTCCTGGGTTGAGATAATCTGCCTCCTGCTCGATGACGGCCCACAGATGGCGTGTGGCACGGTGGAATTGTTCATGTATGAGGGCCTGGGCATACTTCTAGGCCAAGTACCGGCCTTCTTCCCGTACCAGTCGTACACATTCTTGCATAGATGGTAAGTATAGTACTTGTATGTTAAGTCTGGCATATCTCACGTGAAAGCCTTTGCCAAGCCTGCCTCCCTGTCAGATACAATGACTGTACTTGTAGTGGATGTGGTGGAGTCTCATATACAAGCAGAACCATGTCCATGAACCTTTGTTTTCATTGGGAACTAGGGCCCATTCCATGAGACATGCATGATCGTTCATGAAAAAAACATTACGCAATAAGCATCTCTTGCTTATGGCTAGTTTTCAACAATGTATTTTCCATGGTCATGATTCCGCATGAGTACTCCCAGCCAAGGCGCGGGCCCCTGGGATCCACGAGTGCCCACATGAACTTGTCGTGCTTGATCATCTTGGCCACAACATGCGTTGCTGAGTCCACACATTTGACCTGCACAAACATGAAAAATGAGGAATGTCATTTCAGACCGTTGATGCGAACGTAGGCTACTCAAAACACAAAAATTAGAAGCAATCCTCACCTCTTTGCAGAGCAACACAAAGTGGCGCCTGGACTTGGCCTTGGCACTCATCAGTTGTGCTTGTGCCAGAGACCGCGTCCTGGAAAGCGTGTACTTAGCCATCTGTACACCAGCCGCTGACTTGACGATGCACGTAGTACAGCAGGATGAGTTGTTCGATCCCAGGCCGTCTGGGTGGATTTTTTTGTGTGCAATCCATCTTGTTGTATGAGCCACACTTATGCGTCCAATGATGGACGTACAGAAGTGGCCTTGCACAACATGGGAGAGATTCACAACCCTGAGCTTCAAACTTCCGACTGCTCAAGTGTTCTAGATATTGCCCATGGTCATTGCCTCTACTCACCGGACATAGACGCATCCCAGCTCACTAAGGACCCACACAAGGCCAAAACCTTGCGCAGCTGCATAGTCTTCAATCGCCGCCTTACAAGAAATCATGTTCTGGAACTTTTGCCATTCTAGAAGGTCATCGGCAGCCTTTTTTTTTAACCATCAGAGGAGCTGTCCGAAATGCCTACAAAAAATAGACACAACGTACATCATGCATGTAAGAAAGCCTGGTGACGCATGGAAAATGATGCGTGGAAATGGAGAATCCCTATACAATGGCTCAGTTTATCTGAATCAACAGCACATACTACACAACATGGACAAAGAAAGAAAGCATAGGAACCCAAAAAAGAAACCGCAATAACCAGAGGAAAAACTAGGACAGTGCACACTATGTCTGTCCCAAGAAGAATGAGTATAGGACATGGCCTCAATCTACTCCGGGGAGCGAGGCTCCATCTAAAGCAACCGCACGTTACCTATCGTTTCATCATCCAAGCGCTTTTCCCATTCTTCATAATCTTGATCCTGATTCAACCAGAAGAGGTTTTCGGCACGTCCGTCAAAGTTTAGAGCATGGGATGCCGAGGATGGGGCCTTGACGCTAGTCGGTGGTGCAAGAACACCCTCAGGACTTGCACGTGCAGTACCATGAGCGGGACCGCAAGGCACAGTAACATGTGGTGGTGGAGCAGTGCCTTCCCGAGTCTAGTTCATAGCAAGAGTGTGGTTGTCCGGTGGAGGGGCCATCGGAAGATGTTGTGTAGAGGGACGGGAAACGGGGGACCGGGTCAGATTCTCGTTTTGGTGAGTGTGTTGAGCTGGACAATCGTGGGCACGCGCATGACTGGCGTTTCTTGGACTAGTATGGCGTACAATGGGTGGTGCAATGGGTGGTGCACCGGGTGGTGCAGCGGCTACCACAGAGGGTGGTGTAGAGGGTGGTGTAGAGGGTGGTGCAGCGGATGGCGCAGAGGGTTGTATAGTGGGTGGTACAGTGGATGGTGCAGGTGGTGGTGTAGGTGGTGGTAAAGGTGGTGGTACGGGTGGCAGTGCAACTTTGTCGTGCAACGGGTGGTGTAGTGTGTGGTGCAGGTGGTGGTGCAACGGGTGATGCCACGACATAAGCAGTGGATCGCCATCCAATAGACGTGGGTCCTGCCGGGCGGCCAAAGTTGCACTGCCTTGGTTCAGATGGTGCTGACAGAGATGTTGCACCAGTGGCCTGCGTGGCCAATTGGCAACAAGATAGCATGCATGGCGGATGGTCCTGAAATAGTGTAGACAAGGCATCCTGTCTGCCGGTGATAGCCTGACGTGGTGTACTAGGGACTGGGCGAGGTGAGAGTGTAGCAATTGTTGGACGCAGTGCCTGAGTGCATGAGACGGGTGGTGGACTGGTAGGCTGAGGCGTCAGACTACACACCGGTCAAGTGGAGGTACAAGCCTCCGCCCTCTAGGCACTTGCCCGAGTTTGGGGTGCCTTAGTGCCTACAATGGGATGCCCAGGCATTTTTTCCCTGCAAAACATGTCTCTAATACCTTGCACGTCGACTCACCTCGCTTGATGACGAGCGTCAAGGCCATATCGACACTCCACCTCGTACACTCAACTCTAGTACATGGTCGCTTTTGTGCACTATAGACTGAGAAGCTCATTCACAATTGAAGGAGGGGCAGCTTTCCTTGCCAACAATCGCGGTTTGCGCAACACGTCTACACCTCTGACCATGAGACCAAGTCGAGGCCCGTGCATGTCATGGCCACGATGTTTGCCCGTAGCTCAGCACGTCATGGAACCACTACATCTTTCATCATTAGTGGTTTGCAACCAGTCCCCGTTCACTTTGCACGTGCAAGATTAAACGACCGGTGTGAGACCATGCTGTTGGTGCACACGCATGTAGGTGAGAAGATATGCAGAAGCTTCCTAGCAACACAACCGCTGACTAGGCGTCAGTGCCCTGGTCAGATGGTGACGACAGTCATAGGTTGTACACACAACGGCAAGGGTCTGGCTAGAAGACACGAATCAAAGTATCAGAATGATTCAATAGCATTTTCAAAGAGAGTGAAGAAATTACAAGTCCATAGTATAAATTCTTGCTGCAGCGTACAATGAGTGTCGCACGAGGCAGAGCAAGGTCTGTCCTAAAATCGGCCCAACAAACAGCGCAGACAAGTCAGAATGCTGCGTCGTCTAAACGCAAATGTGCAGGATCTCAAGCTGGACGCTATGACTGGTCACACGCATGCATCGAATATCAAACGGTGGACACAAAATGCAGAACATGTAAATCGGGTCCATGGCCAGTCCACCGATGAAATCCTATAGGCTGCAGAAAAACTACAGAAGGTCCTAGACAACATCAAGGACTCTGGGGCGGTCGTCGGTCAGCTCTGAATAGGTAGTCTATCACCAGACGACGCACGGGCGCCACCTGGGTCAGCATCAGAGATCTGCACGGGCATGGACAAGGCCAAGTGGTCATTGTAAACTGTACAGGTCCACAGAACGTCACAAATCACAACACTCCTCCATGACCAGATGGTACGCATGTCCATACACGTGTAGCACTGGAACAAGTGCAACAACGAGTGTGGAAACTGTTGAGACACACACACAGATACACCCCGTGCTCAACTCCTCTCAGGCAAGGGGCAAAGCCCAACAAATCGAATGGCCACCAGAAACTTCCCGCGCGCTAGTGCCTTCGTCAAGAAATCAGCACGCTACATGCCAAGGCCGATCCAAATGACGGAGATCACGTGTCGCTCCATCAGGTCACGCACGAAGTGATGTTCAACCGCAATGTGCTTTGTGTGAGCACGAACGACACCAGAGTTCTTTGCAATGGTAAGAGCACTTTGGTTGTTGCAGCGAAGTACAATGGCGGGCACTGACTAACCCAGCTCAAGAAGTAGGCGCTGTAGCCACACAACCTCAACAGCCCCTAAACCCAGAGCAACATACTCCGCCTCCAACGAGCTACATGCAATGCAACCCTACTTCCCGCCGTGCCAAGACACAGCGGTACCACCGCGGAGGAACACGTTACCGGTGTGTCTGCCTCCATCTGGACTCCAAGCCTAGTCATTGTCAGTGTAGCCGTCAAGAACCACCAAACACTACCGGTAAAAAAAAAGTCCGAGGTACGGTGTGGAGACCACGTACTACACCACTCGTACAGCCGCATGAAGGGCTCTAGTACGTGGAGCCTGCGTGAAGTATGCAAGGAGGTTGACGACAAAAACGATGTTGGGGCGTGTGGTAGTGGCCAGGTACATCATGGATCCGATGAGGCAGAGGTACAAGGTCGCACCCACTGTCTCCCCGAGCTATATGGCATCGTCCACCTTTAGTGCATCCTGTCGTCAGGTGTCATGGGTGTAGAGGTAGTGGATAGTGCATTAAGGAGGTCGCTGAAGCGCTCCTCCTGAACACGTGCGTATCGGGTCTGATACAGTAGAAGTGTCTGACGTCTACGATCTCGCACAATCTCCATGCGAAGAAACACTTTTGTAGGACCAAGATCCTTCATCCTATAAGCAATCTGGAGGATCGCATTGGTCTCCTTCACAGCCTCCATAGAAGGAGATGCAATGAGAAGGTCATCCACATAGACCAGGATGGTGGTGAACCACTAATGAGTCTGTCCAATAAAGAGAGAGGGACATGTCTCACTGTGTACATATCCCGCACGAGTTAGGATGCCAATAATCTCCTAGTTCCAACACCGAGGAGATCGCTTGAGACCGTACAAGGACAATCACAAGTTCCAGACCTTGTCACCGTCCTCCAAACCTGGTGGCTGGACGACGTAAATCTCCTCATCAAGAGAGCCATGGAGGAACGCATTGTTCACGTCCATATGGTGCATTTCCCAGTCAAGCTGAGCCACCACACCGTCCAGAGCGCGAGCTGAGGTCATGCGGCCGACGGGGGAAAAGGTGTCAATGTAATCGATGCCCTCGATCTGAGAATACCCCTTGACGACCAAGCAAGCCTTGTGGTGTTTCGGTAAGCCATCTCGCTTCATTTTCTTGTGAAAGACCCACTTGACCTGAATAGCCTTCCTCACAAGTTGAAGGTCGACTAGCTTGTAAACTCCGTGCTCTCGGATGGCATAAAGCTCATCCTTAGAGGCAGCACGCCAGGCGTCTTAATCCTTTGATGAGAGATCTTCCCTCAATGTGCCCGGATCAGGCGCCATAGAGGGAGAGCTCTGAGTGGTAAGTGTACATGCTTGAGTAATGCCACTCCCTTGGTTGTTGGCACGCTCTTAGCCATCATGTTTGTCAACTTCTTCTTGCCGTTTCCTTTGCCTTTGTTCTTACCACCATGATCTTTTTCTGTCTTCTGGGGAGCCCTGTACTCCCGTGTCCAATGCCCAGGTTTACCACAATTATGGTACTTTCAGGATGCTTTGAACCCTTTCCATTGCCACCATTGCCTCTTCCTCCACCACCACCGCTTCCCCTGTTGCTGTGACCAGCTAGGCCTGACTACCACAAGGTCAATTGCTGCATCACAAGCGATACGAAACTCGCGTGTGACCATGGGGAGATACCAGATCGTTCCCTATAAGGCACACACGATGTACCTTTGTGTCATCCCGGTGGACACTCAGGCCTAGGGCCTTTGTGCCGGGATCACCACTTGAACCGCTACGAGTGGAGCGCCTTGGTGCAAGTCCTGACACATGTTGGACTCCAGAGACGAATGGTCAAAAACGACGAGCGGGCTCACGCGAGGAACCTGGGCTCGAAGGGCTCACCTTAGGCTCTAAGACAGGCAAGACCACATCTGGTGAGGACTGAGGCAAAGGGGTAGGTGATGCGCTGTGAGGAGATGCTGGTGAAATGATGGGAGACGCAGGACTGGGTGTGGCAGCAGGTTGGGGAGTCGAGGCAGGACCACGCACAAAGGCAGGAGTACTGGTGGACGTAGGTGCAAAATTATGGGTACATGTGGGGTGTGAGGGAACATGGGTAGAAACTGGCTAGGCTGGAGAGGTCTCTGGGCTGACAGCGATGATCGTTGGGTCAGGAAGAGCCAGAGACCGAGAAGTGGAGGGGGCTTGAATGGACACATCAGCCGGACGAGAGGTGCTCGTAGGCTCAGACTCTCCCATCCGTCCAGAAGCCTCACACGTAAGAACGTGTGTGACGGAAATTGACATGATCGAGGTCAGGTCACGGTAGGTGAGAGACTCAAAGAAGAGTGCGTCACAGGACCAAACGATGCGACAACGAGCGTGGTCCCAAAAACTCTAGGCCTTCGACCATGGGGAGATGCCCACAAAGGCACACAAGCAACCCTGCGGTGAGACCTTGGATCCCTGCTGGTCCTCGGTGTACGACACAGAAGCCACGGATCCCCAGACACGAGCGAGACGCAGATCGGCACGATGGCCACACCAGGGCTCCTGCAGTGTAACGTGGTGCGGAAGGGGATCATGCGGGAGGCGGTTCCAGACCCACGTCATGTAGGAAAATCCTTCAAAGGACTCCGGGAGACACACTTAGACCGCATAGCACGAACCGTATCCCCCATGGTGTGGTTACAGTGCTCTAAGACACCGTTCTTCAAAGGGATACCAGGAGCGAAGACCTTGTAAAACACACCGTGCTTGGCAAAGAAACTGTCCATCTCGCCAAGAAACTCACCGCCGCAATCCAAACAGAAGGTATACAATGTGTGGAGGGAATGACGCTCAGCTTTCACTAGCCAGAGGTGAACTGCGAGAGCGGTGTCACTGTTCTGGCGCAGGCTATAAACCTACCACATCCGGGTGAAGTCATCAATCAGGGTCAAGACGTATCGGCAACGATTGGACAAAGACTCAACAGGAAGAGGACTAAGAAGATACGAATGGACAAACTCGAGGGGACGAAGTACTTGAGAACCGGAGTTAGGGTAGGTACAAGAATGCATCTTACCCTGAGTGCAGAACAGACAATCGGTCTTGGGCGGCTTCTCGAAAGAGGCCGCGTCAATGCCGAGAGCGGGCTGTGTCTGAATGAGCTTCAACACAGTGTCAAAGCCCACATGACATAGGCGACAATGCAGCAGTCACTAGTCCTTAGCAGAAAAAACACCAGTGACCACTGGTATTCTGTCTGATGAGCACAAATGCACTAGCAGCTAGAGAAGGGAAGCAAGGAGAAGAAGAAATCAGAGAGACACGGTACAGATCATCCACAACAGAGGCACGAAGAACAATGGTACCAGTATCAACATCTATCACAGTCGCGGAGTCTGCAGTGTGCTTTCGAGAGAGTCCCATCAGTGTGCAGGCATGCACAGAAAGCAAGCTGTTCTTGAGGTCAGGCACAAAAAGCACTCGGAAAGATGCAGGGCGCCAGACGGACCATCAAAGTACACAACCCAAATACCCTGGACCGGCAGTGACTCACCAGAGCTTGTGCGAATGGAGGGAATAGACGCAACAGGACAGAGAACGACGAAGTCACTATGATGACGGGTCATGTGATTAGTGGCACCATAATCGATGATCCAAGTGCCACCGGGATCACCACCGCAGGATGTCAGTGTACTACAGGCAATGGAACACTCGGCCTCAAACGTGCTCTGGGCAACAGGCGAGGGAAAACGATGAAGAGCACAAAGGTGAGACTCATGAATCCAATTGTTAATGTCAGGAACATCATCATATGCCACCTGTGCCCCCTCACACAAGTCATCACGAGCTACAAGAACAGACGAAGAAATAGTCTATGAACCACCCGGCGGTGATGACACATGCATACCTCCCTGAAAGTGAAGCGCGAGAAGGTGACAGAGCTCGGCGATGGTGCGGTCATGTGGGTCCGAGTTGGCACTGCTTGCCGGTGGGGAAGGAGGAATTGCGGCAGTCGTGGTTGCCGCGGGACCATAGGCTATGCTGCTCGATGCAGCTTGCTGTGCATGTGCAACCTGAAGACCGCGAGTGATCCATTTCCAATCGAGCGGCTGTAGGTACTCGGTATAGCAATGAGCGTCTCCACAGATGTAAGAGTGAACAGTATGTCCACTACCACACGATGAATGTTGCTCTTGTGACTGTTGCTGGTCTAAACCACGCTTCTTCTTGCCCTTCTTTCCATGTGCCTCTGCTGTCACACTTTGCATCTGAGTCACGGTAATCTGGGTGGAGAAGCGGACTGCAATTGGGGATTGGTGGCAACGCGATGACCATTGCAGCAAGTGGACTCTCTTCATGGGCGACAGCTGCCTCATGGGCGGAAGTCACCTGAAGGAAAAAGTGATGTGCCAAGGGAGAAGCTTAAGGGAGGTGGAGAAGGGCTCGAGCACGGCGTTGTTGTACCCCAAGAAGATGTCTTTGTACTCAATACGAGCCCCGATCATGAGCATGCAAAGAGCCCATAGTTGTGTACCTCCTGAGGTCGCAAGATTTATGTACATGCGCATGGTACGCCACCAATAATCGGCTCCGAGCTGGACAGATCCCTAACGAAGGGAGTGAAAGGCGCGGATGTGAGCCACGTAGATGGCGTACATCTCTACAGCAAGCAGGGATAATTCTAGGTCCCTGCCCCGACGTGGATCAGCAACCGTGCTTGTGCCGGCCTCTCCAAGGAAAGGGCAAAAGTTCACAACAGTCTCTTGCGTCATGGCGTAAAAAAGTCTCCGCATTGTCTTGGCCGCTGTAAGAACCTGAGCGTGATCCGTAACCTGGTACGGAATGTGATAATAGGGCCATATCCCCTATGAAGTGGCCCAGACCTGGAAAAGAGTCTCCCAACAGTCAAAAGCCGTCCTCGCTGACATATTGTGGGGGCGGTGTCTCAAATTCCTTGGGTTGTCGCTCCGTAAGGAGAGCAACCACAGGCTGCGAAGAACGAGGGATGGGGAAGACACTGGGATAAGGAAAGTCACCGAAGTAGGGGTCACGTATGGATCGGATGTCAGATGTCTGTGGAAACAAAGAACTCATCTAAAGCTGGCGGAGACGCTCCTAAAGCACGCGAATCTCCCACTTGTGAGTGTCATCCTCCATACGGGCATGTCAAGGTCCTCATGCCAAGGATCAAGAGGTGACTGGTCGCGTCTTGCTGCTGTCCTCGGTGCAGGTGATGACTGGTGTGCAAAAGGTATGGCACCGCCGACTCCCTTCAAGGTCTGCTCCAGGATCATTGACCGACCACGAAGAAGCTCAGTAAGCATACTGATGACGTCAATCTGCTGCTGCTATTGACGACGCATCTCATCCTGTTGACTCTGTAGGTCTTGGATAGCCTGCGAACGTGGGCTCATGACCCCAGAGGAGGAGGAAGAGGGATTTGGTGGTCCTTTGCCCTTGTCACCGGTCGGAGCCATGTCAACGCTTAATATGGAACGGGAAATCAAATCGGCCAGATTGCAGAATCGTGAGTGGTTTCGTGGAGTTGAAACGCAAGCAATTTTTGACTTTCCGACCCAATAATTTGACTAAGGCAAGTGCTGAAGTCAGCAGGGGCCTCTTGACGTCAGCAGGGGTCTGCTGACGTCAGCAAGAAAAATGCTGATATCGGCGTATTCTTTTTTGTTCCTTTTTTTTTGTGTGCGGGAGTCACGCGGACTCCTCGGTGGGAGGGGCAGATCTCGTTACCCCCTTGGGTGGCTCCGCAATTGTATAGCTATGCAGAATCTGCATAGCTACACAAAGTCTGGGCAGCTGCGCAACAGTTTTGCGCAGCACTATTACGCAGTATAGAAGCTGTGACTGTTGTTGCGCAGCATTGCTGTCGTTGCAGCCACTACTGCTACTACTCTGTTGTTGTTGCTACAATGCTATTGCTATTGCTACTAGGGCTACAGCAAGCGCAATGATGTTGTTTCTATCTCTGCGCTGCTGCTGCTGCCGCTGGTGCTGCTCGCTGGCGTTTTCACTGCTCGCTACTGCTGCTACTGCTTCTCGCAACCGACGCTTCGCACTGCCCGCTGCTGCTGCGAGGTGCTTCCTTCTCTTTTTTTGTGAGAATGCCCAGCCAGACAGGGCTGCTGCTGTCGCCGGGTCCTGCTGCTGCTTCTCGGCTTGGCAGCTGGAGCTGGTAACTGCCACAGCTCACCTGGTGATGTGGTAGGGACTGCGTGGTGATGTCGCGGCTGAAAAACGGGTGCAACGAGTCCCAGGATATGGCGGAGGCGGTTACTCTCATTGCTATTGCCAGTGCTGCGTCTTTGCGGCGCACCTCAGTGAGAGAGGTTTTGCTGCTCTAATACCATGAGAAGATGCCTAGAGCCTTCCTAGTAACATAGCCGCTGACTAGGCGCCAGTGCCTTGGTCAGACGGTGATGACAGTCACAGGTTGTACCCACAACGGCAAGGGTTTGGCTAGGAGACACGAGTCAAAGTGTCATAATGCTTCAATATTTCAATAGCATTTGCAAAGAGAGCGAACAAATGAAAGGTCCACAACATAAATACCTTTTGCGACGCACGGCGAGTGTGGCATGCGGTAGTGCAAGGTCTGTCCTCAAACTGGCCCAAAACCACTGTTTTTGTCGTAACTCTGCGCAGACAAGTCAAAACGCTACACCGTTTGAACCTTAACTTGCAAGATCTCATGTCGGATGCTATGAGTGATCACACGCATGCATCTGACATCAAACGGTGGACACACTATGCAAAAAAATTGCAAATGGAGGCCACAGTTTGTCCATGGATAAAATCCTACAGGCTGCGGAAAACTGGTGAAGGTCGTAATCAACATCCAGGACTCTTGGCGGTCGTTGGTCAGCTCCGAGTAGGTGGTCCATCACCATACAACGCACTGACGCCACCTCGGTCCGCATTAAGGATATACACGGGCATGGACATGGCTGAGTGGTCAGAGTAAAGTATACAAGTCGATAAAACGTCACAAATTACAACAGTAGGGCTTCCCTTGAACTCTCTCTTCCCTCTCAGAACTTCCCTCTCAGAACTCCAGGATTACTTATAGGCTCCTTCAAACCCTATGTATTCAATGATGCCTGTGCTTCTTTTTTTAGCACTATTTCATCTCATGTGGAAAGAGAATTGGGCGGACCCAACGTCTTATGCATCCGCTAAGACAACAACCACCTTCGGTAAGCCCTTGCAAAGACACATTTGTCTTCTTTCCTCTTTGTTATGGAGAAAAATTTGGGAAAAACGTCAGGAAAACTCAAATTTGTTGATGTTTTTTCTCCTAGACACCATTTTTGATTTCCTGTATTGCAAGGATCGTCGAATGTCCCTCAGTCGCTGCTTTGCCCTCTGTCATGATATCGAGAAACGATGGCTGGGGTTCAACTTACGGGCTTGTTTTGTCCTGAGTTAACCTTCCGCCTCACGTGCGGGCAGGCTCACGTCCACCCTCGACATAGTTTAGCGCGGTGCTACTGCCGTCAAGCTTGGGCTTTGTCCTGCCGCTCCCCGCTGCGCGGTCTTGCAAACCCATTGTTGTGTCCTGTCAGAACAGTCGCAAACCTTCTTGCAATATCTTCTTTGCCTCCTCCTGCCGTCGCTGCCCTACTGGTGTCCCGCGGTTAGAAGCCTCCCACCCGCCAATCGTGCAGGACGATCCCGGTGACTCCCCTCCAGACGTGCGAGGGACAATCTCTTCCCCTGATACTTTTCCGTTTCTCCCAGTAGAAAAGCTCCCGAATTACTCATCGGTGCAGCGTCGGTAGCACCAAGGGGGGAAGAGGGAGGGTTGGCGAGGTGTCTTTTCCCAGCGAGTGTCCCTATCGCCTCGATATCAGCGCCAGCCCGATGGCATCCCAATTTCGGCGGGCCCAGCTAGACAAGACAGCTGCGGTGCAGCAGCTCACCGCAGCACCGCTGCCTCAAGCACCAACTGCAGCCCCCCCCCCCCCCCCCCCTCCCCTAAAGCAGCCACGCTTCCGTCTCATATCCCGGCGCACTCTCGTGGCGTCTTCGGTGGTGTCACCGCTGGCGCAGCAGGCCGTCTCACGTCTGCGTTAGGTCGACATCCGTTTGCCCATTGGAAGGGCCATGTTCGAACCCACGCGACAGCTGAAGGGCCGCCATTGGCTGTTCACTGCCAGGGCTCGCCCGCCTAGGCCAGACCCACGGCGATACCCGTGAGGCCCCTCGCGTCTGTCGCAGGAGCAGTGCTAGCACCACCAGCTGCAACACCGATGCTGCCGCCATCTCCCGCTCCCGGAGCTTGGGTTTGAGATCGCCCGCATCTGCGTCTCCCTGTACTCCGATGCGCCACCTTTTCCCCTCTCCGGTCCGCAAGCGACTCGGAGGCCCAGCTGCCCCAGGCGCTGAAGTTGCCCCTGGGAAGACTCGGTGAGGGCGTCGGCAAGACCCGCTACTTTCCAGCGCATTGGCGGCTTGTCTCGTGTGCGGCTTAACGCCCACGCGCACACCGTTCCACCAGCGCACTGCAGAGCGGCGCAGACGTTCCTTCGCTCCATCCTACACCCGTTTGTGGACAGCAGGCCCACGGACTCGGGCGCGATCCCCTTTCTCCGCCATCCGACGACACGACTTGGGCAATCCCAACGTACGGCACTCGGCTCCTCTCGCCATCCGCACTCTATTGGCCGGCCTCTGCTCCGCTGCAGCAGGCAGAACCCTCTAGGGTTATTCCTGGTGCTGCTGCTGTTTCCACCGCGTGTGTGGACGGAATAGACTGGGACCATACCCGCCGAGCCACCACTCTATCCGATTCTATATTCTGCTCCACCGGACGAAATCCCCTTCAACGTACCGACCGTGGCTCGCCGCGCGGATGCGCAGAAGTACCCGCGGCCTGCACTCGCCCAGCCTACCGCGGTAGAGGAGCCAGAGTGACGTAAGGGTCGTCATCCGATCACGGCCTGCGCAATTTCTGCACCTACCTGTCGAAGCCCGCGTGGGGTCGCGGCCAGTGGGCTTTCTGTGGCTGGCCTTGCGCCGTCAACGCGGGATTGTCCTTCTGTGCAGCGTGGAACGCGTCTCCCTGGCGTCTACTTTATTCCCTGTGCCTTCCACGGCGCTTTTTTGAGGCTGCCGTGGTCGGCCGTCGCCGCCGGGTGAGTCCTAGTCAGCACCTTCGCTTCTTGAGTGGGGTGGCATTGTGCTGCCGCTAGTTGGCTGCTGGAGTGGCTGGCTGCTGGAACAACTGGCGTTCTCTAGCCTAGTTGACATGTTTGCAGTCGCACGATGTGTTGTGGTGCTTCCGCCCCGACAGTTCCCAGTCCTCCCTCTTCTCCTTGGCGAATCTGCTCCTTGTCGAGGTGCTGGCCTTCTTCTTTGCCTTGACACCTTGTGCCTGCTCTGTTGTGCTGGCAGGCTCTCTGGACCAGGCTGCTTGGCGATTGCGTTTATGATGGAGCCTCTGACAGAGCACTCCTCGCTCGAACAGAGGTGCGTTGTCTTCACATCTTGTGCAGCGTCTTTTGGCCTTGCAGGCCATGCCATTCCCTCTGCCTCCACACCTGTGCGGAGGTGCCTCTGGGTGTTGGATTTGGCACGGGCAGTTGACATGGTTGCCACTGGGTAAGTGTAGACCGTGGCATTACCCTCTCATTACATGAGGTACAGTCCTGTGTCTGCCTTCAGGAATGCAGCGCAGCTGGAGCAGTGAAAGATCCCTGGAGTCTCATACTAGCCTATCGGAGAGTGACATGATGTTTTATGGCATGTTGACACGATGACATTATGGCAATATGACATCATGACATGATCTCATGTTGATGATGGCATGATGGCATTATGACATGATGGCATGATGACATCATGGCATGATGAGATGATTACGTGTAAGGCATAATGACATGGTTCAGTCTTTTGCTGTGAACTACTGGCAGCTTGTTGGGTTAGGTTTTGGCCGCCCTTTCCCTAGTGCTTGCAGCATAAGCGTCGCGATAGAATTCTTTACTATGCTGTGCAACTGAGAGGCATGTTCATGCAATTCGGCAGGTACGCCGCTGTGTGCGAGTCTCTCGGCATCGTCCCACCGCTGGAAGTGCTCCACGCCATCGGAAATGTGAGCTGCGCTTCCGGGAGTTCTGCAAGCACGGAAAATTCTTTTTGCATGCATTGTGCCTTTAAGTGAGAATGTGTGCAGAAAAAGCAGCCGCAGTTGTTTTGGATAGAGGTGCTGCGGTGTTGGCTCACAATACCGATGGGTCGATGGATGCCCTAAGTGCTGCACATCCTTTGCTCGAGACCCACAAGTCACTTATGGGTCCTGCGTGCCTTCGGGAGCCTGACCTGACTGACGGCTGGCAAGCCTCCTGCCGTGTTGCTGTGTGCTTGGCCGGAGAGGCCTAGAGCCTGGTTGAAGTCGTTGCAAATGTCAGCCTCTCTTACGTTGTGCATGCATGTGTGCATGTCTGGATGTGTTCTTGTGTGCATGCACATGTTCTTGCGTGTGAGCATGTGTGCTTGCCTGTGCGCTCCTTTGTGCCTGGGTGTGTGCATGTGCATGCATGCTTGCGCATGTGCACGTGTGGTTGCGTGCGAGCATGTGACTAGGATAAATGACTGACGTTCCGGTCCGCTCCTGCCCCTCATTGTCCAATGTCAGGCTATCCCTGTGGCAACTGGAGAGGCCCGTTCTGCAAACTTGGAAGCAGCGGCATCAAGAGGCTCCAGTGCACCGGCAGCAGCTGTTGCCGCATCAGCCTCCCTTCTGCTGCAGGCCCATGAGCAACTGGACGAAGAACGGCAGCAGGACAATGATGACTTTGAGCTCAGACGTTCAAGACAGCAGCAGCAACAGCAGCCTGGCGGAACTCCAGGGCCTGCTGCGGCGTCCCCTGTTCTGCAGCAGCAGCAGCAGCAGCAACAGCAGCAGCAACGGCAGCAGCAGCAGCAGCAGCAGCGTCAGCAACAGCATCAGGAGCAGCAGCAGCAGCAGCAGCAGCAGCGGCTGCAGTTGCACATCTTTTTGCCGCTTTGCCAGATGTCTGACGCAGTGGCATTTTCGCTGGCGGAGTTTCTGAGGCTGGACTGCGCTGACGTGGTGCTGGTGGACGCAGCAGGTGACGGCAGCAGCGCGCCCTGTGCCAGTGGTGCAGCTCTGCTGCACCTGCTGCGGTCGGCCGGGAAGCGGCTACGCATGGTAAACCTGGCTGGCATGCCTTTGGGTCGCGATGCTTTCAGGTGAGGAACGGTGGCTGCTGTGTTTGTGTTTGCGTTCTTTTTCCTGTTTGTGTTTGTCTTTATGTTGGTGGTCGAGGTCGTTATCGCAGTTGTGGTTGTGGTTGTGGCCGTGGTAGTGTTCGCATCTTCATGTTTGTGTTCGTGTTCTTGTTCTTGCTCGTGACCATGTTTGTGTCCGTGTTCGTGGTCGTGTTTGTGTCCGTGTTCGTGTTCGTGTTCGTGTTTGTGTTTGTGTTTGTGTTTGTGTTTGTTTTTGTGTTTGTGCTCATGTCTGTGTTCATGTTCATGTTCTTGTCTGTGTCCGTGTTCGTGTTCGTGTTCGTGTTTGTGTTTGTGTTTGTGTTTGTGTTTGTTTTTGTGTTTGTGCTCATGTCTGTGTTCATGTTCATGTTCTTGTCTGTGTCCGTGTTCGTGTCCGTGTCTGCGTCCGCGTCCGCGTCCGTGCCCGCGTCTGCGTTCGCGGTCACGGTCGCGGTTGTTTTCACGTTCTCGGTCGCGGTTGCCGTCATGGTTGTGGTTGTGTCCGTGCTCGTGTTCATGTTCCTGTTGGTTTTCGTGGTGGTAGCCGTATTCGTATTGTGTTTTTGTTCCTTGGTGTGTTGTTTCTGGGCCGCTGCAAATGGAGCCGCTTGTTTACCCATGCTCTCCAAGTGCTGCTGTTGGTGACGAAGGCTGTCAATGCCACGTGTGCTGAGGCAACTAGAACTCGGTGTAGCAGCATGGGAGGGGATGAACAGGAGAGCATCATGAACTCGTCTTCTCACCGGTGCCGCTCAACAGTTCACAAGTCCTAGCTCACAGTGTACAGCCACTTGTTTCTGACAATGCTGTGTGCT
>SZWC01000813.1:150954-165649 GCA_023375785.1 Penium margaritaceum
CCATCTGGGCCGGCAGCCCCAGTCGCTTCCGATGGCCCCTCCGGGCCGACGGCTCCAGTCGCGTCCGCTCGCCCCTCCGGGCCGGCAGCCCCAGTCGCGTCCGCTGGTCCCTCCGGGCCGGTAGCCCCAGTCGCTTCCGATGCCCCCCCCGGGCTAACGGCTCTAGTCGCGTCCGCTGGACCCTCCGGGCCAGCAGCCCCAGTCGTATCCGCTCGCCCCTCCGGGCCAGCAGCCCCAGTCGCGTCCACTCGCCCCTCGGGGCCGGCAGCCCCAGCTGTGTCCGCTGGCCCCTCTGGCCCAGCAGCACCTGTGGCGTCTACTGGCTCCTCCGGACCAGTAGCACCGTCCGCCTCCGTCGGCCCGTCGAACTCAGCACCATCTTCTGTCCGACCGCGCTACACACGTGGCCCAGGCGGCAGCCTCCGACCTCGGCCGATAGTGAGCGCGCAGACCGTCGCTCCCCGTTCCGTGGCGCCTCGACCCCCTGTGGCTCCACGTGTCTCCTTAACTCCTACGGTCGTGAGTGGGGAACCTGGCACAAAGGCTCTCGGCCTGACCACTTCTGCCATTATCGCAGACCTTCACCCGGGCTCTACATTGGGGTATGCCATGCTTCATCACGAGCATCGGCATGCTGTTATGGCTGCACTCGCACGCATCCCACCCGGGGCTCGTGAGGCACATGCCCTCTCAGTCCGGTCCACAGCGCGCCCAGAGGACCCTTCCACCCTACGCGAGGCTCGAGCCTCCCCTGAGGCCGCACATTGGGATGCTGCCTGT
This sequence comes from Penium margaritaceum, assembly GCA_023375785.1. NCBI lineage: Eukaryota > Viridiplantae > Streptophyta > Zygnematophyceae > Desmidiales > Peniaceae > Penium > Penium margaritaceum. Next base: position 151,735 of record SZWC01000813.1, read on the forward strand.
GCCGAGGAGCTCGCCGCTATCCAACAGCACCACGTGTATGACCTCGTCGATCTCCCTCCAGGTCGGAAGGCCATTGGTGCCAAGTGGGTCTTTCGGCGTAAGTGGAAGCCTGACGGATCCTTGGACAAGTACAAGGCTCGTCTCACAGCAAAGGGGTTTGCTCAGGTTCCTGGGATCGATTACGACCAGATCTTCGCCCCAGTTGGCCGGTTCTCCACTAGCCGGGCATTGTTCAGCCTGGTTGCCCAGCACGGGTGGGAGCTGCATCAAATGGATGTGAGCAACGCATTCCTCCATGGCTCACTGGAGGGTGAGGAGCTCTACATGACGCAGCCCCCAGGTTTCGACGACGGCACTGGGAGAGTTTGGCGGCTGCGGAAGGCCCTCTATGGCCTGAAGCAGTCGCCTCGGTACTGGAACCAGGAGATCAGCAGTACGCTTCTCCGTGGCGGCCTCTAGCGCAGCACCGCTGACCCCACACTGTTCATCAGCCCGCGAGGTCAGACCTTCGCCGCGGTTCTGGTCTACGTCGACGATCTCCTCATTGCGTCACCAGACGCGACAGCCATCCAGCACGTCAAGGACCTACTGCACGCCGCCTACCAGATGAAGGATCTCGGGTCTGCCCGAGTCTTCCTGGACATGGAGCTCGAGCATGATCGCTCTCAGGGCATCCTGCATGTCCACCAGGCTGCCTATGTGCAGACCCTCTCCACTCGCTTCGTCGAGGACTTGCCCCTCGTGCCCAGCGCATCCTCACCTATGTCACCCGATGGCCAAGTGAAGTTGAAGAGTCATGACCCAGCTGTTGTGGGGGAGCCAGTTGATGTGACCACGTATCTGCGGGTCATCGGGTCACTGATGTTCCTGGCGACGACGACGCGTCCAGACATCGCGTTCGCCGTTAACCTCCTGGCCCAGTTCTCTCAGGAGCCGCGTCACCTCCACTTTGAGGCCGCGATCCGAGTACTACGCTATGTCGTCTCGACCCCTCGGCGAGGTCTCATGTTCCGCCATCAGCCGTCCGTCGTTGCGGTGGGTTACACCGACAGTGACAAGGCCGGCAGTCCAGACGGTAAGAGTCGCACTGGTTGGATCTTTCTGGTTGGGGGCACAGTTGTGTCCTGGCGTAGTGGCATGCAGGGGTGCATTGCACGCAGCATTGCTGAGGCTGAGTACGTGGCCCTTGGCTCAGGCGCGTGTGAGAGTGTGTGGTTGCGTCGTCTGTTGTCCGAGTTGCGTCAGTCTGTCGCATCCATCACCTTGCATTGTGACAATGAGAGTGCCATGGCCATTGCAGACAATGACGGTGTGCATCACACTCGCACAAAGCACATCAATGTTGAGTATCACTATGTGCATTCGTTGTTGCACGACGGCAGCATCAGCATCGTGTGGGTTGAGACAGCACGGCAGCTGGCTGACTTCCTGACCAAGGCACTGAAGCGGGACTCGTTTAAGAAGGTTGTGAGTTCAGTCGGCGTGCGTCCGTGACTTGCTTTCTTTGTCTCTGCCTGCACTTCTGCGTGTCCTGGGGGAGTCTGTGTGTTGACCGTGTCTCTGCCAGCCCATGTGCACTACGCCTGTGAGTCATGGGAGAGTGTTGGTTTTTGCTCTCATTGTACTCTATTGTGTCCTCCCGGCTTGTGTACATCGGCGTGCAGATGACTGACGGCGAGACTCGACGCTGATGGAGTGTCATCCGGTGGAGCCGACGCACGTTGAGGTTGTCTCGTAGTTCGCTGGAGCCCCCTCTCTCCGGCGACGTGTTCAGCTCCATCGGTAGGCCTCCTCGGCGGTCGCGCTGCCGGCAGTCACTGCCACCGCAGTCGCTGTCTGCATGCGTCCAGCGCGTACTGTCGTGCCTGCGTCGTCATGCGCTGCCCAGGGTCCCTGTTGCATATTGCATGGCCCTGTTTGGCAGCATAAACCATCGTGGGCACTGCCTGGGTTCAGGCTGCCATAACCCCTCGCTACTATTTTTCTAGCAGATTCTGACCGCACGACTGCGTTCGCAGCGTCGGTATTATGGTATGGCAAAACGGACGACGCCCGGGTTTTGGGCTGTCGGCCGTCTGGCAGGCCTCACCGAGGAAAGCTGCCAGCCTGAAATTAGCTGTTTTCTGATTGGCTGATGAACTGAGTAACAAGCTCTACAGAGCTGGGGGGGGGCTAGAACTTGGAGGTGTCCCCCATTGCTGTTCATTCTTGATTCCTAATCAGTTACTATCAGTTTTCAGCTGCTTTCTGGCGCTAACTCTGGCGCGCGCGTTTCTGAGTAACAAACCCAGAGCTTCCAGACTTAGACTCTAGAGCAGCAGACTGAGGGGGCAGCTGACTTAAGCAACGAGCGTGCAAGCCCGCACGCTGGATCAACAACGCTGCTGCCAAAACCTGCTGCATAGTTTTTCCATTTAACGCTAGGAGAGAATGAGGGTGAGACTGCAAAGAGAGGCACAGGCCCATGGACGGCGTCCCTCATACAAGCGACTGGTTACATGAGAGAAAAGTAACGAGTAACAGTGGTGCCAAGTGTTGCGTGCAGGCCCGAGTTCGGGAGTCACAAAATCGTGAGATTTTAAGGGTGTCCCCGCCTGGTACTTGGGGGTTTGCGAAGGGACGAGCTGCTGTGGCTGTTGACGAGCGAGCAAAACGCGCGCCTGATCCTTGGCGAGTGCTACTGAGAAAGTGACCGCGTAAACATCGATGGATCTTTCATCAATGTCTTGCGCGGGACCTTCCAACGGGTCTTTGCATCGATGAAATCGATGAAATGTGGAGCGTGGCTCGCATTTGCATCGTCTTTCATTGATGAAAGCGAAACTGTTGCTTCCCTTCTTCTTTACTTAATCTAGCGGCTTGAAACAGATCTCGGAAACTAGTCGAAACACCGAAATTTGAACTTCGGAATGCAAACAGTTGAACCGATGCGCCTCTCTCTCCGTGGCACATCGGTTCAACCTCCNNNGATGCGCGACCACTCCAGAGAGCTCTTTTGACGGCGTCGATCGTGGGCTCAAATCCGTCGTTGCGCATGTGGATCGATTTATTCGTGACAAAATATTCATCTGGGAATCACGCCAAGAGAAGGGGGGGGGGTTGGCGGTAGATGCATTATATCAATCATGAATCGATGATGTGCGGGAAAGCTCTTCACAATGTTGCATCCACGCGCTCAAGGGCCCCCCATCGATGCAAGATAAATCTTGGTGACTCCCGAACTCGGGCCAGGTGGTGGGTGATGAGCGGGTGAGTAGCGAGCTCACCCTGTCTCGAAATCCTCACCTAGCGCGGAACCGAACCAAATCGGCCCTCTATTAGAATAAACATGCATGCGCGTCGCTGTGCATAAAACCAGAAGCAAATGGTCTAGTAGGAGCAACCCGGTTACAAACCCCCAGACAACAGCACTATGAACCCTAGTGTTGACAATAATTCAATCAAGACATTGCCCACTATTGGAAGTAGCACGGACGGTAGAATCTCCAGGGTGGATCTCTATCACCCTGGTGAGCTAGCCTCCAGTCCCCAAGGAGTGAACCTGTCCTGCGCTCTTTCATAATGAAGTTGGTGTCATAGACTTCGCCAAGTTTTGACATTGTTTAGGGTTTAGGGTGGCTAAAAGGGCATGAGAGAGCTAGGGAGGCTTGGCAAGTTCTTGGATGAGCGAGCAAGGGCAAGAAGGGATCAGGTAGATCAAGGCATATTCCAGCAAAGTATAATAATCTCAAAGACTGTGGCAGAGCTTTTGCAAGTTTGTGTGCAATCTACAGCCAAGGAATTCTTAGCCAGGATCTACAAAGCCAAACCATGTATAGGGGCTTATAGCAATAATGAGCTCAATTGAAGAGCAATGGACTATGGTAGACATGGATCGGGTGGCGTAGCCATGGTCTATCAAACATAAGAACATACATCAAGCAGTGCAACTGGGTAGCATAGCAAGGTCCCACAAGAGTGAACAACGAAGGCACGAAATAGTGGGAATCAGAAAGAAAGGGAAAAATCTATGAAAATTCTAAGAAAAAATCGATATAGTAGTAGCACTCGGACATTGTTTGCATTTCCCAGCCAACTTCATGGTGTGTTCCATCCAGGATCTACAAAGCATCCAAAACTGGTAAGACACAAGGGAGGTGCTTTGCATGTGTGTGAAGCTCACGGAGAATGTTAGCATAAAAAACTAAACCCTAAACCCTAAACCCTAAACCCTAAACCCTAAACCCGGGCTGAGAATAACCAGGGAAAACTGTGGAGAGCTATGGGTAAGGAATTTCAGAAACGCATAGCATGAGTGAGAATCGGCAAGTACGACCAATAAGGGTATGGTCTAGCCATAGACAACAATTACAATAGACATTCTTGTTAAGTGCAAGGTGTTTTTAGTGTGAAACAATATCTAGCATAGTTTTAGCCAGGAACTGAAGAGGCACACTGAGGGTAGGGTAGGCAAGGTCTCTCAAGAGTAATCAGAGGTCAGTAAGGGTAACTAGAGGTTGGTTAGAGGAGAAAATGTCTAGAAAAACGTGGCAATTCTTTCACCTGACACTTTTGTGGAATTCTTCGCAAGATTCAGAAAAAATTGCAGCCAGTTACTAGAATCAGTGAAGAGGAAAAACTAAGCAGGTTCTGACATGAACAAGCAGCAGTGTACAAGGGCTATCAAGGAAAAGTTGTACTAGGCATGGTCTAGTAGATTTCAAGACTTCTAGGTTATGTTGAGAGAAATCATCATTTTCGTGAAATCTCCCAAAGATAACTGGCATTAGCTGCGGCTAGGAACTACAAAACAACACCATGGGGAGGGAACTTAACCAAGGTGTTACATGAGCATGAAGCAGTGAGCAAGAGCAAGAATGAACAGGCAGAAAAGGGATGTCATTTCAAATATCCGTAGTAGCAGGGAAAAGTGGCAGCTTTCATATTTTGTTTTTTAAAATCCCTTCCACATTCAACAGAGGTTGCAGCCAGAAAAAAAAATGATGAACCATGGCTGGGAAGGTTTTCGCATGTTCTAGCATGATAAAGTAGCTGTGAGAAATCGTGAGCAAGGATCGGATGGACTGCACAAGCTAGAGAAATTTTCAAAATTGTCCAAAGAAGCGGTGTGTTAAGGAGCAACAAAGGCATACCATGGGCAGGGAAATAGTCATGTCCTGCACAAGTGAGCTGCTGTGAGCAAGGTTCAGCAAGGTAGCAAGGAGGCTTTATGATCAAGTGAGTCAAAGATGCTAAGCATCAGTGGAAGAGGTTGGCAAGTCTGTGAATTTTTCTGGCCAAAAATAGCATACATTACAGCAAGGAAATATGAAGGTAATCATGGAAAGAAACTTTTGGCAGGGTATCCCCAAAGTGAGCAGGATCAGTGAGGCAGTGAAGGAAATGGTAAATCAGGAAATTTCTGGAAGTTCCTAATGGTGTTAAGAAACAGAAGCATCAGGTAGACTCGGAATGGTGTAGGTCCTTTCTTCTCTGACAGGAGGGAGGATGTTGGCTGCTTCTTACACAAATGGTGGAAGGATAAATCTTAAAGATTTTTCTTGGAGGATGAGGTATTTTTGCAGTTTACATAATGCCCAAGGCTTTTCTTAGCTATGGAATTTGCCCCTGCATTTGACCGAGTTTTTTTATTCAAACGTTCATCGTTGGTACTCTAGTTTTCAAGATCTAGAATGGAACCTCTTTGAAGTTCATTTCGCATGGAAACTTGGCATGTGAGGATAGGGTTTACTTGGGTTTATTGAAACGTATCAAAATCCATGTCGAAAGTAGTTACCTGTGGGATTGGTTTTTGTGAATTGTTTGGGTTTGCATGTGTACAAGTTAATGAAGACATGAACCACCCGGTTGGAAATAATCAAGACTTACTATGATGATGCCGGATGTACCCTACTGCTCTTGGATTTCAATTGTACTTGTTTTTTAGGTTGATTGAATGTGATACACTTTTTCGTTCAATGAATTCCACATACCATGTAAATAATTGAACTCGAGTTTGATGTGAAAGGCTAAGTTATTTTCGACTTTGATGGTGTTTCTTTCCATAAAAAACAGTGAAATCAAGGTACCATTTGATGCAGATTCGATCATTAAGGAGTACCAAAACAGATGTTGCTTTATACCAGCGATTCTTTTGAAAGCCGATTTGCTACTCTAGTTCCCCTCCGAATTGTGCCGGTATAGGCAATCTTGCCCAAGGATGATTTTGTGGTCACTCCTTTGGCAAGTTCTCTAGACCGTTACACCATACAGATCTCCGATTTGCTATTGTATTTGTTTGCAAAGTTGATGGATCTCCAATCTTCTGTCCACGGATTTCCTTCAAAATCCCATGGTTTGGAGTGTAAACCCAGCTTCCGAACCATTTCGTTACTTTCCATGTTATGATAAGCCCCTTCATCCAGTAGTGTCAGTATTGTTGTACGACTTCTACAACTCCTCGGTTGTACTCGTAGTAATATCGTCGGTTGGTCGCCCTAGTATCCCCCGTTGAACATCACCATCTCATAAACCATCGTCTTCAGTGACGTGAGTAGCACAGATAGGCAATCGGTCGATGCAAAAATGCCACAGCTCCTGTCCGACCAGACAGGAGCCTTGGCATCTACTCCTGCCCTATGTGGTTTTCTGACTCCTCATTTTTTCTCTGTTACGTTTCCCCCTTTTTGGCTTACTCATGCTGTTTCCGACAGTCACACGAGATGTGACCTAGCTTCTTGCAATTCCAGTAGAACTGTTCATTGTGTTGATTGATGACGTGAATCTCCATCAGAGATTTAGTTTCTGCCAGCTTTGTCTTACCTCCACCATGATTAAAACTTGTGGACTTGAGGTCGCCAGCCGTTGGATTCTGCATTTGATTGTTAAACTCGACGTTTTCTATGCTACTGGTTGTTGTAATAATGCACGCAAGTTCTTCCTAGATGCCGAAAATTGTGATTGCTTGCCGGGTATCCTGCTTGATGTCGTTATTGTAGTAGAAACATAGTTCTTTGGGGGCAAGGTCACTGTCGTTGATAATTTCACAGAAACGCCGAGTGTACTCTGCCACGCTAGACTACTTGCATAGATGTTGGAGTCTGTACTGTGTGTCAGAATTCTTGTTCAGCTTCCTAAAACAAGTGAGGATAGCAAGCACATAATTGCTCCATATTACCAGTGGCATGAGAGGGTTGTGCCACATCGGATTAATCTGCTCGAAAGGTAATACGCGTGCGTTCGACAATGTGAGAGTGGTTGCGTAAGCCGTTGATCTGGCATTGCCGATCTCTTGCTGCCGTTAGATGGTCTTTGGATCGTACCACCAACTTAAAGTCATGTGAATCAAAAGCAAGGCTGCAAAGTAGATTATCTTCTTGTCATTATTGAACCCATTAGCGGCGAAGTACACCTCCAAAATCATCAGCCACATCCTGACCATCGGTCGCTTGGAGTTTGCGGAATCCAACGGTTCAAGGAGTGCCGGTGAAATCTGGGATTAACTTGAGAAACTAGACTTACTCTTTCTTGGTGAGTATTGCTTCATGTGCATGTGACGTCAGGTTGAGTTGTTGGAGCACACATGCATTGAGGCTCTCGAGTCTCAACAACATCTTGCATAGGTCTTTGCTGACTCGTGATTGTTTTTCGGTGCCTACCATCATGCCGAGTGTCGACCCGAAGGGCAACAACGGAGACAAAGGATACACCAAGCCCAAGGGGTCCGTTACCGGGTTGGCTGCAGGGTTCATTAATGTTGCGCCATTCACTGCAAAGGTTACCGCTCTTGTTTTGTTTGCCTGGAGTGCGTCTATGTTCGCGCGCTGCTCATCCTCCATCGCCAAAGTACTCACCGGGGACTGTTGTTCATCGCCTATTGTGCTTGCTCTGTTCATTGTTGTCGTCGCAAAGTCTGTGATCTTCTAAATGGTGGAGATACACTGAGGACTCGTGCAAGGTTTTTGTCAGGTATCTAATGTGTCGATTACTCCTTCAGTGTCGTAGCGCTTTGATACCAAGTGTTATGCCAAAACACAGGCGGTTTACAGGGATGAGGTGTTGGAAAAAATACAATTCAAGGATTTGGGTCGAATGGATTTGTATTACGTAGTCAGTATACTTCAATCATAATTTTGAAGTAAGTTGACCACATATATACAATACTGAGAATGATAATGAGGCATATGTTGGATCCTCGGCGCTCGGTTTGGATGATGCGTGTGAGGCCGCGAGTGGCTGATTCAAAAAGCTCCATCGAGAAATCGGGGGGCTTCGAGAATGTTTAGGCACAGTTTTATAATGATCCAATGATGTTGAGAAGTCAATCGAACAATATTAAAACATCGATATGGTTTGTGACACTTATGTCGACCATTCTGGAATGTGGTCCAAGTTCTCAGAAACATGTGGAATGGAACACCGAAGGTCAATGCCCTTGGCCAAATTGCCCTTGGCCAAACTGCGTAGAAACCCCAAGGTCGACGGGTGATGAGCCATGAATGTAAGGAAAAAAATGCCCACTCACGAGATTCAGGGACTCGTGTATGTCAAGAAGGTAACAATTAGTACCCCTATGCAATCATTTGAAAATAATCAGCGCTGACGTTAGAAATTGTACTGAAGAAGCACTTTTGCACCATTAAATCTATTTGCGATCGCTCTTTTTTCTCCACCAACCATCAATTACCTATTTCATTCACTTTATTTATCCCAACTTGTGTTGCATCCAGAAGATAGAGTGAGGTCACTGTGGTGGAGATGTATGTGTGTTAGGTTGACTTTGATATGCAAGTTTTGGCACATGGAGTTCCATGAGGTTGCTGGCTATGTCAGGCTTCAGCGTGCACTTGCTACAAAGAAAGTTTTCATGGGGTGCATGTGTGTGCATGCGTCTTTACCATTTTATGTTCACACATTATTTTGTTTCTTGGCATGAGCATATGTGTGTGCCTGAGGTGACTGTCATTAAATCATCAAAGAGTGCTGTCATATACAACTCCCAATTCTCTTTTTGGAGCACTTTGTGTATACCAACATATGCATCCATCCATGATCAAGCAATGGGAATTTCCACTCGGATAGCACCAATGCCACGAGTTAATGAATGTAGCTAGTATGCATGAGAGGACGGAATCGAGCTTCTCACGGTGGAGCTTAAGATCAAAGTTGACCCCTCGGTGGATAAAAAAGGGATGCCTGCTTGCAGGCTTGATAAACTGGTGACGCTCAATGATTTGTTTTCAAGTATGTATGTGGAAATGTATTTTCATGTACCGCTAATGAGGTGAGGTACTTCCATGCATCTCTCTTTCATGTGGTGTGTTATTTTCTTACAATGTTGTTTTTGCTTCTGCATTTGGAAGACTGGTTTGACCATACTACCTTTTTGTAGACAAAAAACGCCCCATGCGAGCCTAGGGATGCTCCTTAGCCACACCGGGAGCCATTGATGTTGCAGCTGTTGATTGCAACCTGTGCAGTACGGGAGTGTGACATCGATGACATTGATTTTCAGTGTCTTCTTTCATCCATTATTCATGGCCTCACATACCCTACTGCTCTTGGATTTCAACGAATGAAAACTTTGGAATCATAAAATCTATGAATGAGACAAGATTCTTTAGGTTTACATTGATACCGCCAATGATCGAGCGACCCACGACGCAACTGCGATTACGAGAAGCAGTAGAGGTGGAAGTAAGAGAGGAAGCTACAGCAGCCACAAAATGCCAAGCAATATCTCTCAACGTGGCCAACGGATACCTGAAGCCTGGAGCTCAAGCGTGGCTTGTCCACGAGGAAGTAGGGGAAGCGGAAGAGATTCTGACTGTCAAGGCAACGACACCAGCCTTGACAACTAAAAAGTTCACAGCAGTGCCGAAGGAGTTTGTAACACTCATGGAGGAGTTCAAAGGAATTTTTCCTGACGAACTGCCACAAGAGCTACATCCGTAGCAAAAAACGGCCATCAGATGGACCTCAAGCTGGGAAGTAGACCGACGGTGAAGGGGACCTATTGGATGAGCCATCACTAGCTGACGGAACTCAAGAAGTAGCTGGACGAGATACCCGGGCAGGGGTTCATTCGACCTTCCACGTCGCAATACGCATCACTCACACGTTTTGTAAAAACAAATGGAGATATGCAAATGTGAGTGGAACACCAAGAATTGAACGACATCACAATCAAGAACCGCTACCCTCCTCCAAGGTTTTTTTTATCAAAATTGACCTATGCAGCAGCTATCGTCATCTCAACATATCTAATAAGGACGTAAAAAAGATAGTGTGGATTCACAGTTTTGCCGTTCAGACTAAAAAATGCCCTCGTAACATTTTTGACAGCAATGAACATGATGTTTCACCCATAATTTGACCACTTTGTGTTCGTGTACCTCGATGACATCCTGGTGACAACCGCATCCCAGAGAAGCACAATGGACATCTTTGAGATGTTCTCAAAGTTCTACAAAGTGAGAAAATTTTCAGAATGATATCGAAGTGTGCCTTTAATCACTGTTCGTTTGTGTTTCCGGGCCACATCATCGGCGGCGGACGGATCACCATGCACCCAAAAAATGTGGAGGTGGTCACTGACTAGTCGACGCATACGAATGTTCTAGAGATGCAGGTATTTATGGGCTTTTACAACTACTACCGTCGATTTGTAAAAGGACTACGCTTGAGTGTCAGCACCTCTCTCCAATCACACGTGAAAAGCCATTGGGTGGAATTGGACAAACAAAGAACAAGAGACGTTCAAATCTTTGAGCAACACCCTGACCTCAATCACAACCCTACAACTGGCACATTCAATGGTGGACTATATCATGAAAACCGATGCGTCCAATCGAGCCATTGGAGCCGTTCTCCTCCAAGAAGAACCTTCGCATATATGTCAAGAATATTCAGAAATCTTGTCGCACGAGGCTACCCGGTCTACTCTAACTCCTACCTGTTCTAATGGAGCTGTGGGCCGACATCATCATGGACTTCGCAACGGGGTTTCCCGCCACTCTCGAGGGGTATGATGCCATCATCGTTGAGGTGGATGGATTTTAAAAAATATTCCGCTTCATCCTAAAAACAACCACCGTCATCGTAGAAGGAACAACGTGGCTCTATATAGATCAGATCGTATGGTTGGATGACGTTCCACACACCATCATCAGCAACAAAGACGGTTGCTTGACTCGTCATTTTCGGCACGAAAAGATGACGCGACATGGCAGTCGGATCCAGCTAGCAACGACGTTCTATCCTCAAACCGACGGGCAAGCAGAGTGGACCAATAAAACGCTCAAATAACTTCTTCATCCATTATGTGAGCCGCACGACACCGATTAGGCAGCCAAGCTATCGACCGCCGAACTCACATACAATTGCGCCACCTCGACTACAAGTGGTAAATTTCCTTTTGAACAAGTGCACAGTAAACATCCCGTCACACCGGCTAGATTACAGAGTCAGAGCAACATTGACATGGTTGACATCCACCACAGGGACTTTGCGAGCGTTTAGGAAAAAACACAAAAGACCCTCGAGAAGACTGAAGCAGCGATGAAGCAAGCCACCGATTGACATCGCAGAGATGACGTGTTCAGAGGTGGCATTCACATCCTCCTCAGCTCAGTGAACATCGAATTCTGAGGACATGCCTTTGTCAAACTCAAACCCTTATGGTTCGGACCGTTTGAGATCGAGCGAAGGCAAATCCTTGTTTTCGATCGCCTTCGTCTGCTTGACAGCATGGTGATTCATCCTGTTTTCTACATAAAGAAACTCAAACACTGCCGGAACCCAAGTACGAACTTCCCCAACTGAGACATTACACCTCCACCTCTTGTGCAAGTGGATGGATATATGGAGTACCTGATTGAAGACATCCTCGGACATCGACACCGTGGAAAACAACAAAGTATCCAGTCAAATGGTATGGCTATGACACCACGCATAACCGCCGGGAGCCCTACGACAATATGCATGACGTTGACCATTTGATCGATGGCCATTACCATCGTCACCGGCTTACGTCTGCTAACGCGCCGGGACATGGCACGAAGGGGGAGAAGTGTTATGGCACTAACATACATGAGTCCCTCAACTCCGGCTGTGGGCATATTTTTCGTGTATGTTTCTACCCACTACGCGTCGACTTCAGGATGTTTACGCCATTCAGCCGAGTGCATTTTGATCAACTACCCCAACCTCAGGTATTCCGTTCCAGATGTTTGTGACAACTTCTACCACGTTCAAAAATGGTCGATTGAAGTGTCGCGAACAATATCGATGTTTCGATATAGCTCCGTCGACTTTTCGATGGCCTTGCATCTTTATAAAACAGCCCCCAAATATTCTTGACTGCCCCCCACTTTACGGTGGAGCTTCTTGAATCAAGCGCAACCTTGCAAGCGCTGCCTGAACTGAGCGTCGAGGACCCAACATATGCTTCATTCTCATTCTCTACATTGTTTATATGTGCTTGAATTACGCGACACTTATCGTCGAAGTACACTTCTTGTTTAATACAATCTATCCATTTGCCGCAAATCCTTGAATCTTCTTTTGTACCCTGCGCTCCACTTGGTGGAACAATAACATACCACCAAAATTGGAGTACGTTGGAGAGAAATGTGAAGTAGAAAATTTATCTTTGTTGTTCTAAAAATGGTAGCATTTGTATTGTATCGTGTTAAGTTATGATGCATGCACAACTAGTGGCATTGGCCACACGCAGGCGTGCATCGGGGCTACGTCGTAATAAACTGAAGCCGGGTTTAAACATGTTATCTCCTTTGGAAACGAATTATGCTCAACTTTCCCCTCCTGTCCGACGAGAAGTTGTCGGTTGATTCACGTACTTGCATGCGATGTCCAGTATCTGCTTCGTAAAAGATGTTGGTTGCTTCGCAAATTTTTTGATTCTCACGTTTCTTCTCGGACTAGGAGTCGCTTCTGTAGGAAAAAATCACGCTCTGAGCCTGTTGCCCGGACCTAAAAGAAATGGAGAAAAAATGCTTGGAAAATACTAGATGGGCTATCGGTTGACAGAAACGCCAACAGAGAATTGCTGTCGTGGAAGTCCTTGTGCAGGGGATTTTCTGACGTCAATGCAGATCCTTGGCTACTGAACGATTGCATTGGGATCTTATGGCCGGTGTCACATCGAACAAACTCAACTCACCGCAGGAAGTCGCGGTGAGCTGAGTTAGTAATGCTGATCAACTTGTTCGTCGCAAACCGCCTTGAATTTGCTCGATTGACTCGATGGTGCACACTTTTCCGCATCCAAGTTGCATTCATGAGTAGTGTGACACCATATGCTTGTAGTTAACATGCATGTTTTGAAAATTGTTTTTTCATTCTTGACCAAGTGGAGTGACGTCGTGCAAGCGATGACGTGGCTTGCTTTGATGACATTACATGCTGAGTAAAGACAAGCGAATTGAGTTAGCGATGGTTTGACCGCCGCCTTTTTGTCTGAGAGTTACGTGGCCGTGGATATTTGCGAGGAATTGCTACACCTCAAGGGGTGTAGCAAAGTTTTAGCAACTTGTCGATGACGCCCAATAGTTCACACATTTGTTGAGTGTTACAACTCGACAACATTGGTCAACGCAGACATTCTCACATCAGAAACATTATGAAACTTTATGTCAGTGCCAACCCGTTGAGGCAAGTCGTTACTGGCTCCGGTGTGACCGTTAATGCCTAATGACGATCTCCTACACGTCATTGTTCTCAGAAGGAAACTCGGAACTCGGCTCTGAGTTGCTACGCGGCGGTGTGACTTCGGTCTATGCAACCCCAAAATGGGGGTGACTAGACATTTGTCCGCCCGTACCTGCTCATGTATCTTCTCTGCCCATCAAGTGCAACGTGGGTGTCATCTGTGGACTGGGATGCCGTTTGTAACATTCCCGGGAAGTCCCCACAC
>SZWC01000813.1:184258-194914 GCA_023375785.1 Penium margaritaceum
GTGTGTGTGTGTGTGTGTGTGTGTGTTTGACTTATGCTACTGGTCTCTGAGAGAACGCCAGCATCTCTGCTGCATCATTTTCCTTGAATTCACTTTCTGTCCTTATGTGGAAATCAAAGCATGTGGCATGATCATTGAGCCACACAAGGTTTCACACCATCTTTTCTCAGGGTTGAAATGTACGTGGAGGTTTGGCGGGGTCTGCCACTCGTGAGCCAAACTACTGTGGGGCCTTGGAAGGGGTAGAATCTTTTGGAGCTGTGCCTGAAAGGGAAGTGGGGGAAGGCGAAGACTTGTGACCATTCCAGGGGGAGAGGGGAGGGTGGGGGGGATTTGGGTCTCGGCAGTGCAGAAACTCATTAACTTGTAAAAGTAATGAGAAATTTGCAATTCTCTTTTCCAGCTCATGGAAGCCAATGATGATGAGGAGCAAGATTTCGGGTATTCATGCTGCTTCCCAATTTCCTGCATTCATCTATCTCAAACTTCATCTCCATGTTATCTTTCTGTGCGTACTTTTTGACGGATTTGCGTGTTTTCCCGATGTATCTCAGAAAAGGGTTTCCCTTTCTCCCTGAGAACTGCCTTTTTCAAGCATTTTCACGGGAAGTTATCATGTGTTACATCATCCAACAGATTGGAAAGTACTATGTGGCAATGGACGAGTTTGAACGCACAGTGATGCCACAGCTTACTCCCTCTGATAATGTCAAGCTGCACATCATCGACGAGGTGTGTAACTGCTGGGAAACAGGGAGACCAACTTTCCTGTGTATGACATGCCTCATGGAACATGAATGCAACTGAATTTAAGATTGGATCCAAGATCCTCTCAATCTTGGTTTGGTAATCTTCGGTGCAAGATGAAGTGAGCATCTCCTTCTTGGTTGACGTGCGCATTTCATCTGGAATGGGATGCTTCAACTATCAAGGGAAGCGAGATGTCTTCCTACTGATTCATTGGGCATTCAGCAGTCATGAACAGACACCGGATTTTGACCATATGCAAAACAACTGTTGCCATCGGAAGAAGCTCACATGAGCAGATTCTGAATATTTGAGGTGCATGGATTTTCTTTCCAAAAAATACAAGCACATCAAAGTGTGATCAACGAGAGAGTTATGGCTAATCACCCTAAATTCACACACTCGACAATTGGTGTATCAAAAAGTGTATTCTTGTGTGCAAACATTTTCAAGAAATCATTAACATCAATTTATGTCACTTGAGCCCAGAAATACATTCCTTCTATGAGGTGTTACATATCATGGATTAGACTTACTATGTACTAGTTTTTGTTAGAATTCCATGTTCACTTATATGTTCACTTCCCAATACACTTGTCAATACACAGTTTTTGGGGTGCGGTGATTGGTCGTGTATGCAAGGAGAAGGCATCCATGTGGTCATTCACGGTTTGCAGATTGGTCGCATTGAGCTTTTCAGTGAGAAGTTTCAGCGAGCAGTCACTGAGCTTCTTGATTCACCATGTGCGGTAAGACATCTTTCCTCCTCCCCCCCCCCCTCCCTCTGCCCTCAAACATGTGGTTTGCGTACTATTTTTTACTTTTCCTTGCCCTTTTCATTGTCATTTTCTACCAAGTCCTCCTTCTCCTCCTCCTCCTTCTCCTCCTCCTCCTCCTCCTCCTCCTCCTCCTCGTTCTCTACACACTCCTTTTTTCTCTTCTCCTCCCCCTCCCCTCCTCGTCCTTTACCTCGTTGTCGTCGTCGTCGTCGTCGTCGTCCTCCTCCTCCTCCTCCTCCACCTCCTCCTCCTCCTCATCATCATCATTATCATCATCATCATCATCATCATCATCATCATCATCACCATCATCATCACCACCACCACCACCACCACCACCATCATCATCATCATCATCATCATCATCATCATCATCATCATCATCATCATCATCATCATCATCATCATCATCATCATCATCGTCATCTTCATCTTCATCGTACCCGTCGTCGTCATCGTCGTCATCGTCGTCATCGTCATCATCGTTGTCCTCCTCCTCCTCCTCCTCCTCCACCTCCTCCTCCTCCTCATCATCATTATCATCATCATCATCATCATCGTCGTCGTCTTCATCTTCGTCGTACTCGTCGTCGTCATCGTCCTCATCGTCGTCCTCCTCCTCCTCCTCCTCCTCCTCCTCCTCCTCCTCGCCCTCATCCTCCTCATCATCATCATCTTCCTACTCCCCCCTTGTGATCCTACTCGTACTTTGCCTCTTCTTCCACTCATCACCATCCTCGTCCTCCTACTACGCCCTCTACTCCTCATCAATCTCTTCATTTTTCTCCTGTAAAGGTATGCTTTATCCCATCCCAAAGTGGAATGGGAAATATAAAAAAATTCATGAAACAGTAATCTCCTGTTTAATATCCAAATATTTTCCATGAACAGTGGCCTTCCAGTGTGTTGCATGTTCACAGGGAATGCACAACATATTTTACGAAGTGAAAACCTTCTGAAAATGGGATCATGACTCTGAAAGAGGTGTAACTGACGCCTACATAGCAAGTATTCGTGTATGATTTGAGGATATGGTTGGCAGGTATTCGGCGCCATACCAGCACCCCGACATGGTCAGACCCTCGCTCTTGTGGACCACATTATGCGACGGAGCGACACAGGTGAGGGTGCACGCAACAGGTTTCTCTTCAAGCGCTGCAATGTGTATTTTCAACCACGGAGTTATTTCCCTTCCTGCTTCTGTACTTCCCTTCCATAAATTCAGAACAGTGGGCATCCCTATGCATCTGAACATGGAACTATTTGCAGCCATACTGACTCTGACAAGGAGCAACAAAGAAGCAACAACGCAGCAGGTGGTGCAGATTCTCAGGAACCTGATGGGCTTGGATAAAGACGAAGCATCCGCGAACGATGAGGAAGAAGATCCATGCAACGAGGAAATAGAGACGCAACTGTTGCAGCAGAAAGTGGTGGAAGAAGTGGAGGCTGCACTCCGACAGGGTGTCGCCGCACGGGTTGGTGCGCACATTGATAATGTCCGAGAAGAATTGATCATGAACCAGCAGGAAAACATTCACCAGCGGGCGTACAAGGAGACGGCAGAGGAGGGCATGGTGCCCTTAGCAGAGCCTTCAGAGTTGCAAGGTGTCCGCGCGAGGGAAGCCTCACGCCTTCTGGGTGACGTTACTGATAGGGACGGGTTTTCATACGGTGACACGATCTCTGACGGTTTTGAGAGTACACTGTTTGATCCTGGAAGTACGCTGTTTGAGGCTAACAACCCAGATGCAGAATTCCCTTTTTGAGATTCATGTTTTGTAGCAT
The DNA here is from genome assembly GCA_023375785.1 of Penium margaritaceum. Taxonomy (NCBI): domain Eukaryota; kingdom Viridiplantae; phylum Streptophyta; class Zygnematophyceae; order Desmidiales; family Peniaceae; genus Penium; species Penium margaritaceum. The sequence continues at coordinate 187,573 of SZWC01000813.1, forward strand.
CTTCCCTGACATTGGATGACCATTTACAGAGGAAACTTCAATTAGCCCTATGATAAGTAATTCTTCTGTATGTGAGATGCAAAACATAGAAGAGGGTTCTGCAACTTTATGCCTCAGATGGATCTTTCTTCAAAACACATCCTTTTGAAGAACAAAGTTTTCACACACCCTAATGGGTTTTATCTTGTGCAACCTGATAATCATAGTACAGCACGACCTTGAAAAATGGTGGAAATTGCTTGGAAAACCCAAGTATTCTTGAGTTTCAACCCCAACAGGATCTGTCACATGTTGGAAATAAGACCAAACAGGAACTTTCTCAGGATCTTTCATTCCCTCTTCAAGGACACAAAAGCTCTGAGAACCACCTCAAGCACTGGAGCTAGTTACATGGAATGATAGTAGAGGTGATGAGATGTTATCCAGCAGAAGAAATACTGGAGGCAAAATGTAAGAGAATGCATGAGGTGAATGAGTTCTGGTGGCAAGTGACATGGTCAAGAGCGACAGCCATGAGAGTATAAGGATAGCGCATTTAAGTGACCATTTTCAGATTTTAGTACTGAAAAAAAATCCTAAAAGCAGCCAGATTTCAGAAGCTATGAATCATTGTGAATTCAATCATGGTCACTGGAGACTGTTAAAATTTGCCCCTCTGCATTCCCCAGTTCGACGCCGGGAGGCGCCAACAAGTCGTCGGAGAGTGAAACATCCTCGTATTTTAATCTGGCGGCTCAAGAAATGCTCCAATCCCAAAATTTGGTGATTTTCGCTGACATTTTGACAAGGTACAAGTGCTGGAGAAGGGCACCAAAAACAAGAACAGCCATGATGGCGACGATGATGATGATGATGATGATGATGATGATGATGATGATGATGATGATGATGATGATGATGATGATGATGATGATGATGATGATGCTGCTGCTGATGATAATGATGATGACGATGAAGAAGAAGAAGAAGAAGAAGAAGAAGAAGAAGAAGATGATGATGATGATGATGATGATGATGATGATGATGATGATGACAACAACGACGACGACGATGATGACGACGACGATGACGATGACCATGATGATGATGATGATGATGATGATGATGATGATGATGATGATGATGATGATGATGATGATGATTATGATGATGATGATGATGATGATGATGATGATGATGATGATGATGATGATGATGATGATGAAAACAACAAAGATGATGGCCTTTTTCCAAAAAAATGGTAGAGGAATAGTCGGTGTTCACTAAATGGAGTTTAGAAATGGCTGGTGTGCTGCTTTCCCTCTATGGTACTTTCCCTCTATGGTACTTTCCCTCTATGGTACTTTCCCTCTATGGTACCTTTCCCTCTATGGTACTATCCCTCTATGGTACCTTTCCCTCTATGGTACTATCCCTCTATGGTACTTTCCATCCACGTCACTCCAGGAAAATTGTCATTGACAACCTGTTTCAGGAAGAATAAGACTTAACGAGAATTTGGAGGCCTATTACCAGAAATTTACCTTACCCTACCACCTTCCAATCCGTTTCAAACAAGGCAGAGGAGAGGGGGGGGGGGGGGGAGAGAGAGAGAGAGAGAGAGAGAGAGAGAGAGAGAGAGAGAGAGAGAGAGAGAGAGAGAGAGAGAGAGAGAGAGAGAGAGAGAGAGAGAGAGAGAGAGAGAGAGAGAGAGAGAGAGAGAGAGAGAGAGAGAGAGAGAGAGAGAGAGAGAGAGAGAGAGAGAGAGAGAGAGAGAGAGAGAGAGAGAGAGAGAGAGAGAGAGAGAGAGAGAGAGAGAGAGAGAGAGAGAGAGAGAGAGAGAGAGAGAGAGAGAGAGAGAGAGAGAGAGAGAGAGAGAGAGAGAGAGAGAGAGAGAGAGAGAGAGAGAGAGAGAGAGAGAGAGAGAGAGAGAGAGAGAGAGAGAGAGAGAGAGAGAGAGAGAGAGAGAGAGAGAGAGAGAGAGAGAGAGAGAGAGAGAGAGAGAGAGAGAGAGAGAGAGAGAGAGAGAGAGAGAGAGAGAGAGAGAGAGAGAGAGAGAGAGAGAGAGAGAGAGAGAGAGAGAGAGAGAGAGAGAGAGAGAGAGAGAGAGCGAGGGGGGGGGGGGGCTAACCCATACTTGTGCTCTTGTATACTTTTTCCCCACCTCTATCCTTGAAGTTCTGCAAATCCTCAAGTCAGTTTTGCACACTTTCACACTATTTTTCCCATTCCCCCCCTTGGTAAATCCTTGGCACGTATTAAAGACTATGAATCAAGAAGACGTGGTGGCAGGTGGCCTCTGCAACATCTTCTTAGAGCAGGGGGTTCTTTGAACCCTTGCCACCTCTCTTGCACTCTTTCTCTTCTCTCTCCATTCCCCTATCTGTCTCCCCCTCCCCCCCCCTCGCTCTCTCTCTCTCTCTCTCTCTCTCTCTCTCTCTCTCTCTCTCTCTCTCTCTCTCTCTCTCGCCCTCTCCCCCTCTTGCTTGCCCTGCCCCCTCCTCTTCCTATCTCACTCTCAATGGGAATGAAGAAGGAGGAGAGCTGAGGGCTCAGGGCTGCCAGTTTTATCCCTCGAGACATCACAGCCTCCCAGACCTTGATCATTCCGTCGTGTCTTGATTGGCGGCTGGTTAGCTAGGGGCTGGTCCCCTAGCCAGCTGGCAAACGGCTGGATGACTCTAGTAAGGGCCTGGCTGCCACCAACCTTTTTCCATAGCAGAGGGTGGGCTGAACTGGTCCTCCCTCTTTCCATTCATCCCCAGTTATGAACAATCCACGCTTATGAAAAACAAGGAGTTTGCACAAATAAAGCAAAGATATTGCAGTTTTTCTCTTACAACTTGATGTAACCTGTTAAGAGATGAACACATGCATAAATATCTTGACCTAAAGTGCAGCCGGTAGATCACCATGGAGCATCCTAAGATTGAAACTCTTTGACATCTCCAACATCAATATGTTTTCCTTCTATGAAGAATGCACGATGAATGTTCTTGTCAATAGTTATGTTTTTCAGTAAAAACTGACGTGACACGACAAGTCGTGCAAACTCCCAGCTTGCTCCAACATTTGTTGACCAATCCATCTAGAACTATAGATTTTATTCTCTTGTTCTATCTTGAGGTAGGACCTCTTGTGACAAGATAACATGCACAAACTCCCATCTTGCTACAATACTCATCGACTACTCCACCTTAAAAACTAGATGTGGACTCCCACTAGTAATGCCTAGCTCCACAACTGGACCAATGAGCAACAATGTGCCCAATTTATTCTTGACCTGATTTGGGCACCTTCAGTCTTGGTTTGTGGATATTTTGGGACATTTCCAGAGGTGTGATTGGTCGACCCAAAAATATGCACTCCATGATTAGTGAACAAACGGTGTATACATGGACTTTTTGTCATATAGCACCATGAGGACATGCCAGCGGGATACATGTGCACATCTGTTAGATAAAAATTATAATATTTCTAGGGAGTCTTAAGTTTAGGAGTATAAGGGAATATTTCTAGACATTCCATGTTCACTGAATGAATTGTTTATTAACTCAGCCTGTATGCTGTTGCGTTCATTGGGCATCATGTAAGGTCATATTCTCTTCCTGTGCTCCATAATTCAAAGAGCGGAAATTCACCCTGCAATCAAACTCACCTCCAATGGATCATGGAGGTGATCAAAAGGAGGAGAAAGGAGCCTGCAACAAAATTTGGAGCACGATGTTTATGGGGAGGTCTGCGTGCTCTTTGAAAAATGTTTGAAACATGCTATCATAGAACAGCCAACTCACCCTTGGCAAGTAGATTGTCAGGCACACTACCAGCCAAAGGGGTTCTGTGGGTGGCCCTCCAATGAGGCCACGGTCACGATGGAAACAAACCAGTAACTGGGGGCATTGTGATTATTGTAGCATCTCTTGTTTGGTGATTGCCACATGGAGATCACACTCGCTGGTGGGACACATCCATGGTGACAATGTGAGCTTTAGACTAACAAAGTGAGTCACCTGAGAAGCCCACATTCACTTACGGCACATCAGACGATAGGCAAACCGTTAATATCAAGAGATTGACGGCCGAAATTCCTTTACATTGCACAAGGATTCAAGTACAATACCAGATACCAGCGCAAGTAGATGGTGGCAAGCTAGGAAGGCACAAGGCTCAAACTGTAAAAAAAACCATGAACCATGCTCGTTTTGATTTACTCCAAAAACATGCAATTTCTATCTCATTAAACAATCATTGACACTGTGTTAATCCTACTCTTGCTATCAACACACTGAGTTCTATCATTTTTAAAGGACAGACTCTCACGTCTGGTTAGATCCAGAGCCAAGAATCCAAGGAGAGTTCTCTTTGAGATAATTTCTCTTCAAGTATCAGAAAGCACGAACCCACCGGAAAAATAAAGGATGATGAAGATGGAATTTGTTGCATCACATGAAAAATGTAATGTACGATCCAACAGTTTACACAAACACACACAAAAACACGCACACTCATACACACACACACACACACACACACACACACGCACACACACACACACACACACACACACACACACACACACACACACACACACACACACACACACACACACACACACACACACACACACACACAATGATATTCCCTCACGGGCTGTTTTGCCCAATGCCATAAACTCCGCTTCCGCCACACTGCGAGCCATACTGCAGGCACACGCAACCCCAACTCCTCCAACAACCGTCCCAACCCGTGGGGTTGCATGTGCCCGCAGTGCCACTTCATTGTGATAACTCCGCTGCACGCCGCATTGCCGCAAATGATGGTGTGCTGCATCCACGCACAAAACACATCCATGTCGAACATCATTTCGTTCGCGAGGCAGTAGAAGCAGGGGCCATACAAGTCTGCTCCATCAAGGGTGAGGCCCAACTTGCTGACTTCCTTACCAAAGCCCTTCCCTCCACCTCACTTCATCAGCAGCTCCAGCAACTTGGTTGCACACCTGCAGCACTCATGTCCAAGGGGGCGTGTTAATTCTCTCCTGTATATTTTTGCTCTCCACTGTGGCCATGAGTGTCTAGGGCCTGCTGACACAGCAAGTGGAGGCGACGCACAGTGAGCGCATGCGCAACCAGTGGACCGGCGACACTTCCGCCAGTGCCACGCGTGCTCGCTTCCCTCCTGGCAGCAGTGCCCCGGACCCATTCGGCAGTTCGCTGATGCTGTCCTCATCTCACTCATCACAACCTAGCTTTTGTCCTCATGGATGTGTGAAGTGTCATACTGTGGTGACCTAGTTTAGTCTAGCTTCTGAACTTGTGTTAGTTATGACTGCACAAGTTTAGGATCAAACCCGTTTGGGGTTGTGTGATTTTGTGGGGCATGAGAGGCACTTTGCCCTCACCCTTCGGGAGAGCGCCAGCGAGCTCCGCTGGCCGGCCGACGGGTGGGCTCGGTTAGCGAGCTCCACCCCGTAGGGATGTGACTGCTCGTTTTCAGTCACGCTATGGCGTTGTGCTTGGCTGCTAGGTAAACCCAAGCGTATCTTCCTAGAAACACCACCATTTGACAAGCCCATGGTCCCATTGGATTCGTATTGTCGATCTCAAAGAAAATGATACAAGCGAGTATGCTATAGGGAGGGGATTGATGAAACGTTGCAGAAAGGGGCTGAATCCAAGTACGCATTCGTCTCGTAGAATGTGAGGTGCAAAGACAAATTAGATAATCCATGAGCAAGGGCTTTTTTTGTTGATCCATGCAGTCAAAGTTTCTAGTTCTTGTGTAGAGCTACGGAACTGCATGGCCTTTATGGATCACTATGAAGTACCTGAAACTGCAGTCAAACCTGAGTAGCAACCAACTTTTCTGGATGTAATTATCAAAAAGAGGTTCTGAATAGAAGATACTGAACAAGCCTAGGAATGTGAAGCCTGTTGACCCTCTACCACAGATGAAGAACCTTAGCCTGACTATGATTTCAATAATGATAGAAATTTTCTTCCATTATGGCTGTGATGAGGACCATGATTTCATGGTTGGTGTGCTAAATTGTGCCATGTGGGAAGAAGTGAATTGGAAAAGGGGGAATGAATGGAGGTTTTTAGTATTTTACTGTGTTCCCTGAAAGCAATTGTCACTTGAGGCATCTAAGGCTTACCACTCGGGGCACATTGGCTTTGACAAGGTATTACACTTGTACTGTTAGACATGAATGGCAAACGAATGCAAAAAAATTGTGAGAAGCTGCATTTTATGCAAAAAAAATCAAGGTATGGAGCTCTAAGCCACCGTGTGAGTTTCAATTGTTTCCTATAACTGAATGGCCATGGAATAATATCTTTTTTTTTATTTTCCTACAGGGATGATAGTTGTGATACTGGTACCGCGGTGTACCGCAGTATGGTTACCTCCTTCACTGCACCAGTATGATATCGTTACTGACCTGGCAGGGTACCCGTTGTCCATACTTCCTTACAATACTATGGTATTGCACCATGATAGAGAGATTCTGAAAGGAAATTAGACAGGAAATAGTAGCGTTAAATGAAAATTTTCATGTAGTAGTCGACATAAATGTGCATCAAGAATTGATAAGATGAACATGTTACTTTTAACTCTCAAGTTTCTATTTCCTTGGGGACATCGACACAGAAATGCACTAGTACACCAAAACACGGAAGAAAAAAAAAAACACCACCAGAAAAAACATTAACACACCATAAAGCTCCAAATAACCGACACAAAAACACAGAAAATCCTATAAACACCATCAGTCAAAAGAATGAAACCACCAACAGGAAAAAAATCCAGACTACAGCATGCTAACTCACCAATATGCCAATAGTCCAACAAAAGAGCACCAAAAAAACACCAACACCCCAGCACACCAACACATCCAAAAACTAACAAAACAAAACAAAAACACGCCAACACACCACAACATGAACAGACCACATGTAAACAACAACACAACAAGACACTGACACACACAGAGAAAAAAAAACTCCAACACACCAAGACGTCAACAAACCAACATGCCAACATAGAAACACACCAACACACAATAACAAGATCACAGAAAGAGACAGCCACGACAACACAAATATACGCCAACACCAAGACACACCAAAACACCAATGCAGAAACATGACAAGCCACCAACACATGGGCAACTTAACTTACCAAGACACCAACAAGAAAGCAAATTGACACCAAACACACCAACATACCATCATGCCCAAAGATAAAAGAAAAAAAGAAAACAAGATAAACACCAAGAAACAAACAAAAAAACTAAAAACATATTAAACACACACACACACACACACACACACACACACGCACACACACGTCCAAGGCAGCA
>SZWC01000813.1:225670-251496 GCA_023375785.1 Penium margaritaceum
TTCCCAAACAGGCTACACCGCTACTTCACCCCCCATTATCCTTTCCCCAAATCTGGGCAACTTCACCTTCCCATCACCTCACCTCCCCACCACCTCACCTTCCCACCACCTCACCTTTCCACCACATCACCTTCCCACCACCTCACTTCCCCACCTCACCTTTCCAACACCTCACCTCCCCACCTCACCTTCCCACCACCTGACCTCCCCACATAAACTCCACACCTCACCTCCTTCCCACCTCACCTTCTCATCACCTCACCTCCCCACCACCTCACCTTCACAACACCTCACCTCACCCCACTTGTTGTTTAGCTTCTTGTTTTACTACTTAGGCTACAAGTTGTCCTAGCTCTCACTGATTCATTCAATCTAATACATTTGTTGTGTTCTCATTCTTGACAATGAGGCACTCTCGGCTCAAGATGTAGAGTTGTGGCGTGCTGCTTGTGAGTATGAGTTGAGACCCATCCATGTGTATGGTGTCTAAAAGCTTGTCAACCTCCTACGTGGATGGAAGGTTGAACAGGCCAAGTGGGTATTTTGCAAGAAGGTGAAGCCTAATGGCACACTTGATCACTAAAAGGATCGCTGGATAATCAAGGAGTTCTCATAGGTTGAGGGTGTTGATTTCACTAACACCTTCGCACCCGTTTGTCGCATGACTACCGCTCATCCTCTGTTCGGGGTTGTTGCTCACCACGACTAGGAGTTGTATCAGATGGATGTGGACAACACATTCTTTCGTGGCAACTTAGAGGGGGAAATCTATGAATTCCAGCCACATGGATTCGAGGTTGATGACAAGGTCTGGCGCTTGCACAAGGCCTTGTCCAGGTTGAAATAGTCATCCAGGTTCTGGAACTTTGGAATCACCGGTACACTAACATGTGCCGGTTACGTGCAGAGTGACAGTGACTCATCCCTCCTCCGACGGCCAGCTGAGAGGTTCACCGCCATCCAGGTCTATGCGGACGCCCTCCCGATTGCGTCTTCTACTCATGGAGGCCGTGAAGAAGGCTAAAGCAGTCCTTTAGGATGCCTACGGAATGAAGGACCTTGGTCCTACAAGTTGGTTTTTCGAGATGGAGGTTGTACGTGATCGTGAGCGGCGGGTACTCTTACAACATCAGGTATGTTATGTTTGCATTGTGGAGGAGCGGTTTTTTGACCTCCTTAGTGCAGCTCTCACAGTCTCCACCCCCATCACACATGACGGGCAGGATGCTCATAAGGTGGATGATCTAACACATCAAGAGGAGACAGTGGACATGACCCTCTACTTGCACCTGATTGGCTCTTTGATGTACTTGTGCACCAACACACAACCTGACATTACCTTCACCGTCAACCTCCTTGCATCGTTTCCACAGTGTCCTCAGGCAAGAGCCCTTCACGTGGTTGTGTGAGCAGTGTGATATGTGGCTTCCACATTGTACCTCGGACTCTAATTTTGACGACAATGCCTTGCGGCAGTTGACGGGTACACATGCAGTGACTGGACGTGGAGTCTTGATGGATGCAGTTGAACATGCTACGTGCTCTTTCCAGGTGGCACGGTTGTGTCATGGCCCAGAGATGAGCAAGGATGTATCGCATGTAGCTCATCAGAGGCTGATTATTTTGCTCTAAGGGCTTGGGTTGCTCAGGAGATCATGAAACCAGAGAGTTCTTGCCATTGCAGAGAACTCTGATGTGTTTGATGCACGGACAAAGCACATTGCTGTTGAGCATCATTTTGTGCATGATCTTATGGAGTGACGAGTGATCTTCGTCATTTACATCTGCATGGACATGCAGTAGACGGACTTCCTGACCAAGGCACTTGCACATGCAAAGTTCATGCTGGCCATTGCTTATGTCGGGCTTTGCCCCTTGCCCGAGATTGGCTGAGTGTAGGGTGTGTGGGTATGGACTATTGAGAATCTTGTTACACACATGTGTAAGTTCTGTACGTGCACGGACATGAGTACCATTGGGATCATGGGGGAATGTCATGGTATGAGTCATTCCCGTCTATTTGTACATGATTGCTCGGCCGTGTCCATCCTCGTGCATATCCTTGATGCTGACCCACCTGGCGCCGGAGCACTGACGGCTGGTGGCTCCACCCATCCGCAACTACTAGAACGCTTCCACGGTGTCCCGGGTGCTTGCTAAGGTACTCCGCGTTTTTCCTGCAGACGCTAGAGTTTTCTTGGTGGACTAGGTCTTGAGCCCCATTTGCATGTTTTACCTTATGTGTCCACTAATCCACACTGGACATGTGTGTGTTGTGAGTCGTAATGTCTGGCTCAAGATTTTGCATCTATAGGTTCAAACGGGGGTGTGTTTGGATGCCTGTGCACAGAGTTACATCCAAGACAATGGTCATGGGACGGTTGTAGGACAAACTAACACTACTATATGTGTCACCCGCCATAGGCCGCAGCAGGTATTCATGCTATGTGCTTGTCAATTGTCATTTCTTTCTAAATCACTATGATAATGGACGTTATGAGACTTTGCACATCTCCCTAGCCTACCTTGTGTTGTTTCTTGCACTTGCTTGCTTGCTACTGTGCCTGCTCACTGGACTGTGTCGCCACGTTAGTAACAGCAAGGCTAGGAAGCTTCCTAGCATAGTAATGCAGAGAGAAATGACAACTGACAAGCACACTCCATCAATACCTACCGTGAAGCATGGTGGGTGACGCATACGACAGTGTCAAGTTGTTTCAAAACTAGCCCCAAACCATTGTTTTGGCCGTGATTCTGCACATTCAAACAAAGTACCGTCTAGACCTCGAAATGTAAAATCTCAAGCCGGACGCTTTGATTAGTCACATGCAAAATTCCGGCATCAATTAGTGGACCCACAATGTAGGACATGCAAACCGGGCTCAAGACCCAGTCCATTGATAAAACTCTAATGCCTATAGAAAAACTGCAGAGCACCCTAGCAAGCACCCGGGACGCCGTGGTTACTGATTGCAGATTCGGGTGGGTGGAGCTACCACCGGCACTCTGGTACCAACTGGGTTTGCATCAAGGATCTGCACGCGCATGGACACGGCCCAGTAGTCACAGTAAGTGGTACAAACAAACGAGAACAAATCACGACACTTATTCATATGGAGCTGGTCGTGCGCTACAGTCCCCCCCTCCCAATAGGGGTGAGCTGCCCTTGGCATTCACAAGTCTGACTCAAACCCTGGTGCTTCAATACCAATGTAACGGATTAGATAAAATCATTGGCCTATAGGGTCAAAACCACAATGTTTGTTGGTCCTCGACCCTCATGCCATCCCATCCAACCGCCCACAAGCCAGGGACTCTCGTTCGAGCCACGTGGCAACGGCTACGCACTACGGATGGAGGTTAATGAATCTGTTTAAACTCAAGAAGAACATTAACATGCGTTGGATTTATTATGAACTTCAAGCATTATTGCTAACTTGTGGATTCTGTAAGACATATAAGGGTTGTGTGCCTTGTTACAGGCTTACATGACGGTGTAGACTGATCTTATGTTTTGGAAATTGTTGCTACTATTTGCTCCTTTTTTATTTGAGGATGTAACATAATATGATGATTGATAGCTTACAAAAAACATATTTTGTCTATTAGAGTACTACGTAATTTTCATCGGGGAGAAGGCCTCACGTGGTTCAAGCAATGCTTTTGTTTTTGGACGGAGAAGTAATATACACGTCGTTTCGCCAGATAAAGCAGCGGTGTCCATAGTCGAAAACGAACCGACGGCGGTTTCCAGAGATGGAAACGGAAAGACGGCGGTGTCCATAGTAAAAAACGACATGACAGTGGTGTCCATGTTTTTCGTTGTGCGAGCGAAAACGGGCATGGCTGATATATATTTCATGCACATAAGACATTTGATATGGATTTTGACTTTGAGCTTCGCCGGTAATAGCGAGCTCGCAGTTTGAGTTTTGCGAAGAAACCTCCTTGCGAGCTCGCGATGACCCTGCCAATCCCCCCGTTTAAATTAGGGGGTTTGTCGATGGTTTAGGGGGGTTTGAAGTTTTTTGCGCACGTTGTGATAGACGAAAGGGAATCTGCCGGGCCCCGCTACCGCGGGGCCTGGCAGGTGCCCGGGCAAGTAAAAAAATATAACCCAAACCCCCTACTGTAAGTAGGGGGGTTGTCGGATATTAGGGGGGGTGCGAGATGCGACGCACCCTGTCGCGAGTTTTGGAGTTCGCACTTGCGACCTCCAAAACTCGCGACAAGGTTACTTCTAACATCGGCGATGCCAGTGTCAGCTTCGCCCACTTTGAAGGCGTGGATACGGTTGTCATTTTTTTTCCGGTTTTGCTCGCACAACGAAAAACATGGGCAACGCCGTCATGCCGGTTTTTACTATGGACAGCAGCGTCTTTTCGCTTTCGACTCTGGACATTCCCGTCAGTTTGTTTTCGACTATGGACACCTCTGCTTTATGTGGTGAAACGATGGGCACCGGAGTATTTGTGCCCTTTATCGTCCCGTGGTCGTACCCCTTGGGAAAGGGGGCTTCAGATAAACACCAAAGAAGCGGGGGGATCGGACCAGCCCCCCAGATTATTGCATGTATATGTTTGGGTGTTTCAACCAGAGGCGAAAACTTTGAGGAAAAAATTGGGAGTGAGAGAGAGCGTTTCCCCATATCTTCGTTGGAGAATGGTAAACATTCTGTTTATAGCACCTGGTTGAAGCCAGGGTGAACTCAGGTTTGCCTGGAGGAGGAGTTAATGGTGGGATGGTGTAGTAATATACCCATCGTTTGGGTCAATATATCAACAGTGTCCATAGTTGAAAACAAAATGACGGCATTGTCCATAGTCGAAACCAATATGTCAGCGGTGTCCATAGTAGGAAGCAAGGTGACAGCGGTGCCCATAGTCAAAAACAAAATGACAGCTATGCCCTCGATCAGTGTCGGTCATGGGCACGATTGACATATGTTTCACGTTTTTAACATATTTGAGATGGATTTAAACATCGGTGATGAGATGACTTGCAAGTGCATCGTCGGCCGACGTACGAGTAATATGGAATGAGATTCATATGGTTTGATAGGACTCCGATGCCTTCTTCAGGGGGGGTATGACATATGATATTGCAAGTATTAGCTCGTAGCTATGCGCTGCACACCATATGTCTGATTGTGTCACCAAACTGATGTGATCAAAGGATCCTCCAATTCTAATGGATTGCAAACTGGTTTGCCTGTACCGCGTACCTGTCTGTGCGCGGATTCTTTCATGATTTTGAAAGCCTGACTCGTTGCAAAATCTGCCGGTTCCCAGAGTCGCAATGTACCGCCCATGATGCATGGCTACCATGCAAGTCACTTGGCTCCTCTTGTTGAAAAACATGTTTTCCGTAGCGAGGCATGCGCATCCTGGGGGGTTATGGCCTTGCCGTCCATTGTGGTACTGCTCATCGTTGATGATCTCGCACGCCCTCACGAAGGCTTGGTTGAACGCGCATGGGAGATGAATGGGGATATCCAAGTTGTATGGTTCCATGTATTCTACACGACGTGTCCAGGTTTTCTCCCTAGGAGAGGAGGGGACACGCAGCAGACAAGCGGTACAGCTGTCACATCGTCCTGGTTTCCACCCGACGACAGCGACTACGACGTGACCGATGAGCCTTGCTTGATATGCCAGTCTCCTCCTCAGGAAGACAACAATGCACCACGCATTGCAATCGACAGTGCTCCACGCCGTGCAGCTGAGGTTCCCCTCAGGATGTCACGTGTAGGAGGTCGAGTGCAGTCGACCAAGGGCACGCCCGCCGGGTCCGACGATGAGGCCAGGGCAGCCGATGCCATGGCAAAGGCTACCCCCCCAACATCGCCAAGCTGATCCCACACACTGCAGCTCCGAAGAAGCGGAGGGCTGCGGTTGACTTCCCGGTGGCTCATCCTCTGAGACCATGGCTGCGTGCAAAGCTACTGTAGAAGAGTATGTGGTTGACAACCGCATGTGAGTAAAGTGGTTGAGAAGCGACCGTACACGCAAGCAGTACGTCGCCAACAAATACCCGTGGATGGTTCGTGCAGCATTCAGCAAGAAGTCTGGATCCTACAACATCACTTTGTTCATGGATGGCCACCTATGTGACCCCGGAGATAGCTAGGGTAACCCAGTGCAGTCGACGCGATGGGTTGCACGGCACATCCAAAGCATCCTCACAAAGGACCAGTCGGCAACACCAAAGACGTTGCAGGCAGTCATCACCAAGGTCGACAGCACTTAAATCTTGTACACCACCATGTACTACATCAAGAAGGCCTGCTTGGAGAAGATGTATGGCAAGAAGGAGGACTCGTGGAGCATGTTCCCTCAATGTAGCAGATTTGACTGAATCCTTGGCCGACGAGGCCAAAACCATGATGCTTGAGGGTCTCCGATCCTCAAGCCATCCCGTCTCACAGCCCACAATCCCAGGTGACCCAGCTCAAGCCAAGTGGCTCTTTCGACCGGTCGGTGTGGCGCTGCCATGCTACACTCCTCCCCACTATGAGTGAGAGCCGTCTCGGCATCTCCGGTAATCCCACCGTGGGATTTGATCCCTGGAGCTCTCATACCAATGTAGTGGATTCAACAGAATCCTTGGCCGACTATGCCAAAACTGTGGTGATTGAGGGTCTCCGACCCTCAAGCCATCCCGTCTCACCGTCCACAGTCTTAGGTGACCCAGCTTGAGCCACGTGGCTCCTTCAACCGGTCGGTATAGCACTTCCACACTGTACTTAACCCGTGGATGGGGTACATTCCATTTTTCTGGTTTGTTTTCATGGTCTTCCGTATCCCGAACGTCCTGTTTCCGGTCCTATTCTAATCGCGTCAAACATGCTCTTTCATGCAGCTCATGAAGGTGGACCCACTGGCCATCACAAAGGCTGAGAAGGACTGGGAAACAGGCGCGTTCAATCGGGTTTTTGTCGTACCTAGAGGCTACTGCAAAGGTTTTGAGCACACTCTGCGTGTATTTGTCATGGATGGAACCGCACTTACGAATGGGCACAAGCAAGTCATACTGATCATGCAGTTTTCTTACGCGGACGACAGTGCCATGCCCGTGGCGTATGCCTTGGTATCTCGAGAGGACGAGTGTAACTGGACGTGGTTCTACAAGCTCGTGGCAGCAGCATATGCAACCGTGGTACAGATTGGAACCACTGTCATCTCTGACCTTTGCGCACCTACCCAATGTAATCGGGGCGGAGGAGGAAGAGGAGGAGGGACAGGAGGGGGATGAGGAGGAGGAGGAAGCAGACGAAGGCGTTGACGCACATGAGGTAGTTGACTCTATTTGTGTCTCCATTGAGGATGAAGGGGTCGACCACGTGTTGGTTTTTGCACATCCTCATTGTGCTCTGTTGTGTCCTCCCGGCTTGTGTACATCAACATCAGATCACTGACGGTGAGATTCGACGCTGTTGGAGTGTCGTCCGGTGGAGCCGACGCACGCTGAAGTCTACTCGCAGTTTGCTAGAGTCTCCTCTCCATAACAACGTGCTCAACTCCATCGGTAGGCCTCCTCCGCGGTCGGGCCGCCGACGGCCACTGCCACCGTAAATGTTGTCTGCATGCGTCAAGCACTGGATCTGACAGTATCGTTGAGTCTAAAGTGTCATGCTCTGCCTAGGGTCCTTGTCTGGTGTTGCGTGGCACTGTTTTGCATCATGGGCCATCGTAGGCACTGCCTGGGTTCAGGCAGCCATAACTCTTTGCTGTTGTTTTTCAAGCTGATTCTGATCAAACGACTGCGTTTGCACCGTTGGTATTTTGGTGTGGTCCAGTTTTCAGGCAAAACGGACAACGCCTAGGTTATGGGCTGTCAGCTGTCTGGCAGGGCTCACCAAGAAAACCCTGCCAGAAAATAGGTCTAGGACTAATCTTTGATTGGCTAGTTAGCTGAGCAACGAGTTCTACAAAGTTGGGGAGGAGCTACAACTTGGAGGGTTCTCCCATTGTTGCTCATTGTTTATTCCTAATCAATCACATTCAGTTTTCAACTGCTTTCTGGCGCTAACACTGGCACGCGCGTTTCTGAGTAACAAACCCAGAGCTTCCAGACTTAGACTCTGGAGCAGCAAACTGAGGGGGCAGTAGACTCAAGCAACGAGCGTGGAAGCCCGTACGCTGTATCAACAACACTATTGTCCCAACCTACTACCTAGCTTTTCCTTTTTGGTATCAGAGCTAGAGCGTAGCAACAGCAGTAGAAGACTGGTGTATAGGTGCCAGACAACGTTGGCGGACTCCCATACGTGACAGTGCAGGGGAAATTCTGTCGTATTTCCTCCGACAGCATTGACCTGCCTGGTGGCGGCGTCAGAATTTTTCCCACGGCCACTGGGCCAAAGGAAATGCTGCCGGATTTTTTTCGGCACCATTGACCCCCACGCGTGACGCGAGGAGGTGAGCGGCAAGCTGCAATAGACACCTGCGGGCAACGATGCACGTGGCACCGTGACCCAGGTACAGTATCTGGCACTAGTGAGCAGTAACAGCAGCCTGTAGGAGTAGCAGCGGTAGGCAACAGCAACGAGTAGTGGCAGCAGTAGTAGCCAACCGTACCGCCATGAAGCAGTAGTAGCTGGCAGCAACAACAGCTCGCAACAACAATAGCAGCCGGCAGCAGTAACAGCTCGTAGTAGTAATAACAGCCCGCAGCAGCTCACAGCAGCAGCAGCAGCTCGCAATAACGACAGCAACCCGTAGTAGCAGCAGCAGCGACAGCGAGCAACAGCAGCAGTAAGCTGCAGCAGCCGGAGCAGCAAGCAGCAACAGCAGCCACCTACAACAGCAGCCGCAACAAGTAGCACATGGCAGCAGCCAACAGCAGCTGCTGGTACTTGCAGCCCGCCGCTCACCACGAGCGTCGGGCTACATGCAACATGCCCGCTGCTCACGGTGAGCAATGGACTACGGGCAGCGAGCAACGAGCTCGCTGCTCGCAGCCCATTGCCCACAACGAGCAGCGAAGCTCACAATGCCAGAAGAAAACCAAAGACAAAAAAAAGGAAGACAAAGAATTCCCCCACCCGAGCAGCAGCTACCATAGCTACTACAATAGCCACAACATCCGCGGCAACACACAGCAGCAGCGGTAACAGCAGCAACTACTGTAGCAGCAACAGCAGCAACAGCAACAGCAGCTACTACAAGAGTAGCAACAGCAGCAGTAGCACTTGCTGCTACCACAACAAGCACAGCAGCAGCAGTAGTAGCAACTATAATAGCAGCTGCTACAGCAACAGCAATAGCAGTTGCTGCTGCCACAACAACTGCAACAGTAGTAGTAGTAGCAGCAGCAGCTGCAACAGTAGTTGTAGCGGCAGTAGCAGCAGCAACAATAGTAGCAGCGACAAGCAACGAAAATTGCGGTGATAACAACAGTAGCAGTATCATTAACAGTAGTTGCTGCAGTTGTGCAACAGCTGCCCCAACAACAGCCGCTACGGACGTCGGCATCGAGCCACTAACGTCACTACTAACGTCATTACTAACGTCATCAACAAAAAAGGGGGAAGGGGGAGGGGAAAAAACTCTAGCAGCAGCATCAACAGATAACCTGGTGGTAGCTACTGACCCCAGCCGTCCTAGGCTGATGTCACTGTTGACATTAGCAGCACAACAAAAAAAACAAATAAAAATAACAAAGAGACCAAAACCCATGGCTAATAGCTCTAGTGAGGAGGGGTCCTCCTCCGTTGGAAGGACCCCTAGGGAGGGTACCCCCCCTCTTCTTGCAGTAGCTGCAATAGCTACAGCAGCAGCAGCAGGTGTAGGAGCAACAGGAACAGCAGTAGCAGCAGTTGTAACAACACCAGCAGTAGTAGCAGCAGCAGCAGCAATAGCGGCCCACAGGCGTCGTCGCCGGCACCTCTGACCCCCTGACTTCCATTCAGAAACAGCTCGCCATCCTGACATAGCAGCTTGTAGCACTGCAGCCACTGGCCTCATAGAATTCCACCATTGTCCCTCCGCCATTCATTCCTCCTGGGCACGCCAGCCTCGTTGTGTCTACTGCCACACATTACCTGGAGCAGCAGCATACCTAGCGCCAGCGGCAGACAGTGACTGCCGACCTTGGCCCCACTCTGGGCGCCGACCGTAGGCAAAAGGAATTTGAGACGCCGCCCCCACCGCTTCAGGCCGGCAAGCAGTTCCGGGGATATGAGCTCAGCTTTCGTATCTGGACGCAGGGTGAGGGTCTGTGGGCATACTACACCCTCCCACACGACTCCACCCACGCCGACCAGCTGTATGACGCCGGTCGCGCCGTACGCGCCCTTGTCCGCGTCACTCCTCCAGCTTCCCTCCTGGCCCTAAAGCCTTTTCTTGGTGACTTTACCATTGGCGGCATCCTAGACCCTAAAGCCGCGTGGCATATCCTCACTCGTCCCCATTGCCTGTCCAACGACATTGAGACCAGCCGTCTGCTGCGGGAGTTCAACTCCCTGCACATGGAGGAGACTAAGACAGTCACCGCATACTGGCAGCGAGCAGAGGGCATCCTCCGTCGCCTAGGCACATCTGCTCCATCCCCTCTGGCCACACTTCTCACCATCAAGCCCGGTGCCACTGGTGCGTACGCGGACTTCTTCGTCCACTTGTCCCAAGACGTCCTCTCCACCATGGCGGCCCAGGGCATCCTCATGCCCTCGGCATATGAGCTCTTCCTCAAGATTGAGGAAGCTCACCTGGAGTCCCATCTTGAGCGCACTGTGGCCCTCGCATCCCCTGCCATCATTTCCGTGGCCGGCGCTTCTCCCACAACCGCTTCCTCCACCAGTTCCTCGTCGTCAAGAAAGAAGAAGCGCCGGCCAAGAAGGGCAAGGATCAGTAGTAGCAGCAGTAGAAGCCGCCTGGGTCCAGTAGTGGCTCGGTCTGCCACAACTGTGGCCAGCCAGGGCACGGGTGGTACACATGCCCACTGCCAATGGACGAGGCGCGCGTCATTGTCACCATGCGTCCCCAGTGAGAGCGCCATCTCGCCTCTGCCGCCGTAGTTGTCACGACCCCTAACGCCTCGACCCCGTTCAGCAGCTCCACTCCTCCGACCGTGACACCGATCCCGTCGACGCCAGTTCCTCAACAGTATCATCCGCATTCGTCGGTACCCCGGTTCCCTTCACCGGGGCAGTCCTCCTTCTATCCAGGCTCGGGCACCATCATTCCGCACTCCCGGGTCGTCCACGCAGGAGCGTCAGCTGGAGCAGTTCATTTCGCTTCAGCTCGGCCTGCCTCGCCCTCCTCCCTAGAGAAGTGCGAGTTGCGTCACCTCCTGCTCGTCCCCATTGCCCTTCATGACTGAGCTTGAGCTATGGCCGTGTCCTACTTCCTCGTCTGTCTTGCCATCTTTTGCGATCTCCTCTGCCCCCCTTTGTGATGATGTCACGTGGCTTGATGATTGGCAGTCTCTGTTCGCGCCCCCTTCTAGCGCGTCCGTGTCTCTCGCTTGCTGCCATGTGATTATCAGTGATCTGGCAACACTTGTCTAGGATCCTACCGAGACCAGGATCATCGACTCCGGAGCCAAGAATTACATGACGGCCTCTCACGAGGCCTTTAGCATGCTTGGTCCTGTTGGCGATGTATCCGGGGTCCGGACGGGCTCTAGAATGGTGTTACCCATCCGCGGTGTCGGCGTTGTTCGTTTCCGTGGTCCTGCCGGTGATATCTTCTTGACCAATGTCCACTTCGTCCCAAGTCTTGAGCTTAGCCTTCTGTCCGTTACTGCCCTTGACCGTATGATCATGGACGTTGTGTACTCGCATGGTGTTGGCACTATGTCATTGTGTCCGTCCGGTCTTGCCGTCCTGCACGCCACCGCCCGTGGCAACCTGTGGCATGTACCTCGTCTGTCCTCCTCTCCTTCCGTCCCCTCCTCGTCGGCCGCCACAGGCCATGTGTTTGTCACCAGCATGCTCTCTCCACAGTACACCCGCCTGTTGCACCGCCGTCTTTGCCACATCCACTCTGCAGTCGTAGATAACATGCTCCCCACCCAGCCGGGAAAGGGCCTTGACCCGGAAACTTTCCCTCTCCCGTGCCCCATAGAGTGCATTGATTGCGCTCAGGGCAAGATGCACTGGTCTACATACTCTCTGTCGTACTCTTGTGTATCCGCCCCTCTAGACCTGGTCCATTTTGATGTGATGGGTTCTCTCCATACTGAGTCTGTCGGAGTGCACGGCCGCTTTGTCCTCACCCTCACGGACGACTACTCTTGCTACCGCTTGATCTTCTACCTTCCGTAGAAGAGCGATGTTGCCCATGCCATTCAGGACTGGCTTGTCCGTGCGGAGTGCGAGTGTGGTCAATCTCTTCATCGCTTTCACTCCAATCGCAGTCGTACGTACATGAACAAGACCACGATTTTTCTTGCCTCCCGCGGGATCCACCACGAGACATCCGTACCCTACACGCCTGCCCAGAATGGCGTCTCCAAACAGTGGAACCGTACCATGGCCGACGCCGTCCGCACCATGCGGGTTGCGTCAAGCCTCTTTGATGGCTTCTATTTTGAAGCCAAGGCCTACATGATGTGGGTCTCGGACCGGATTCCCCAAGGACCCCTTCCACGCCAGTCCACGCCATAAACGCACTAGTGTGGTCAGCAAGCTGACCATCGCCCGGCTCGGGTCTGGGGCTGCGTGGCCATTGTGTGGCTGCCCGCCCCATAGCTGGGTAGCAAGCTCGCCTCCCATGGACGTCCTTGCACCTTTCTTGGTGTCTCTCATTAGTCCAAGGCTTGGCGCTTCTGGGATCTCTCCCGACACTGCATCATCGAGACCCGCAATGCCCTCTTCTTTTATGAGCTATTTCCGCACGATCTCACTCACTGAGGCTCGTCAGTGCCCCTCCTGTCGCGTGGGGGAATGGTGAGTTCGTCCTCTTGCCTGCCGCTTCCGGGTGGAACATCACTTCGTCCCTCCGAGCCAACAGCCCCTGTCGCACACGCTGGCCCCTTCGAGCCAACAGCCCCAGTCACGCCCGCTAGCCCCTCCGAGCCAGCCGCCCCAGTCGCGTCCACTAGTCCCTCCAAGCCAGCCGCCCCAATCGCGTCTGCTGGTCCCTCCTGGCCAGCCACCCCAGTCGTGTCCACTGGTCTCTCCGGGCCAGCCGCTCCAGTTGCATCCATTGGTACCTCCAGACAAGCCACCCCAGTCGCGCCCACCGGCCCCTCTGGGCCGGCGGCCCCAGTTGCGTCCGCTGGCCCCTCTGGGCCAACAGCCCTCATGGCGTCCGCCGGTCCCTCCGGGCCAGCAACCCCGTCCGCCTTCGTTGGCCCATCAGCCTCAGTGCCATCTCCTGCCCTGCCGCGCTTCACGCGTGGCCCAAGCGGCAGCTTCCGACCCACACCGTTAGTGAGCACGCAGACCGCAGCACCTCGCCTAGTGGTGTCTCGGCCCCCTGTCGCTCCACGTGTCTCTTCCACTCCTACGGTCGTGAGTGGGGACCCTGACACCAAGGCCCTCGACCTGACCACTTCAGCTATCATTACAAACCTTCACCCTGGCCCTACATTGGGCTACGCCATGCTTCATCACGAGCACCTGCATGCTATCACAACTACACTCGCACGCATCCAACCTGGAGCTCAAGATGCACATGTTCTCTCAGTCAGCTCCATAGCACGCCCAGAGGACCCAGCCACCCTGCGCGAGGCTCGAACCTCTCCTGAGGCTGTACACTAGGATGCTACCTGTGCTGACGAGCTCACTCTTATTCGGCAGCACCACGTGTATGACCTCGTCGACCTCCCTCCAGGTCAGAAGGCCATCGGTGCCAAGTCGGTCTTTTGGCGCAAATAGAAGCTTGACGGGTCCTTGGACAAGTACAAGGTCCGCATCACAGCCAAGGGATTTGCTCACATCCCTGGGGTCGATTACGACCAGATTTGTCCCAGTTGGCCGGTTCTCCACCAGCCCGGCGCACTTCAGCCTGGTTGTCCAGCATGGGTGGGAGTTGCATCAGATGGACCTGAGCAAAGCCTTCCTGCATGGTTCATTCGAGGGTGAGGAGCTCTACATGGCCAGCCTCCAGGCTTCGACAATGGCACTGGGAGAGTCTGGCGACTACAGAAGGCCCTCTACGGCCCAAAGCATAGTCTCGGTGCTGGAACCAGTCCTCAAAACGCTCCTCCGTGGCGGCCTCCAGTGCAGCACCGTTGACCTCGCATTGTTTGTCAGCCTGCGAGGCCAGACCCTCATCGCTGTCGTGGTCTACGTCGACGATCTCCTCATTGCGTCGCTTGACATGGCTGCCATCCAGCGTGTTAAGGAACTGTTGCACACCGCCTACCAGATGAAGGATCTCATGTCTGCCCGAGTCTTCCTGGGCATGGAGCTCGAGCATGATCGTTCCCAGGGCATCCTGCACATCCACCAGGCTGTCTATGTGCAAATCCTGTCCACTCGCTTTGCCAAGGACCTGCCCCTCGTGCCGAGCGCATCTTCACCCATGTCACTTAATGGCTTGGTGAAGCTGAAGAGTCCTCACCCAGCCATTGTGGGGGAGCCAGTTGACGTGACCACGTACCTGCGAGTCATCGGATCACTGATGTTCCTAGTGACAGTGATGCGCCCAGACATCGCGTTCACCGTCAACCTCCTTTTCTCAGGAGCCGCGTCACCTCCAGTTCGAGGTCGCAATCCGAGTATTGTGCTATGTCGTGTCGACTCCTCCGCGAGGTCTTATGTTCCGCCCCTAGCTGTCTCTGGTCGCGGGTGGGCTACATCGACAATGACTGGGCCTGCAGTCTAGACGGTAAGAGTCGCACTGGCTGGATCTTTCTGGTCGGTGGTACAACTGTGTCCTGGTGCAATGGCAATCAGGGGTGCATTATACGCAGCACTGTTGAGGCTTAGTACGTGGCCCTTGGCTCAGGTGGGTGTGAGAGTGTGTGGTTGCATCGTCTTTTGTCTGAGTTGTGTCTGTCCGTCGCATCCATCACGCTGCATTGTGACAATGAGAGTGTCATGACCATCGCTGACAACGACGGCGTGCATCACACACGCACAAAGCACATCAATGTTGAGTATCACTATGTACGTTCATTGTTGCATGACGGCAGCATCAACATTCAGTGGGCTGAGATAACACAACAGCTGGCAGCCTTCTTGACCAAGGCATTGAAGCGCGACTCGTTCAAGAAGGCTGTCAGTTCAGTCGGTGTGCATCAATGAGTTGCTCTCTATGTCCTTGCTTGCGTCTGTGCATGCTCTGGGGGAGTCTGACTATTAACTGTGTCTCTGCCCGCCCATGTGCACTACGCCAGTGAGTCATGGAAGAGTGTTGGTTTTTGCGCATCCTCATTGTCCTCTGTTGTGTCCTCCTGGCTTGTGTACATCGGCATACAGATGACTGACGGTGAGACTTGACGCTGCTGGAGTATCGTCCAGTGGAGCCAACGAATGTTGAAGCCTACTCGTAGTTCACTGAAGCCTCCTCTTCACGGCGACGTGCTCAGCTCCATCGGCATGTCTCCTCGGTGGTCGGGCCGTCGGCGGTCACAGCCACCGCAGATGCTGTCTGCATGCGTCACGCGCAGAAATCTGACAGTATCGTTGCGTCTGCAGTGTCATGATTTGCCTAGGCCCTGTGTCTAGTATTGCGTGGCAATGTTTGGCATCATGGACCTTTGTAGGCACTACCTGGATTCAGGCAGCCATAACTTTTCACTGCCATTTTTCTAGCTGATTCTGACCGCACAACTGTGTTTGCATCGTTAGTGTTTTGGTCTGGTCCAATTTTCAGGCAAAATGGATGATGCCCGGATTTTGGGCTGTCGGCCGTCTGGGAGGGCTCACCGAGAAAACCCTACCTGCCAAAAAATGGCCTAACTCCGCGATACCCACTGTTTCGGCCTTCGACTTTTCTCCAGCCATTTCTCGCACGTTTAACACACGGTACTCACTTTACACAGATGATGCGTGCAGTACCCACTTTTGTCGAAGCACCCAATATCATCCATGCCGCAGCCACTATTACAAACAAATTCACTCTACACCGGTTCCATATGAATTAGTTTGTCAACTCTGGGTATCCGGCAATTTAATTTTCATTTTTCACCGATTTCAGTGACCATTTCTACATCACACAAATTGATGCCCGACTTAAATGCCAGTCAGGTGTCTTCAACCGGTGGTGAAGTTCCGACAGAAGAAACATGTGTTAAAAGCAACCCGTCACCCCTACTTTCTTTGACGCTTTGAACAGGGGGCTTTACGTTTGGAAAGTTTGTTGAAAGCATGACGTGTGTCACATGTGAAAACAGACATCACGCGGTTTCTTTGCCGAACATGCAGCGAACGTGTCGTGATGTTGAGTTATGCGGGCCTTGCTGTCGACCTGGACAACATGCAAACCAGATCTAATCATACCATATGTCGACGACGCGATATGTTGCCAGGTGGACGTTGCCTGTTGTCATCCACATGCCAACGGCGCCAACAGGCACATTAGTCGAGGATTAACGACATGCTGGTACCGTCCTTAACTCGAAGCTGACGTGCCTCCCCTCGTCGTAGGTTTTGCTGTAGGTGCATGATAGGATTATTAATTTTTGTTACCCACTCCTACGTCTTCACACTGCATGCATGGTTTGCGACGGTTGTCGTCTTGGAAATTCGGCCAACCGCCATGTGATGTGGACGTTCTCTCTCGTCGTCCGCAGGGGTTGTGACCGTTGAGCCATTGTTGATGTGTACTCGACATGTACTTCCAATGTCACCGCATCGTCGCCGCGGGCTTCTGTCTCCAGGATGGCCCTCCTCCTTGCTCTAACAACTGGTGGGTTTTCCAAGTGTAGATGGTGGGTAGGATGCATATTCCGACGCATGTCGTACATTGTTATACCCACTGTTGGCCAACATGGCCGCCACTTTCTATGGCATTGGAGGCAATGACCTGGACGACGATGACGATGATCCATCCGAGGTCCTCGTCTCTTGGTACCACCCCGAGTCATCCTTCCTTTGGACTAAGTGGGAGGAACACGAGTGGAACTGTCACGTCAATGTCATGGAGCACATGACTCCGTGCTCCCCAGACTGTGTTGAAGAGTGCACGATGCAAATTGGAGACACTCAGCGTGTCCGTCTGTTTCGTGGTTACCGTGCGGGTGGGTTGAACCCACTTTGTTTCTAGACATGGCATCGTCGTCAACGGGGTTGGACCTCCTGCTTGGTCGAAGTACGCTATCCGCTAGCCATCTCACACAAGTATGTCTTGTGCCTGTTTTCTAGATATGTGACTGACATGTATCCGTGCACGTCCGCTGTGCACGGTCGTCTGATGAGGTGTCCCCACCGCCCCCGTCGGAGAACACTATGAAAGATGTTGAAGCTGCTCCCTCCCGTGCGCGCAAAGGCAAAGGAAGATGCACGGATTTCCCTAGCGGGCATGCCTTTCGCAACATCGACGCATGTCGAGAAGCTGTCCAAGACTATGCAGTCGACAGCGGCATGCCGGTGTCCTGGGTCCACAGCGAGCCAACTCGTCTCGAAGTCCGCTACGGACTGTGGAAGCAAGCAGGCTGCCAGTGGCTCCTGAAGGCGCGCTTTCAGCGTACGCACGGCAATGTTGTCGTCATTGAATTTGTGGATGGCCACAAGTGCTCCCCCACCACCAAGAAGGGTGACGAGGCGCACCGGGCTGCATGGGTATTGCGGCACATTGAGCAGACCATCAAGAAGAAGCCCTCCACTGACACAAAGGTGCTGCAGCAAGTTTTTGAGGCTCGTACAGGGGAAAAGGTGCAGTACCCCGTGGTGTATTGTGCAAAGAAGGCAACATAGGAGAAGCTGATGGGCGAGAAGGGGCTGTCGTGGTCCTTGTTCCGGCGTACATTGTGGAGGTTAGTAGTTTTTGCATCCCACTCTAATTCCCCATCCGTATATGCGAATGCTACACAGCTCCGTGTTAAAGTACCGTCCCCATGGCATGTCTTTCATGCAGCTGAAACGAGTGGACCCCGGGACGTTCTCATGCGCAGAGCAAGACAAGAAGAAGCTCTTTCGTCGAGCCTTCGTGGCACCCGGGGCGTGTCAGGAGGGGTGGAACCACTTGCGGCGCATCATAACCATAGACGCGACCTTCCTGAAAGATAGTTTAAAGCAAGTTCTTCTCATTGCTCAGTTCCGGGACGCAAACAACCACTCCGTGCCCATGGCATGGGTGCTGTGCGGACAGGAGGACAAGGACGACTGGATCTGGTTCGTGCAGCAACTGGCGTAGGTGTATCCCACTGCTTGCGACCGAGGTAGAGCCGTGATTTTCAACCGCGACGGCGGGCTTCTTGTAGCTGTGGCCCGCGAATTGCCAGGTGCGACGCACACATATTGTGCACAGCACATCCGTGAGAACGTCAAGTCCAAGGCGGGCCGTGTCGCCGCAGACCTGTTCTGGACCCTCGCGCATGCGTTCACCGTGCAGGAGTTCAAGCGCGCACAGGAGTAGTTGGCGAAGGCATCTGCGCCAGGTCTGCAGTACATTTTCGGCGTGGGCACAGAATCGGGCATTCCCCTCGGAGCGTGGAGCCGTGTCTACATCCCTCTACCCTGTGGCGGCCACACAAGCAGCAACGCGACAGAGTCATTGAACGCTTGTATCATGGACCTGAGGCATCTCTACTCCTTTCACTGCTTTGTCCAACTATACGTGTGGATGCAGAAGTTGTTTGTAGAGCGCCAGAAGCTGGCACATGACTGTGAGATTATGCTGGCCCCCTTCGCCGATGCGAAAGTGAAGAATTACACTCAGAAGGCGAGGGAGTACGACATCATCCTGGCCGGTCCGCTTTCTGGAACGGTGTCCGGTCCAAAGAGTCTGTCCTGCCGTGAGGTGGATTGCAACGCGAAGAAGTGCAGCTGCGGCCAGTGGGCCGAGTATGGATTTCCGTGCAAGCATGCCGTAAGTCTGCTTCTTGACGTTGGCGTGAACCCCGCCATGTACGTCGACATCCACCTGACAAAGATTGCGTGGAAGAGAACCTACCGTCACCCCATGCCCGGTGTGAACCTTGGCAAGGTGTAGTACGCAACGAATGGATGGGGGCCGTCGGGCAAAAAACGTGGCGCTAGAAGGCCCAAGTCCAGGCGCAAGGACCGGTACACACCTCGTAAGAGCGACCGCATCTGCAGCCATTGCGGCCTTTCTGGGCACGGCCCACGAAAGTGCACCAACCCACCTGCTCTCTCTGCAGCTGACTTGGCCGCAGCACCTGCCAAACAAACTGCCTCAGGATGCCGAGTGCGAGGTCATGGTGGACGACAACTTGGGCCAGCAGCAGCTGCAGCAGCAGGCGCAGTAGAAGCAGCTGCAGCAGCAGGAGCAGCAGCACCAACGGGGACAGTTGGAGCAGCAGGAGCAGTAGGAGCAACAGGGGCAGCAGGAGCACCTGGAGCAGTAGGAGCAGCAACAGCAGTAGCAGCCCGAGGCACAGCAGGTTATGGTGCATGCGAGGAGCGTGGTGCAGGTGGTTATGGAGATGCGGGTGAAGCTGCAGACCCCGCATTTTCATCCCAGGTTGACAACCCTGGCAGTCCTACGGACAACGATCCCTTTTCATCAGAATGGTCAGACGAGGACAGTGCCTCGGACTATGAGACAACTGAGACGGAAGAGTGGGAGTCAACGGATGGCTCCTCCCACTGTGACGCATCCGAGGAAGACGATCGGATACAACGCAAACGGAAGTGCACACGACGTTTGGTGTAAAGATAGGTAATGCAACATTGAGTGTCGTGCATTGATGGCCCATGGTGAATTGTTAACTTTGTTAACTTTGTGAATTCGTAACTTTGTTCTGTGTACTTCTG
The DNA here is from genome assembly GCA_023375785.1 of Penium margaritaceum. NCBI lineage: Eukaryota > Viridiplantae > Streptophyta > Zygnematophyceae > Desmidiales > Peniaceae > Penium > Penium margaritaceum. The sequence goes on from SZWC01000813.1 coordinate 245,505, forward strand.
TTCTATGTAGGTGAGGCAGATTGTCCTCCTGAAGACGGTGGTCAAGGGGCAACCAAGGCTCAAAGTGCACCGGCACAGGGTCAGATCACATGTGGTCCACGACAGGGGATGTGCGGTGGAGGATGCACAAGCCATGTGTTCCAAAATGGCTAGTCTCAACCTAGGCAAGACAGAGGTGGAGGAGGCCACATATCAAGTGGCCGCCCCATGCACGGGCATGTGTCTGTCCCCCTTTGGGGAAGTCTTGTATGATGCTTGCGTAGAGTTCAATGAAGGTGCAGAGTGCCCTGCTTGTGAATTCATATGTTTTGTGCACGGCTTACCCGTGCACATTCAGTTGTGGATCAGTACATGTGACTTAGCACCTCTGTTGTACTGGGCTTGATGTTCACAAACATGCACACAAACCCTTTTCACCTTTCCGCTCTCTGTAGTGTTTGCTGCACCTAGACACTAATGACAAGCAAAGTAACCTTTGTGATTAATAGTACTGTCATTTCAATGACATTCAGCCACTATCAAAGTGTTCACTACATGACATTGCTTAGTTTTCCGGTGCAAGTCTGTCCGTTGCACGAGTCAGATACTCATACAAGTTCTATGTGTGATGGAGTGTAGAGGTGGCTAACATGCAAAGGAGACACGTACTACATGAGAACGTACTTAAATGTACACCATGACCACTATCTTTCCAATACTTGACTATTTCCCATGAAAACTATGGACACACAGGGAATGTTTTGAACAAATCATATTCAGCATGACCACTACCTGCCTCAAAGGGACGTCATAAGCGGTCACATAGTTGCAAAACCTTTGGAAGATATTCCATATGCCCACTATGTGTCAGGTAGCATTGAACGGCCATACATTGTACACAATTCATGACAGCGCATTCTATGTGGTACATGGGAAAGCATCAACATTGAGTTCGTTGATGAAAGTGTGATGCAAACGTGACCAAAGCAACCACTGAGGGTATCAAGCCTAAGGCATCCACTGCCCAGGGGTGTTGGGTGGACGTGGAGTTGGCATGCGTTCACCCAAAATCCAGCACATGGTCTCTGGTTCGCATGGGTCCTTCACCCAACTTGGTTGGACCTCCGTTGCAATGAGCGTGTCCCAATGAGCCTTGATCCTTGCCCATGCCTCCTTCACTTGCTGGGGAGTGAGCTGTGGCCTGCTGGGTCTGGTAGGTTCGCCACCCCATGCGCCAACTTGATCCCATTGGTAGATCCTGGCCACAGTGTCCCACGTGTAAGTACGCTCGGTCCATAATCGCGTACGCACGTCCATGACGTCATTGGGCTCGGTGTGGTCATGTCCATGGACCAGTCGACCCGTTTTTTGTACGGTGGACAACAACGTGAATGGAGATGGCTAATGATGATTGCCAGCTCCGTATTTGTATGTGCTCTAGGAGCGGTTACATCCGCATGGGCAGTTAGGCTCAGATGACATCCATGGCTCCCATACGTCTTGGCTGTTTAATGGTCTCACACTGGGCAATGGCCAGTCGAGGGTCTATGCCATGGCTTCAGGTGTCGCAACCCATGTGGTCTCTGGCGGACGGCGGCCATGTACGCTCCTCATACGTGCCTCTGCGGTCCCATGCTTCCTTGATTGCAACCCATGCTCGGTCGGCAACAAAGCGGTCCACATAACATCCAGTATTCCACCCGCGGCCATTTCCGCCGTTCGTGCGACCCTCGGATGACATGTCCATGGTTTGCGATGGTTAACCATGGAATGTACGTAATAAGGGCGAGGGACAGGACGCACGACGTTCAGGACAGGACGGGCAGCCGTCCTCGCGCGGACTGTGACCCTAAGCTCCGTCCCTCCTTGGATGTGCAACTTTTCGATTCAACGATGTTTTCGACAGTTTATGCGGTGAGGTTTGCTTCATAACGTACTATGCACTAGATGGACGATGCTCCGCATATGCGAGTGAGCTGCGCCCGATCATTGGACGTTAAGCAGTGTCGCGGTTGCACAGGACCAATGCTATTTCACAAAGACAAAGACTCCAAGTCAGAGAGGAATCTCGAAATGGTGTGGTGTACTGGTACAGTTGGCTGCCACGCTGTCCCTGGTGCGCGAGGCTACCATGGGGTCCTATTTCAATGCAATTGTCTTCCGCTGGCCCATGTGGAAAGTGGGTGTGCGGAGAATTAGTTCGTCCCCCGTATGATTTTTCGCATGGTGGACGCCCGAAGTATTTGTTCTAAACAGTGGACATCGGAAGTATTATATACATTTTGTGGACGTTATACGTATTCTTCTGCAAAAGTGGCCTTACCATCCTTTTTGTGCAAAAAGTAGGTACGACGTTCTTTAGTTGCGAGGACAGAGGGTATGCGGCAAGTGTACCCGCCTAAAAAAAGGTCTAGGACTATTTTCTGATGGGCTGGTTAGCTGAGTAACAAGGTTTACACAGCTGGGGGGGAGGTAGAACTTGGAGGGGTCTCCCACTGTTGCTCATTCTTTCTTCCTAATCAGTCAATTTCAGTTTTCAACTGCTTTCTGGCGCAAACATTGGCGCGCGCGATTCTGAGTAACAAACCCAGAGCTTCCAAACTTAGACTCTAGAGCAGTAGACTGAGGGGGCAGCAGACTTAAGCAACGAGCGTGGAAGCCCGCACGTTGCATCAACAACGCTGCTGCCCCAGCCTTCTGCCTAGCTTTTCCTTTTCCACGATGACGTATAGGATCGTGAGGAGGCATGGATGGCTTTCCACGCAGAGATGGATAAAATCAACTGTTCTTTTAGCATGTGGTGAGTTTGTGTTAGATAATGAACGGCGTGGGAACTCCCAAGTTCTATTCCATGTGTTGGAGCACAAAAGGCAGGGCCCATGATGGTACTTCATGGCCCAACTGTACATTGCATGTTACATACCGCCCCCACTCCTCCTTCAATGCAACCCATGTCCGATAAGCCACCACAGGATCCGCTACGGGCTTCCCCCATCCATGATGTGCTGTGCCATTTGGAGGGACGTGGGTGCCCTTGTCGATCCAACGTGTAGTGAAAGTTCGATAGTAGGCGTTAACTTAACGCAGTGGATTGACGGGGAAGCACCTGAAGTAAACTTGTTAGTACCTGTTCACAGTGCGAACCGATACAAACAACAGGTTCACTAGTTGAACTCTGCGGTTTGGAAAGTGCGGATACAACGTTGGGCGGTCATGATGTACCTGCTTGTGTCCACGTCGAACTGGGCTATACGTACCACACACATCTCTCGGCCACATGGAAATCTTGTTGGCAACATTCGCGTGACCTTGATGGGATGTCGGCACAAGCCACCGACGTCCATTGATGGTGCGCACGACGTCGGCAAATTCCACCTTGGACAGTATCTCATTGCCACTGGTCATGTCCATATGGGCACCCTTTATTGGCGATTGCACTATCATGTTCTGTGATCGGCGCAAATGTCGTCTCCAACGAGGAATGGCAAACAATGAAACAAGCCACAGGCTGTCAAGAAAGCTAGTCAACTTGTGACGTTTGTTTACGACATGCAGGTCGTTGACGACTGAATACTTTGAACGAAGAGCAGATACAATTTTCATAGTTTTTCTTTTTCGTGGGAATGATGAAAAATGGGCACAATATTTATTTATTTTTCGACTATGGACACCTCTGATGTCGTTTTTGACTATGGATACCGCTGTGTTTACGTTTTCTTTTATGGACACCGCTGATCTATCGACCCAAATGATGGGCACTACCGTATTTGTGCCCTGAATGGTTCGTCTCACACAAAAATTGTCGTCATCGAGTGCTTCGAGCCGCCACGTAGATGTAGCGGCCCGTCAAATGTTCGGCATGTCGACGCTTCGCGTGGGGACGGATGTTCAGCGAATCTGGAGCTCGAGGAATCTTTGCCGAGACGCCCATTCCAATGAAAATTCGAGTTATGATTTCAGAAGCCTTTTCACAGATTTCTGACAGGTTTGTCATCGATTAAATTGATATAAGACTTTTGTGTAGTTTGGAAATCCCAAAAAGGGCACCTTTCGCAGTTTTTAGGTTTTAACGACGAGGAGCGCGAGACGTACCCGCACTGTCGATCGCTAGGCCTACGCGATCCGCCGATATTGCCGTAGGAGGGACCCCCCCCCCCCCCCTCTCCCCCTCCACCCCTCCTCACCCACCAGTTTGTTCCCTTCGGGCCTTCGTAGCACCGCCTCCTTACCTAATCCAAAATTATATGCCTGCGTCACGGGTTGAAATGATAGTGGGAGGTACCTCAAGTATAACCCGACGTGGATCTTACCGCGTAGTCTGCCGCAGGATTTTTACTCCACTGCCCTCTGCGCTGGTAGCTCGTTCTTAAATAGTGCCACCGCAGGTCTGCGGTAGTTCCGGGTTTCTGCAGAAGTGGGTACGATATCATCTACCAATGACTATGCCAGCCGCTTTCCCTACCTCACATTTGCGGTGGCACTCAGTGGCCCCCTTTTTTCGGAAAGACAGTTCAGCTGGCTGGACAAACCGCTCCTGCGCCTGTTCTGCCGTGTCGGAGCCTAGAAAATTTGGAACAGACTCCTCGTCCGGCTCGGGTATGAGGTATGTTTGGTCTGTCGGCCCAACGCCACCGATTTGAGCTCAACGGTGTCCGCCCGGAAGGTTGTCTGTGGTACTTCGTTAAAGGAGAGGTGAAGATGCCAGGACCCTGTGGGCCGCTGAGTAGCGTTTTCTCGAAAGATCGAACGGTCATGAACGCTCTCCATGGTCTTCGGCTGTTCAAAAGCTTGTCATTCCACGACGCACCACACAGCACAAAACGCTGCTCAACAGCCCCCCCCCCCCCCCCCCGGCCGCCTCCTCGAGTAGCCCACCTTTAGTGGCTAAGGGAAAGTCCACCGAGGCTGCCGCCGGGTCCCGCCACGGCGCCGCGCTCTCTCCCCACATTTGCGGCAGCGGCCAACGTGCGGCGGCGGGCGGCTGCTCGAGCGGTTAGCAGCCGAACCCTTCTACTGCGCTATCACGGCGTGACCAGCGCAAGCAGTGTCCACGACAACACCGGCCAGGCCAACCCAAAGTTGCATGCCGTCGCTCATGCTGTTCTACTGCGACAGTGAACGACACGGAACCAGACATTGCCGCACTGGCAGGCTACTTCATGCAGGCGGGTCGAGCCGCGGAGGGAGACTTTACGCGGGCGACCGCCCACTGAACGGTAGGCATGCTAGTACTGGCTAGATGATCGTTATACTTGCTTGCAGTTATCCTCGTGCTGCTCACGTAGCACGTCTGCAGTCCATTCGATTCCGTGACCGACGCCACCCCTGTCACGAGTACTTCACGTGGCCGCAAGTCCCCTCTGGTCTGAGCCGTGCCAACCTCACGCAGACCTGGTCGTTAGACCACTGAAGCGCGCCTCATCAACACCTCAAACATGGCTCCTTCCGTCCCGGCCACGATTCGCCACCGTGCGCAGTCCCTCTCCCTCTCCCCATCCCTCCTCCTCATTGCCCTCCTTGCTGCCTCCTCCACCCTCCTACCCTCCCGCGCCGCCGCATCCGCAGTCCCCTCCATTGATGCAGTGATCGCGTCTCCCCAGGGGCAGGCCTACTCGGACATCTGGGGCGTCGTCACGGCGCTGGGGTTGGACGCGGCGCTGGCCAACTTGACTGCATACACGCTCTTCCTGCCGTCCAACGCGGCCCTGGTGCAGGCTAACACCACCCTCGACACCACGCTCGCGCTGCTGCCCACGCCTGACGCGCAGGGAGCATTCTTGACCAAGCTACTGCAGTATCATGCCGTGGGCGAGTTCAAGGAATTCACCGACATCAAGGTGAGGTGCACCATTTTGCTTCAGTTCTTCGTGTTTCTAACCTACCGAGACCCGACCCCTTCTCTACCCCCTCTTGCCCCCCCCCATCTTTCTCCCTCTCCCTCCCCCTCTCCCCCGCTCTCCCTCTCTCCCTCTCTCTCTCCCTCTCTCCATCGCTCCCTCTCTCTCTCTCTCTC
>SZWC01000813.1:256961-277178 GCA_023375785.1 Penium margaritaceum
TCTCTCTCTCTCTCTCTCTCTCTCTCTCTCTCTCCCTCTCTCTCTCTCTCTCTCTCTCTCTCTCTCTCTCTCTCTCTCTCTCTCTCTCTCTCTCTCTCTCTCTCTCTCTCTCTCTCTCTCTCTCTCTCTCTCTCTCTCTCTCTCTGCCTCTCTCGTCTCCAACAACCCCCCTATACAACTCCCCCCTCTTTCTCCTCGGATTCCCTTCACAAGTGTTACTTCAAAAATCCTTCAATGGTCACCATGAAGTATTCACCTGTAGGTGCAAAGGTTGGACAAAAATCCTTCACCAAGGGTAGTACTGAAGCGGAGAGGTGTTGAATGTAGACTGTGTGTATTGGTTACACATTAGGGTTTTGGTGACCTTGGTAAAACAGCGTGAGCTTGCAGAAGGCTAAGGTGGCGTAAAGGAGCCGGGAAAAAAACTCGGGGTCGAGGAACATTCCCGTTCCGAGGAACATTTCCGTTGCCGCGCTTTTGCCGGACCTGTCCCTGCAGTTGTGTGAAGGTTCTGTTCTCTGGCACTGAAAAGTCGGGGTGGAGATGAAACAGGCTGCCCGGAGTGAAAGGCCAGAAAATGATCACGTAGGATTGTCGAACGGTAGCAGAGGTCTTCGCTTTTCTTTACCAATTTGACGAACAAATAACCTCGCCATCAGAAATAAGGTCTTCCACCCACCTTGTCCACAAATTCGAATCCTCCTCGTCGTACCGACATACCATCTTTTCGGCTTGGAATTGCGGAAGTCGCGTCGAAGGGTTGAAAACTGAGTATTCTCTGCCTCGGGTACATCCATACCGTCCAAACATTTAATGTAACTTCACCCAGAGAGGGACTTTTCATGTGTCCTCAAGTCGTACGTGGTCGCCATTCATGAAAAGAGGGTTGTGTTCACCCCAACACTTTCCCATCTCGACGATTCTTTGCCTCAGTCAAACCAATCTTCTCTCTCGTCCTGAACTCTACGGCTATCACTCTACCTCTCCTCTCTCTCTCTCTCTCTCTCTGTGTTTCTCACTCTGTATGTCCGTACGTCTGTCTGTCTGTCTGTCTCTCTTTCTCTTTCTCTTTATCTCCCCCTTTCTCGTTTCGATTAATGCGCTGGACTTCTCACCGGTGCTCGTGGGCCTGTTGTTGCTGGACACAATCCAATAGTTGGATGACTATCGAAGTGGAAAGGTCCGCACGATGAAACGGTAGTCTCAGCAGGAAAGAAAACGTTCTGTGGTGTTTGAGCAAAAGGCTGCATATTATCAATTGCTTGAGCCGAAGAGCGAAGCCGACCTGATCGCTGTTATCCAACATCCTCAAAAGGGCCCCAAAAACTAAGGCGCTGCCGGCGCGGAAAAAGTTCGAACCTGTGCGCCGCTCGCAGCCGCAATCCCAGGCCATGTACCCAGAGATTGTCGAGGTAATCCGCGGTCGTTCGAGCTGCTGAGATTACGTACGACCGTGCACCCGTTCATCCAGTCTCAAATAAACACAGACACCCTCTCACCCTCTCTCGCTATCTCTACCATTCTCTCTCCCTCTCTATCTCTCTCGCTCTCTCTCCCCTTCGTCTTGCCCGCCCTCTATCACCACGTTTTTGTCTTCGACGTACATCCTTTCGTCCCCCTTCCTCTGTCCCTCTGCTGACCATGCATTCCCCTTGGACATGTTGGGGATGATTAGTGCATCACGTACCGCATGTACGTTTCAGGGGCTACTGCGCCGCTCGTGCTCTCAACATCGCGCTGGCTACTGGTCAGAGTGACGCAGCAAGTGCACAGGAACACGAGACGCTATTCTGTTCCGAATAGCAGAAGTTGTGGCATGTCGTGCAGACGTGCAGGAGTTGAGAAGGGGTGTGTAGTCTACGCTCTAAACGTTCTTCGGGACCTCTAAGAACATAGGTCGTGCCTAAGATGTCAAATGGACAGTGCCTATCCATGGCATACACAACATTAGTATGGATCTTCAAGCTAACTTATAACTCAAGAATATACTATAAATGGACCTTATCTGACAAAACATGGCTTTGGTGCGAATCTTCCTGGGACCTTCCAATCCTAGATACAACATGTATTCTCGAGCACATTCCCTTCAAAGCCAACTCCACTGAATGCATGTACATTGACGTGGGAATGCGATGCCCATTCATGAAGTCCTTGCAACGAAGCTTCTTTGTCACATAGTTACTTCAAATCTAAATTTTCTCACAAGTAATCTATAAGAATTTGCAACCTATTGAGCGTATCCATGAGGGCAAAATAATCAGACTTGTCGAAGGAAATAAATACAAATATCCAATAGGTATAAGGAAGGATCTTGCCAATACCATATTCAACAAAACATCATTTGTCACTAATGTCAATAAAATGGAATGATTTCCTTCCACACATCTTTGACATGAAGGCAAAAATTTCTTGGCAACACATCCCACAACAGAATGAAACCAACGTTGTGAGATAAATGCAAAGATAAAAATATGAAACAACACAAATCCAGGTGATTCATGTTCCCAACTTGTAAATGACAGGCAAAGGTCCAAAAAGTAAACCAGCATTGATCTAAGCATGTAGTAAGATGATCATTTTCAAGCGAGGTAAACTTTGATATGCATGTTCACGTTCCTTTCCTATACGGCTTTAAGTTTTCATAACAATGGATGGTTCTCCTCGTAGTATTTCAAAGAATTTTCTTTATAGTGCTTGATTGATGGAACACTTGCAAGTTCTTGAAGAATGTTTTGAGGGAGTGATAAATACGGTATGAAATTTTAAAATAGTCACATAAATTGACAAACATCTGGGGTTTCCTTTTGGCTAAATTTCTATGTTTGATTCCATTTACTTTTGTCATTTCCAATCTAACAAAACATTGATTTCATATGACATGGCAAATTGAGATAATAATTTACATGTGTATGTAGTTGATGTATGAAGTGGTCATTGAAAACCAAAAAAACATGATACATCAAAATAGTAATATCCATGTGTATCCATTCTATGAAGAAGTGCATATCTATCCAAACAATTTGAAAATCACTGATGACATGAAGAAAGATGTAAATTCTTGGCCTTCTTCATCTAACCTCCATGGATTGAACAAGAGGAACAGCTAGATAGGTGTCTAAATGGAATGTCACACTTTCATTATAATGGTGTTCTATGAAAGGGCAAACTAGCAAGGATATCATACAATCGAATGGTTGACCATACCATGTCCACGAGTGAAATTTTATGTCTGCCATATGCAGCATAATTTAAAGTACGGACCCCATGTCCACGACCTTCTAGAATTGAGATGACCTGTTTATCACATTAACAATTTCAACACTATGTAAGGAATATATAGTTATTGTCAAAGGTTTGGTGCGGCATCATTATGTTCTCACTAAAATCTTACTTTGATGAACCAAACAAGTTATTATATGTAGACATATCCATAAAAGTTCCTTCTCTAGTAACTGTTTTGACATAATAATGTTGTTTTTTCTTCCATTGAAGTGGTCCACACCATTTGGGGAAGAACACTAGCCTTGCTAAAGACCGGATGGCTTGAACAAACAACCATTGATATTCAAGCACATTGTATAAGTATAAAATGAAATCTCCTTGAAATCTCCTTAAGTAGGACCAGTTTTAGTACTTTTTAAGTGACTCTTATGGACACCATGGACGTGCCAAGTTGGATGGAACACTCGATTATGTCCTTCTCACAATTGAACGTATTTTCGTGCTTTACGTTTAAGGCAGTGACTTTGTGTTCCTTCACTTTTGAGGACATATAAGGTGTTCACAATGTCTCTTCAAATGAACATTTCGAAGACACCATGGCATACACATGCCATTGTAACATGCAATCATTATTCTAAGGATGATTGTGGTGCTTTAACCATTAGACATCCCCTATGTTGTGTTCCTTAGTCTTGTTTCTTTCCCTGCAATCATGGACTATTCATGGTAATCGACAATATGCATCATGTTTTTCAGATAAATACCATTGTAGGTTCCTTAGCATTATGAAGGAAAACTCCTTTCCTTTTGAGCATGATGAACATTGAAATCTCTAGAATTCATCATTCATTATGCAAGATTTGTACCCTTGCATGAAGGTGCTAGAAAGCATGTGCATATGCCAGGGGGGATGTGGTGGGGCCAATTTAGTGTCCATGCCTATCAATTTTTCATTGGTCATAGTCTACAAGTATACTCCTCATGTAATTTTGGACGCACTCGCATGGTGTATAGATCAACACTTAACTTCTTGATGGTAGTCATGTATCGTGCCCCCTGAAAGGGGAGGCTGGTGCGTGGGTGCAACTGAGCTTTTATCGTGGTCTAGATAGGCTAAAATGTGGATTTTCTATATGTAGGTAGAAGGGCCAAATAAGAAAGAAGTACAGCAATAAGCTCTCAATGTGTCTAATATCCATGGGAGTAGTGAAAACAGTATGTGATTGCTTAGAGAATGCTAGGAACACAGTGACGGTAGAGGCGTGCGTAAGACGTTGGCAAAGTATTGTGATAGAAGTAGATTGAGAAACAAAATAGTAGAAGCTTATATTTCTGGCTTTTTCTTTGTAACATGTGCTTTCAACATCAATGTTACTCATCCCTTATTGACAACCTACAAGGTCTTACTTGTTGTGCTCTTGGTTTAGGGTTTACGATGGACAAAACATTAGAACGTTCACGTCTATAACAAAAAAACGTTTGTAGCACGTAAAATCCCACTAATCTTGGATGCTTTATTTTTCAAGTTACTTTTTCTATTCCATCTGTCATATTTCATCACTTGAAGAAGTGGAACCAAGCCTCCAACATGAAACACAGAGCATGAATATATTCTCTAATGTTTCTAGCATCCTTTTTTGGCACACATTGGAGTATCATAACTCATTTTGCATTATGAAAGGTCGAGGTCAAGGCCAATTCATATGGTAAATATGTTCATGTTTCAATTTTCTCCTTCACAAAATCTTTGTGATTGACTTCCAATAGAGAAGAGGATGAAATACTCTACAATATGGATGAACATTAAACTCAAGACAAGTTGTTGCATGAAGACAATGAGGAGAAAATGATAGTGATATATGTGTTGAGTGGGACACATGGCCTAATTGTCTTCTTCTTATAAGGTTTATAAACTTTTAGTTTATGTTATTCATCTCTTCATGGCGTCTTAGTCCATTCCTATAGTACATGTCTTTGTAAAAAAACAACTAAAGTTATTCTATGTAGATTTTTGTAATTATTATTCACAAATGTGTTTCACAAATGTGTTGAAGAGAATCCTAGCTAGGTATGCATTGTTATGCATTTCTGACTTATATGTTGAAATCATATGGGAATTTCCACATGTTTTTTTGTAAAAGAAAGCAAGGTTTTTGTAATGATTGATCACAAATGTTAAAAGATAATGCATGAAAATTGAATTCTATTTGATAATAGGAGCGTTTCAATTAATCATTGAATAAGTTCTGCAAACCTTCTGACATCAAATTTGTTTGACCACTGTAACATCCATACAATTGAAAGTATTTGCATTTTAATCTCCATTCAAATGGAATGTAATGTATGTGCATGTTGAATTCTCGAAATTCGTTTTCTGATTTAAAACACATGTAAAAATACATTTAAATGAATCTACAACCTTATGAAAAGTAAATTGCTGATTCATGATAATGGTTTAAGAATGTTCCATGGTTAATATATACTTGGAATGATTCTTAGGCCATTTTAGAGGCCTTTTTTCTTCACTCACGCAACGCATCACTTCTTTAATCCGTAGATCAAAATTGATCCAAAAGCATTGACATGTTGACAATACCATTCTTACTTGATGTGCTACTGATGTTGCTAAGACTTGCCACCTTGTTCACGTAATGTGAGGAACAGAAGAATTATGTGTATGTTCACTTGTATGGGTCCGTGCTTAAGAAATCATTTTGGTGTAAGTTAAAGATTGTAACACAAAACACATGATGAGGAATATTGGAGCTAAAAGAAAACATGAATATGATGTATGACATTTTTTTTGAACTGTCATACAATATGTTTATGCTTTACTCGCAATGGTGTGCATTGATGATAGGAACAACATTGGAAATAAATCAATAATGCTAGTCACGGATAGGATTGAAGAATGAAACATATTAATGGTTAAAATTATGTGATTCATTGTTTTCTAGGAGAGAATGAGCAAAGCCCCTCGCATTCTAAAACATGGCACAAGTGGTTGTGATACTTTCAAAGATGATGGCCATACACCTTGTTTTTAAGTCTGTTTGTGGAAAGAAACTTCTATGTGAAGAGTATTACATGTGTAAGATAGAATCCCCACATGATGGAAACGCGGTAAAAGTATGTTCACAATTTTTGAGACCATTCATCTCAAGCATTTCACACATTGATTACGTGCGTGGATATAAGCATGGTTTTGATAGCATGATATAGATATTTCTTCACAATTCGTATTCACATGGAAATGCTCCCCTCATTATAGATTTTAATACAATAGACAAAAATGTTTTGAGAGGTGGATATGTGGTCATGAAAAAAGGGCTTTTGTACATGTCATATGTATCCACAATTAAGGGGATGTATGGTCACTACTTTGTTGAGTAGCACAGCTTGCTTTGCTTTACATACTTCAACCTTCCTTAAGATAGGTGATAGTACGAGTACCTTACCACACATTAAAGGAAATTATAAGATATGTTTTCAAAAAATTACCATAACACATTGTGTTTCGGTGTTGGAAAAATGGGGTTTTATCAAATGTTATGAATACACAACGAGTATCATATGTGATAATTTGCTTTAGATGTATCTAATCTAGACTTCATTGCAAAATTAAGAATAGAAATGTGTTATCTTATTCAAAAATCCTATGGAAGGACCAAAGATACAGTTGGACTTCTAATAACGTGATGTTTACACATAATGCATAAGTTTTTTACAATTTCTTTCTAACTTGTTCCACTTACTGAAATGATACTTCTTCATACTTATCTTTACTTAAGTCGTCACCGCAAAACGTGCCATGATACAATTTGTGTTACATTGTACAGATTATTGCACAATGAATAACCAATCTTATTATGGTTTTGCAAAATGAATCAGAAAAATTTCATACGTTTCAAGCTCCATGAGGAAAACTTCCTCGATTGTTGCTTACATTTAACGAGTGATACCCATAACTCTAGCTTTTGATTATCGTAAAGGTTCTTGTGCAGTTATTAATTGATTTATTCAAGATAGAAACCAATTTTTTAGTTAAGGTTTTTCTTGCAATATCCATGTTATGCACGGAGATGTGAGTTGATTTTATTCTTGTGTTATTCTGTTTAACTATGTTTTTCATTAATGTTTCAAGGTGAATATGAATTTTGGCTTCCTCAACCTATGTTTATGAGGAAAATCTGAAATAATACTATATCACATGTCTCATGAACAAAAATCTCCATTTTACACATAAGAATAATGAGGGTGGGGCATAAATGCAAGATGTTAGATAGATTAATGCTTGTATTTTTGTATATCACTTGTATCAAGGGGTAATGAGAAGAGAGAGGCGTCTATCCTGATGAGAAACCATGTCTAAGTTTCTGTTAGTTGTTTTAAGAACTAAATTACAAAACTATTTGCAATCATTGTAGGACGTCATCCGAGAGATGGTCACTACTTTGTTCTTCTCCATCATGTGGCCTTTCATAATGATGATGTCTTCCAGAAAAATGACCCAAAGTTGGCCAAACTTACAATTTGATACCTTTTCGGAGGTTTTCTCATTTTGGAAATTTTGATGCATTTTCCACTTATTTGCTCCATTCCTTTTTGATGCTCCTCTGCACAAAGAAAAGCCCTTAAGATACATACGCGAATCCACTTTGAAAAGATGATGTAAAACATTTTTAACTATTTAATTTCAACCGTTTATAGGGTGTTTGTGATCGAAAACGTCATTAGATTGATCACGTCAACTCATTTCTTTCCATGAAATATCCTTGTTGAAAAATTTAATTGCATATATGTAGGTTTAATCATATTTTTTAAGAGACGTTTTTTAAGCAAATTTTTGATTTGAGGTATGGAATCATGCGGTTTTGATTGAAAACTTCAACTTATTAAGAAGAGAAAACAAGTTTACTTGGGTCATCGTTGAAAGCTTTGTATTTTATGTACATCATAATTCTTTGTCTTAATTGTTTTAAAGACCAATAAGGTTGCGTGTGTTTACATGGATGGTGTTTTGATTTTCATTAAGCAGAGATTAAGATGGGTTTTTTGTTCAGGCTTATTCATCAAATCGCCTTGATGATAGATGAAAATACCTTTGGATCAATTACGTACATGATATTGTGTAAAAAGATCAGGCTTGTTTTTTGCTTGGGGTGATGCTACCTCTCCATTCTTTTTGCTTTATGTGGAATAACCATGGCTGAACAATGCTATAAGGTTACTAATTATTAACATAAAATTTATCAATGTTTTCCATGTATTTTCACTTCCTTTGTGACACTCTTTTGTATTCCTTCTTATACCCACGATCGTATTTCCATGCTTTTGATACAGGTTTGGTTCCATTTTCTACTCTTCTTCTGATTTATCGTGTTGCTCAAGGTCACTGTTGACCTTTGTAGGTACTCAATTAGTCTTGAGATAATAATATTGTGATTGTCACCGAAATGAGGGATGCAGAAAACTCCATTTGGCAGCTAACATGTGCGTTGATTATCACTCAAAGGAAAAACATTATGTAGTTTTCCACTTGTCATGATGATTTCTGTCTACCATATCATTATCATCTTCTATTGCATGTTCCCTTTACTTGTAATTCTAGCTTTATTCTAAAGCTTTGTCTCAATTTAGGTTGTCCTTATGGATTTTTAAAGTTACTAGAGAATTATTGAATGCTCAAATCTAGTAATTTTGATTACATTGACTTATCATCTCAGTAATTTTTTTCATCATGGGAGAGGTCTATGTTGATAAATATCTCCATTTCTAGTAGAATTCTCTTGGCCTTTGGATTTCCTTTGAACATTTTTATCTTATTCATCATTGTTCTCATTCTGAATGCTAACATTTGTGTATGATGGGAACAATTTGTTGTGGCCACAATGCATAAAAGGTTGTTATTTATGTAGAATAGTGCGTTTATTCATTATTCAAAATCATACTTTATGTTCTCTCACTTTATCATAGGTTAATGGTTGTGCTTTTGCCATCATTGATGGTCTTTCAAAATGTTTGTGTAGGTCATTGTAATGTTCCGTTCACATAGCTACTTAAGCTTGTTTAATGCCTCATAGCTATTGTTTAACTTGTTAGAATGAAAGGTGATAGTATGTGTGAAGTTATTTTAGCTTTCAAATGGAGCCATTACGTTTTCCACATTTCATTCATTTGCCTTACATGTAGATCGATGCCATGGTTAATGTGAGATGTGGCGTACATGTTGTTAATGGGGCTCTAGCGGTCTCGTTGTATCATTAGATGTACTAATGTTCGGACCTTCAACTCAATGTTGTCCATGAAGAGTTAAGATTGAAGTTAGTTTTCTTTTTGTCATTGTTAGATTTTACCATGTGGAGAAAAAGTCTATTTTTAATAGAACAATTTAATGATTTTCTCCTTATTTTGTTATCTTCAGCTTGGCAAGGACTTTTTTCTTGAGATTTGTCTCTCTCTTTTGAGTTCAAGCATCCCCTTGGTAAGCTCTTTGTTACGCAAACAAAATTTGGTGACTCCTCCACCATTGATGTTTTCTTAAGGAGATTGTTCCTAGGCTCTAAATGTATTGAAATGTTCTTCATTAACATAAGCTGTTAATTTCAAATGTCCTTGATTATTCTTTGCTTATTGATAAAGAGGAATAGTTGAGGTAACAAGGTTGTCAAGCTCGAGGGATTTGTCATTAAATCAGGTGTGGTAATCCTTCGATTGTTCCATTCAACAGAAGATGTGCCATTGCTTGTGTGTAAGGTCACGTATAGAGCATTTGGAGTGGTTAAACATTGATTCTTTATCTTGCAAGTCTTGGCATGGTTATTTTTTCTTTTATCTAAGCGGAATGGCTCCCATAATTATCATTTGTTGTATTTTGATTCACTTGCAGACTTCATGGATGTAAAGAAAAACTCAAGATTTTTTTCATTATGATTTGAATTAGTTTATTCTTGTTTATCATTGTTACGCTCTGATATGCATTGTTTTAGTATTGAGAACAATGGTGGTTTGAAGGTGGATATTATGTAGTAAAAGGAGTCTTGAGGAATTTGGCAAGATGGATATGTTTTGGTTTTTGATAAGTGTTATGAGAGAGATATCTTCAAACATTTTAGCACAGATGGACTTGTTTGGAAACAAAAGTGAGTCACGCTTAGAGTTTGTGGTGGTCTTCTTGATTGACGTGTACATCGTTGCATGATGAGAGGCTTTCATGAGAAAGTACACTAATTAATCAAGGTGATTTTAGAACATCAAGGCAAGCCCTTATAGAAGGTAAGCAATTTTGAAAATCATACCATCCAATTTGAAAAGATGGACCCTATGCACGATATTCTTTAAACACCTTTGGTACCCTACTGCCACATGAATTCGATAATAAATATTTTTTTTGTAGATGAATTCTTTGTTCCGGGTACAAGTATGGAAATTCATTTTTTTTATAGAAAACAGTTTTTAATTGCCATCGGGTTCACTTTGCACACAGTTTGGGAGAAAGTTATTAGGATGCCACATTAGGCACACTGTGTGATTGCGAAGTGATTCTGAATGGATCCATAAATTCGTCACTCGAGTGGGACTGGGGCGGGAATGGGGGGGAGAGATAGAGTCCGAGACAGAGCGAGATGGGAAACAATTTTTTGATTGACAAGTACAACAAAGCCTACGTCACATGAACTGTGGGCCTACGTCACACAAGTCACACCACCAAGTCCTCAGGCTCGTAGCCTTGGAGGTCCGACTCCGCCATGAAGTTAGTGTTGTCGCCAGCGGCCATGCGTTGGAAGTCCACATTGTAGCACCTGTCCCACTCTGCCTCACGCCACGCGCTGCGCACGAGCTCGACGTTGTTGTGCAGGTGCTTCTAGCTGCGGAGCATCCATGCGACCGAGGCATCCTTGATGTCCTTCATGCCAAGATTCACGTTGGGGGCACCATGAATTTGTCCGCCCACCGATGATGAGAAGGCCTTGCTCACCTTGGCCTTGAACAGCCTTCGCAGCCCGACATCTGAAGGTTGTAGCTTTGCCGTACACCCCGCAGGGATGTACACGAGCTGAACGTATGCGTGGCATTCCGCCACCCACACGTTGAAGTCTTCGGACGCCTGCAGACGCCATGCGTCCAAAATGAGCAAAAGCTTTGCATGAGCAGGGACGAGGCCATTGTCGCGACACGTGGCGATGTAGAAGGGCTCCAGCACCATGGCAAACCACTGTTTGGTGGTCTCCACAGACGCCCAGTGGTTGTGGGTGAAGTGCCACCCCCCGACGCGCGTAGCCTTGGTGGAGAATTCGCCTTGCGAGTGGCACGCCTGCGTCCTCCCAGTCCAAATGACTTGGAAGGGCAAAACCTGCCCTTTAAGTGATGATGCAACGAGCACCGTCACTTGGCGTTTTTCGTCCTTGCCAACGACCTTCACGTCCGTTGACCCACGAGGCGCGTAGGTGTAGCGCGGGGGTGGGGATGAGCTGCAGCCTGGTGTGGTCAGCATTGATCACAAGGCACTGGGGGATCTTGTAGAGGCTGATGTAGAACGCGACGCGGCGGTACATGGAGAGCGCGCGCGCCTCCCAGTCCGTGGGCAGCTTCTGCGAGGCCGACGTCCCGTAGAGCCACGTCCAGTTGAGCTCGTCCGAGACAAACGTACGACACTTGGAATGGGAGAACTTGTCCTCAACATCCTTCCCCTCTGCCAAGTCAATGCCGTGCTCGTTGACAATGGCGCGCACTTTCTCACGAATGGTCGTGCTGCAAAGGGGCGTGCCACGCTCTCGCATCAACTCCAAAGCGCGGACGATCTCTGTCTTGAGTTGGGGATGGTCGTGAAAGTAGCTCTTCCGTCCGCGGCTCCCTTGCACGTGCGGCATCTTCATAGCAGCCTCTTCAACTGGGGTTGGTGGTGCAACAGCGAGGGCGGGAGCGTAGGCCGCCCGCAAGGTGAACGAGCCAGGTTCGTACTACCCGCGGATGGTGGTCGGTGCCAATTTCTCGTACACTGACACCTATCCCGGGAGACGGTAGTGCTGACGTAGGAACTACACGACCTTATGAAAGGATTTGGCCGTCACGACGGCGGCGTGAATGGTGGGTACATGGCCGAGACCGTACCAATCCATGTATGGGCAACGCTTGCCGTCGAAGTGGTGGAGATGGAAGTTTCTAGGGTGCTTCCAGGGGAGTTGTCTTTCTCGAGTGTTGTCTGCACGCCGCCGGCTTCGGGCGTCCCCTCCTCATGCTCAAACCCCTCTAGCAGTGAGGTGACAACGGCTTTCTCGGCCGCATCTCGCTGCGCTAGGTGACTGGCAGATAAGGCTCCATCAATAGCTGCCTCAATGCAGTCGCGTGCACTTGCGTAGGGGTCTTCTTCGTCATCCGAGGCGCACGGCGGTTCGGGATATTACGCATCCTCTTCGTTGTCAGAATCGTCGGACAGGATGACTCTTCGCGACCTCTTAGGCAGCCGCTCCTCGGTAGCCGAGCCTGAGGTCTCATCTCGCGTACGCTTAGCGGCAGGGACAATGGAAGTCATCGGGGGCACACTGGACGGCAACGTAAGAGGGGTCTTTCGTGGACGTCCGGGTCCTCGACGGGGCCGAGCGACGGGCTTAGGTCCCACCAGCGCACGAGAAATGTTCTGGCGATGCTCGTCAGGGGAAAGTTTGGCAAAGAATGAAGTGAGGTGCGACATTGTGCTTGGTTGGGAGTGGACGATGATGCCAAGCCACTGCATCGCAGACCCTTTTCAGTATTCCATGACGGTGTGCGTTGTTGTGGTTGGTGGGCAGTCCATGGCGATGCGCGATGCCTGCACGTTGGCTCACGGCTATTGTCTTTGGCGCAACGGCCCATTTGGACCCGATGATCGTGGACATCAACAGACATGACCGAGTCGCATCTGACGATTCGACGAAATCTAATGTGCAACGGTCTAGAGTCGGCGCAAGGCCGTGATTGCCGTCGGACGTCACATAATGGTGCACACATTCACTCGAACAGGCTCGTCAAAAAATCCCATAGTAGTGTCGAATTCTCAAGTGCAGTCAGCAGTCATTTTGTCGTGAATAAAAACAATGACAAAGTTATGCCCGATGACGAATGAAGATAACACCCCATTTTTTTTTTTGACAAATTCACAAAGTAGTACGGTAATGGGTAGAATATTATAGAAGTTTCTTATATGGAACATTGTAATGGAGGGAATTCGGCGAAAAAAACCCTGCTTGAATGGCGTAAAAATGTAGAGGTGGATGCATGGTGGGCCATGATTGAAAGGGTGGTTTTTGGGAAGTGCGAAGTTGATGGGTCTTGTGCGTTTGGGAAACTACAAAATGTTTTGGTTTAAACATTGACTAGGTGCATAGATTCAGTTGTAGGGTTGAGTTGGGAGTGGGAAAATGGTATTGAATGTTTTTTTTAGACATTTTGTGGGATCCCAAACGAATTTTGAATTGTTCAGAATTTCATATGACACAATCATGGGTGAATCTGGGTGTCATTGAAATCGGTTGTTGGGCTCCTCAATGATCGATTTCATCAATGACCGCAGCTTCTTGTCCACGTGGTTTTAGCCTTCCAGTTGCCTAGGTTGCGTAGCTCGGCACTCCACGTCGATCCGTCCGGATAAACTTAAGGCTTCCCTCCTTCAACAATCTTTGTGGGCCCCACACAGAACACGGATGACTGAATGGAATTGGCCCAACAATCCCCGTCTCCACCAATCACGTGCGAGTATCGATAGTTGGGACCTCGACATGCTTCCGCATTCTGGAAGAGACGCTCCGGATCTGACCGGCTGCGCAAGCAGGCGATTAAGATGACTGCTAGGTGGCCCGCAATTCGTGGACTCCGCGTGTCCTTCAACAAAATGCGCAACGAACTGTCCGATAGCATCCAGCGACCGTTTTCAACGACACCCAGCCTCACCCCATGTGAAATTGTGTTGTTGCCGCTTCCACTGGCTGTTTTCTTCGTTGAGGTGGTCGTGGAACATCGCATGGTTGCCCCACGAAACCTGCACGACGCTGCGTCGACTGCTGCGGTTCGTCTGGTTGGCTGTCGCGGCTGCTGCTGCCGCTGGTCAAGTCGACCTTGTGCACCGTCACCTTTGGTTACCCTGGCCCAGCGGTGCGGTGCGGCTGTGCGTGGCGAAGCACGAGGCGCAACTTGCCTCGTACTTGTGGACAAAGAGTTCCTTCAGAATTTGTTCATTTTCGACCTCATCTGCATCGCCTCCCAAACCTTTTGCTCGCTCGGGCAGTCGCCTGTCTAGTTTTGAATTTCGTCAACGGTTAGGCCACGAGGGTGACACGATGGAGGCCATCAAACATCTGTCGCGTCCCTCCCCCCTCCTCTCCTTCCTCCTGTTGCTCGTCCTCTCCCACCCATCCTTCTCGGTCGTGCAGGGCTCAGCGCTTCCCGAGATCGACGCTGTCATCGCCACGCCCGGCGGGCAGGCCTACTCCGGCGTGTGGGGCCTAGTGACGCAGTTCGGGCTGGACGTGGAGCTGGCCAAGCTCCCCGAGTTCACGCTGCTCATGCCCTCCAACGACGCGCTGCAGCGCGCCAACGCCACGCTGGAGACCGTGCTGGCGCTGCTGCCCAATCAGCAGGCGCAAGGAGACTTCGTCGTCCGCCTGCTATCGTACCACGCCATCGCCAGCTACTATAGCTTCGCCACCCTGCAGGTGAGTGAGGCGTCAGCGCGCTCGCGCCGCCTGCCCCCGCGTCCCTGCCTGCCTGCCGCGCCGCGACTGCCGCTCGCGCCTTGTGCACACACCGGCAGTACACGGGCCAGGCAGACTGCTGTGTGTCGGTGTGTGGTTCTTTTGGTCGTGCTAGTGTTGTGGTGTGCTGGGGCCGTGGAAGTCAAATCGGAAGGCCAGCGACATGTGTGGACCGCTGGCATCTTCTGTCGCACGATGAGCGGCCTACGTCATGTGTGGGGTCGTTTCGTGCCGCGCCGCGCCTTTCCATGCTGTGTCGTATGGTGTGCATGTGGTGGTGCGTATGGCGTACATTTCCTGCAATGGAGTCTGCTTGCTTCGTAGGGAGGGAGAGAGGTATCGGGCGTCAGTGGGTGCGAGGGGAATGCGAGCAGGCGGGGCATGTGTCACAGTGATGGAGTGTCCCCCCCCCCCNCCCCTCTCCTCCCCCCCCCTCCTTCAGCAGCCCACACCCCCTTGCACCCTCGCTCTCCCTCACTTGTCTCTCACTAATCGTTGCAAGTGAAC
This sequence comes from Penium margaritaceum, assembly GCA_023375785.1. Taxonomy (NCBI): domain Eukaryota; kingdom Viridiplantae; phylum Streptophyta; class Zygnematophyceae; order Desmidiales; family Peniaceae; genus Penium; species Penium margaritaceum. The sequence continues at coordinate 272,417 of SZWC01000813.1, forward strand.
TTTTTGGAAAGCTGTGCTCGCAATGGAGCACAGTGCGCACTGCACACCTTTGCAAGGGTTAGACTTTGCGACCTCTGCGACTGGAAGGACGAGTCACGGCTGTGGATGTCGCCAGCCACTGTCCCCTGCACGACTGATTGGGAAGGGGGGGGGGTGGGGGGCAGGGAGGCATGCAGGTCGAAAGTCTCGGGGCCAGAGAGCGGTGAGTGTGGCTGTGGGTTTGCACCGGTCGCTATCCAGCGCGCGCGTTCGACTCCCTCCACAAGCCCTCCGTTGACTGTGCATGCCCTCACTCACTTGTGCTTGTGCTTGTGCTTGTGCTTGTGCTTGTGCTTGCGCTTGTGCTGTGCTTGTGCTTGTGTTTGCGCTGGCGCTTGTGCAGACACCCCCGGGAAGCCTGGACGTGCTCACGATCGAGACGGCACTTGGGCAGCCCGTGTTTGTGCTGGGCCGCACGGCGCTGGGAAACCCTTCGATTCCGGGCCTCAACTCAACGCTGCTGGGCAACATCAACTTCAAGGGCGGCGGCACGCAGCGCAGCCTCATCGGCATCAGCAATGTGCTCGTGCCCACAGACACGACCGCCCTCTTCAACGCGACCATCCGCGACGAGCTGTGCTATGGCACCGACGCCTTCCCCACCTTCACCGCTGGTGAGTGCGTGTGAGTGCGCGTGAGTGCGTGTGAGTGCGCGTGAGTGCGTGTGAGTGCGTGTGAGTGCGCGTGAGTGTGTGTGAGTGTGTGTGAGTGCGTGTGAGCGTGTGTGAGTGCGTGTGTGTGGAGGGAGAGGGGAGAATGAGGGAGTGGGTGAGAGCAAACTTCCTGCCCTGCGATGCACTATGGACAGTGCGCTGCAATGCGATGCAGTGCGGTGGAGTGCAGTGGAGTGTGATGGGAAGGAAGGTTAAGATGAACGAAACAAGTAGCTCTGTGTGCAATGTCAGCCATACATGCACTCGCACTCGCACTTGCACCTTCCTGCGCCCGCACTCGCACCGCAGAAGCACCCATACTCGCTCCTTGCACTCACTCGCACTCGCACTCACACCCGCAGCTGCACACGTACATGCAGCCGCAGCCGGACTCGTACTTGCAACTGCATGCACCACCGACGCCTGCATGCCACCTTTTACGACACAGTGTGGTGCATATGCTGCCGATGCAGCCGACGCTGCCGACGCTGGCAAGCAGGCTCGGTGCCTCATGGCTCCAGGCCGGGCTCACCATGAATGAGAAAGCTCTCCGATGGGAGAGTCTCTGCGGAAGACTGAGTAGCCAAAGCGGGAGAGAAGGAACAATCTGTGCACAGCCAGTCAGCCGCCACGGTTGTGGGCTATCCACTCCTGTTGCGGAGAATGAATGTGAGCGGCAGAGAAAGTGTCACAAGGAGCTCCGTGCATCGCTCGCCAACTTAGCCCCGTTGCACTCCCCTCCCCCCACTTCGGCCAACCTTCCCAACCTGGTCTCGCTCTAAGGCAAGTCATGCCGAACCCCCCCCNCGCACGCACGCACGCACGCACGCACGCACGCACGCACGCACGCACGCACACACACACACACACACACACACACACACACACACATGCACAGATCCCGCGGCAGTGCAAGAGGAGGTGGGCAAGCTGGTGGCGTCCAACTTTGCGACGAACCCGTCGTTCAACGGCACGCGAGACGCGCTGGTGAGCACGGGTCTGATCGAGCCCATCGCGACCTTGGCGCTCAACCTGAGCGGGCTCACGGTGCTAGCGCCGGACGACACGGCGTGGTCGTCGCCGCTCGTGGCCACGACGATGCGGCTGGCGTATGCCGCGATCGGAACGGAGCGCACCGCCACCATCGTGCGCTTCACTGTGAACCTGCTGCTCAACCACGTGGTGCTGGGGTACAGGACTGCCGCGGAGTGGCTGGTGAGTGAGAGGGCGCACGGGGATTAGTGGTGAGTGTGCATTGGGTGGGAGGGGTGGGGGGTTGTTGAGGGGCGCTTGAGGGGGGAGAGTACAGAGGGTGAGGAGGAGACAGGAAGTTGGAAACGGTGGAGGTTGCTGAGATGACCTGCTTTGCAGTGGGATGCGGTGGCAGGGCATGGGAATGGAGAGGGAGACGGTGTTTTTTCTCACTCGCCTAAGGTGGTTTTNCCCCCCCCCCTCCTTCAGCAGCCCACACCCCCTTGCACCCTCGCTCTCCCTCACTTGTCTCTCACTAATCGTTGCAAGTGAACTTTTTGGAAAGCTGTGCTCGCAATTGAGCACAGTGCGCATCTCACACCTTTGCAAGGCTTAGACTTTGCGTCCTCTGCGACTGGAAGGACGAGTGACGGCCACTGTCCCCTGCACGACTGATTGGGGGGGGGAGGGGGATGGGGGCAGGGAGGCATGCAGGTCGAAAGTCTCGGGGCCAGAGAGCGGTGAGTGTGGCTGCGGGTTTGCACAAGTCGCTCTCCAGCGCGCGCGTCCCTCCACAAGCCCTCCGCTGACTGTGCATGCCCTCACTCACATGTGCTTGTGCTTGTGCTTGTCCTTGGGCTTGTGCTTGTGCTTGTGCTTGTGCTTGTGCTTGTGCTTGTGCTTGTGCTTGTGCTTGTGCTNGTGAGTGTGCATTGGGTGGGAGGGGTGGGGGGTTGTTGAGGGGCGCTTGAGGGGGGAGAGTACAGAGGGTGAGGAGGAGACAGGAAGTTGGAAACGGTGGAGGTTGCTGAGATGACCTGCTTTGCAGTGGGATGCGGTGGCAGGGCATGGGAATGGAGAGGGAGACGGTGTTTTTTCTCACTCGCCTAAGGTGGTTTTCCTGACGGTGAGAGAGTCTTAGGGTGAGAGAGTAATGACGGTGAGAGAGTAATGAAGGTGAGAGAGTAATGACGGTGAGAGAGTACTGACGGTGAGAGAGTAATGACGGTGAGAGAGTATTGACGGTGAGAGAGTAATGACGGTGAGAGAGTAATGAAGGTGAGAGAGTAATGACGGTGAGAGAGTACTGACGGTGAGAGAGTAATGACGGTGAGAGAGTATTGACGGTGAGAGAGTAATGACGGTAAGAGAGTAATGACGATGAGAGAGTAATGACGGTGAGAGAGTAATGACAGTGAGAGAGTAATGAAGGTGAGAGAGTAATGACGGTGAGAGAGTACTGACGGTGAGAGAGTAATGACGGTGAGAGAGTAATGACGGTGAGAGAGTAATGACGGTGAGAGAGTAATGACGGTGAGAGAGTAATGACGGTGAGAGAGTATTGACGGTGAGAGTAATGACGGTGAGAGAGTAATGACGGTGAGAGAACCTCTGACTCGTGCTCTAGCTGCCGCTTCGTAGTGCTCATGCTGGTAGCGGCCGCTGCTGCTGCTGTCCTTGTGGCCTCATGCCCATTACAAACTGGGCACTTGCCGGCCATGCGCGCGTGGAGGCGCTGTTGCTGGTTAAGAACAATTGCAAAAACATGTTGTGAAAAGAATCCATGCCGCCGTCCATGCATGCACGTGCGTGCAGACTCTGACGGCGGGCGCGTCCAACGTCACGCTGCTGTCCGCCCCACTCTTCTACTTCCCCGTGAGGAAGACGAGCTACTGGTACACGGACCCCTCCGACCCGGCGTCCAACGTGACCAACGCTGCATACCCGGACCTGCAGGCGGCCAATGACACGGCCGTNGCGCTTGTGCAGACACCCCCGGGAAGCCTGGACGTGCTCACGATTGAGACGGCACTTGGGCAGCCCGTGTTTGTGCTGGGCCGCACGGCGCTGGGAAACCCTTCGATTCCGGGCCTCAACTCAACGCTGCTGGGCAACATCAACTTCAAGGGCGGCGGCACGCAGCGCAGCCTCATCGGCATCAGCAATGTGCTTGTGCCCGCAGACACGACCGCCCTCTTCAACGCGACCATCCGCGATGAGCTGTGCTATGGCACCGACACCTTCCCCACCTTCACCGCTGGTGAGTGCGTGTGAGTGTGCGTGAGTGCGCGTGAGTGCGTGTGAGTGCGTGTGAGCGCCTGAGTGCGTGTGAGTGAGTGTGTGTGGAGGGAGAGGGGAGAATGAGGGAGTGGGTGAGAGCAAGTTTCCTGCCCTGCGATGTACTATGGAGCAGTGCGCTGCAATGCGATGCAGTGCGGTGGAGTGCAGTGGAGTGTGATGGCAAGGAAGGTTAAGACGAATGAAACAAGTAGCTCTGTGTGCAATGTCAGCCATACATGCACTCGCACTCGCACTCGCGCTCGCACTCGCACTCGCGCTCGCACTCGCACTCGCACTCGCGCTCGCACTCGCACTCGCACTCGCACTTGCACCTTCCTGCGCCAGCACCTGCACCGCAGAAGCACCCATACTCGCTCCTTGCACTCACTCGCACTCGCACTCACACCCGCAGCTGCACACGTACATGGAGCCGCAGCCGGATTCGTACTTGCAACTGCATGCACCTCCGACGCCTGCATGCCACCCTTTACTACACAGAGTGGCGCATATGCTGCTGATGCTGCCGATGCTGGCAACGCTGGCAAGCAGGCTCGGTGCCTCAGGGCTCCAGGCAGGGCTCACCACGAATGAGAAAGCTCTCCGATGGGAGTCTTTGCGGAAGACTGAGAAGCCAAAGCGGGAGAGAAAGAACAATCTGTGCACAACCAGTCAGCTGCCGCGGTTGTGGGCGATCCACTCCTGTTGCAGCTCCGTGCATCGCTCGTCAACTTAGCCCCGTTGCACTCCCCTCCCCCCACTTCGGCCAACCTTCCCAACCTGGTCTCGCTCTGAGGCAAGTCATTTCGTGCGAACTCCCC
>SZWC01000813.1:283668-309531 GCA_023375785.1 Penium margaritaceum
TTGAGATGCTTCGAGAAACCTTCCTAACCACTTGTCGCAATACTAGGTGTCAGTGCTAGGTCAGCGTGTGACAACCGTCACAAGTCAGAGGCAAAAACTGCAAGGGTCTGGGTAGGAACACGTACAGAGTGTCAGGAAGCTCAAATCTGAATGTAATCACAGAGAGGAACGACAACTCACAAGAACACAACATAAATACCTGCTGCGGCTCACAACAAGCGACGCACGCGTTGCGCCAGTTTGTCCTAAAGCTAGCCTAAAACCACTGTTTTGGCCATAAACCTGCGCACAGGTATCCGAACGCACCACCGTCAGAGCCTACAGATGCAAAATCTCGAGCCGGACGCTACAACTGGTCACACGCACAAGCCCGGCATCGATCGATGGACAGACAATGCAAAACATGCAAATCGGGCTCGAGAACCAGTCCACCGAGAAAACTCTTGCGTCCGTAGAAAATCCAAAAAGGACCCCGGCAAGCACCCGGGATGTCGTGGCAGTTGTCTGGTAGCTGCTAGTGCATGGAGCCACCACTCGTCGGTGCCCTGGCGCCAGCTGCGTCCGCATCATGGATCACGTCGTCATGCTCTCCAGTAACGCGGCTCCATACCACCAGTATTGGGTATACGCATAATGACCGCGTCATCGCTCGTGACGGGTGGAAGCCACACAAACCAACACTCCCCCTGGCTAACACATCCGTCACCACAATGACAAGTAAGGGCCTACACTCACAGTCCGTCGTAAACACCAACCATAATACAAGGTCTCCTCGAGACAGTGGTGTTACTCACCAAGTGCCCGGGTCTCGACCGTGCAACACAGAATCCACACACCCACGTGAAAAACATTACACAAGAGGTACAAAGCAACAAGGTCTCCTCATGACCCTCGGAACATGTCTCCGGGGTCCGGGTCTCGACCACACCTGCTCGCATGCATGGAACATACATACCACATGGAGTGGTATGTATGTCTCCACGTCACACCGGTACAAGTCACCAAGTGCACGGGTCTCGACGAGCATAACCTCAATCGGAGCATCGTGCCAGACACAAACTAACCACGCAGTCCTCAGAAGGGTGTCCAGCCAAAGCCCACACACCAACACCCCCCGTGGGCTGCAGAGGCTGGCTCCCCCATGGCCACACACCCCTGCATGACAATAGAAAGGGTGACAATGATGCTGGTCGGATGTGCTCCCACTTAGCCTCACCCCGGAGCGCCGTCGTCGTTGTCGTCGTTGTCGTCATCGTCGTTGTTGTCGTCGTCATTGTCGTCGTCGTCACTGCTGTCATCACCTACTGCTGTGAGTGGCGTAGCGCTGAGGGCCTCCTCCAACAGCATCACCTACTGTATGCCTGCCAATTGCTGAGCTGCACATCGCCACGCGGACTCTGCAGCGTCGAGACGCGTGTACACCTCGTCAAGCTCTACTGTAGCTCTCGGCCGGGCGGCTGCATGTGCGACATGTAGGTGGTCAGTCGCGGAACGAACCTGACGGTGGACCTCGATTGCGTGCGCGTCGGCCCGAGCCGCGGCGTATTGTAGCCTCGCCACCTCATCGTCAGCTATCGAATCATCTCTCGTCTGGCCGCCAGCTGCTGGTAGAGCGTCGACACCAGACAACGTGTCAAAATCTGCAGTGTCTGGATCTGCAATAGGTACTACTGCAGAGGCACCGGCTGCTGCTACCACACCTGTCACTCGGCTGTCGACTCCTGGTCAAACATCGGCATCCGTCGGTGAATCTGCCTCTGCTGCATCGTCGCCATCATCGGGAGCCTGTACAGTGTCCCGGTGCTCCTCCCAACCACTAGTGCCTAGCCAATCGTCCACCTGCCGCTGAACGTCTGCCCGTCTCCGACGTACATCCTGTAAAGACCTCTCAGCTGCCGTGAGACGCGTGTGCACATCCTCCACGCACTCCTCGGCAGCCCGCCGTGCGGATCTCCGCCGTGCCCGTGTCCGGGGCTGCGTACTGGAACATCCATAGTGTAACAACGACTGATGGCCTCCCATAGAACGGCGTGTCTGAACAATGGAACAGGACTCTTGCTGATGGTGTGCGTACCCTACTCAGTGCGTTTGATCTTCCCCCTCTGTCATCTTTTGAAGCCATGTCCTACATGACGTGGGCCTGGGATCGTGTTCCTCACGGTCCCCTCCCACGTCATGTCACGTTGTTTGAAAGCTGGTTTGGCCGCCGTGCGAATCTCCGCCTTGCCCATGTCTGGGGCTGCGTTGCTATTGTCTGGCTCCCTGAGGACCTTCGTGACGGTGAACTCAGTCCGCACGCTCGCTTGTTCACTTTTCTAGGAGTCTCGGCCATGTCCAAAGCCTGGTGCTTTTGGGACCCCGATCGTACCCGTGTTCCCCTCTTCTTCAAAGACATCTTTCCTCACGATCTGTCCCGTGTTGCTCCATCCTCTTCCCTATCCTCGCTTTGTCGGCTTGGAGGGGGTGGGTCTGTTCCAGCCTCTTGTCTAACTGGGACACCTCCCTCTAGCTTGGCTCCTTCTTCCTCTGACCCCTCTTTTCCTGTGTCTTACATGTCGCCCAGCGCTGACACGAGTCTCTGCACCCCAGCTGCATCCCCATCTGGTCCTTCCACAACGTCTTCTCCCTGTGCATCCTGTGAGTCCACGTCAGCACCTCTCAATGCCCCGCCCTTGTCTGCTGATGCTATGCCACAATCTTCCTCGCGTGCTGTCGTTGAGCCCCCTGCACCACCTGTCCTCCAGCCAACCGTGATTATTCGTGAGACATTCTCTCCTCCAGTCACTGATACACCTCCAGTTGTACCAGATCCATACACTTGTGGAGGGAGACTCCATGCACTCCCATGGAACTCTGTCACACAGTCCACACATCCCCCTCAGTGTCGTACGTGCTCTTGTGCATCCTCCACCGTAGCTGGCTCCGCTGCCAGACCCACTGGTCTTGATGCACTGGAACTTTCTGTGAGCGTCGTCCATCCTTACTCGGCAGCGGGCTACGCACTCGTTGCTCATGAGTTCCACAGTTCTCTAGATGCCTCAGTCATTGGATACGTTGCTGCGTGCTTTGCAACAAGTGGGCTTCCCCCACTTCCAGCAGAGCCTACCACTGTCCGTCAGGCTAGGGAGGCTCCCGAAGCTGACCTCTAGGAGAAGGCCATGCGTGAGGAGCTCACAGCCTTGAACGAACATGAGGTGTTTGAACTTGTTGATCTACCGGCAGGTCGTAAGGCTGTTTCAGCCTGCTGGGTACTTTGACGTAAGCTGAAACCTGAAGGCACGATTGACGAGAAAAAAATCTGGCTCACCGCCAAAGGATTCTCCCAAATTTTGGGGGTTCACTTTGATGAGACGTTTGCCCCGGTTGGACGATACACCATGGCCCGAGCTCTGTTGAGCCTGGTCGCCCAGCACGAGTGGGAATTGGAACAAATGGACGTCAACAATGCGTTCTTGCATGGACGCCTCGACGAGGAGATCTAAATGGTGTAGCCCCCAGGCTTTACACATGGCACGAACAAGGTCTAGCGGCTGCGTAAATCCCTCTACGGGCATAAGCAGTCCCCTCGCTATTGGAACCTCAAGATCTCGTGTACCCTCATGAAGGGTGGCTACCATCGTACTACTGTCGATCCAGAGCTCTTCTTGAGTGCACCCTCACAACCCTTTGTGGCCATCTTGGTCTACGTTGATGATCTCCTCATTGCATCACCCAGTCCTGTTGCCGTACCCAGTCCTGTTGCCGTGCATTCTGTGAAGACCCTGTTGCAGTCCACCTACAAAATGAAGGATTTGGGTCCAACTCGTGTGTTTCTCGGCATGGAGCTCGAGCATGACCGCCAGCGCCAGACACTACACGTGTACCAGGCCGCCTACATCCACAGTCTGGGGGAGCGCTTCTCCTCCTTCCTTGCTGACACCCCACTGCATCCACACCGATGACTGCAGCCGGCCAGCGCCTGCTGAAGTCACTCGACATGACTCAGCTGGGAGACGATGTCAATGTCACTGATTACCTCTGCGCGATTGGGTCCCTGATGTACCTAGCCACCACTACCCAAGCGGACGTGGCTTTCTCGGTCAACGTCCTGGCTGAGTTATCCCATTAGCCCCGCCAGAGGAATCTCGAGGCTGCACTGCGTGTCATCCGCTAGGCACTCTCCACTGCATGTGTGGGACTGTGCAACAGGTCACAATCCTCGGTAGTTGTTGATGGATACACTCATAATGATTGGGCTCATGATGCATATGCACGCAGTTGCACCGGCTACATCTTTCTTGTCAGTAGAACTGCTGTCTCATGGAAAAGTGGCAAACAAGGTTGTGTTGCACGTAGCTCTATTGAGGCTGAGTATGTCGCACTTGGCGCAGGTACCTGTGAGAGTGTCTGGCTTTCTTGCTTGCTTCAGCAGCTTCGCGTTCCCATTCTCTGCATTACATTGCGATGCGACAATCAAAGGACCAAGGCAATTGCTGAGCACGATTGCATGCATAATCCACTCACAAATCACATCAACATTGAGCATCACTTGTTGTGATGATGTTGTTGTTGTTGTGGTATGTACACTACGCCCACACACTGGTTACTTACTGACCTCTTGCCGTGCATTGCACTACTCACCTACCCTGTACAAGAGATTAAATCTCATGGAGCTCGTGGACGCCTGGACACGCCAAGCTGAGAACTCTCCCCTAAAGCTTAGCGTGTAGGCAAATACTCCAGAGCCATGGCCTTCTGGCCATTACTATTCTGACCTGAGGTTTTGCTTGCGACTGTGGCCTTGGACACTGTAGGATGCCAGGCCCACTAATTGTCTTGCGCATGCAGAGTTCTGGGGGAGCTCTAACACTGTGCTGGGTGCTGATCCTTGGGGGCCACCTCGCCGGTTTTGACCGTGCGATGGTGAGAAGCCGCCTCCGGTTTTTTCCGAAAGGTCGGGCTCGACCCCCGGGTGGCGGCAAGACCACCACGAGCGTGATGCTCGCGCACAGTGCTCACTCACCCCGGCTGTACTAGGGCCCTCGCTCCCTCTTCTCTTCCTTGTCTTCTCTTGTCACTTGTAAAAACAAGCCGCAAGCTTTCCTTACATTCTCGTGGGACCTCCCATCTTTCCCTCCTCCCTCACACTCTCTTGCTGAGGGAAATGGCTACTAACTGGTATCAGAGCGACTGAGGGTGCCTCCCTCGTTGCCGTTGCACTCTTGCGGCGATCTCGGTCCTCGGACCTCCCTTGTCAGACCGCGCTGAGGGAGACCACCTCTCTTGGTGGCTCTCCTCCCTCGGCTCCACACACGCACCACACTCTCAATGGGATGCGTGCAAGTCCATCACCCGACCGCGTGATTGTGGCCAACTCTTGGCCGCACGCAGCATTGTTAGTCGCGTCTATCGTGACGAAGCAGCCACAACCTGACGCAACCGCACTTCTCAGCGCCACTTGGTATCTTTCCCAGCAGCATCAACAGTAGCAGCGTTGTCGGCCGCACGCTGCAGTGACCATCACACAGGATACGTCCGCATTCTGAGGCAACTGCAGAAGCAGCTGCAATAACAGCAGCGCTCTCTGTGCCCTCTGCACGTGGTCTGCTATAGGGCTGGCAGCCGAATGCAGCAACAAGCAGCAACGGCAGCCGCCTCCCGCTCAGTCGTCGGAATGCAAAGGGCCACATCTCGCGAGTCCGTCTCCCAGTCACGCTCCAGGTCACCACCAGCCAGTCGTGCTAGGGCGTCGCCTCCACGAGGGGCACAGCCGACGGATGCGCCCGCCCTCTCGTTCACCGACAACGTGGCCAGCGTCCTCGGCAACATCCTTGACCTTGTGGCAGCTGCCTCCACCACTCTTGCTGTGGCAGCCCGTGACTACAAACCAACTGTGGACGCCGCAGGAGCACGGTCGGAGGCAGCGTATGATGCAGCCACTACCACTCTCTCCTTGGCTGGGTTGGCAGCAGCCAACCTTGCGACTCGCGTGACCGCAGTCGCCTGCACTTTTGCTGAGGGTGCCTCCAGGGCAGCAGACGCCGTAGCAGTTGCAGCCGCCTCCATCCGTGAGGTAGCGTCCGTAGCAGTCCTCCACTCCGGTGGGGGTACCCTGCACTCCACACTTGTCGTGCTTGCGGCCTTGACGGCCACCACTATTGCAGCAGCTGCCACCGCTGGTTCCCTCCTCCTCGTGGTGGCAGTCGCGTCCTGGACTGCCGTTGTCTTCGCATCGGCTGCCCAGATCATCCCGCCGCTCTTCTTCTTCACCTCCGAGCGGTAGACTGGTGAGCACATGTGCCTCTCACCACTTGCACTCTCTTGTCATCCTTCTCTCTCCACGCTGCCTTGTCTCATTTCTCACCATGCCTGACACTGACCCTACCTTGGAGGCGCTTCAAGAAGTCCTCAGTGAGGCACAAGCCACGCGGCTTCAAGCGGAGGAATCTCTTAAGCGTGAACAAGATGCCAACGCCACCTCTACGGCTACGATAGTTGCCGACCTGGTCATGGCACACTTGGGAGCACTTGGGGTTTTACCGCCACTCACTGGTGCGGTCACTTCTGCCTCCACCTCTGCCTCTACCGGCTCATTTGCACCCCCTCTCCTTGCTGGCGCCACATATCCTTATGCTGCAGATCCCCCTCCTCCTCCCCCATAGCCGCCGCCACAGCGATGCAAGGACTTTGAGTCCACTCCTCCCCACTTCACAACGAAGCTAACATTTTTGTCATGGGAAACACGCTTCAGCTCCTGGGCACAGGGCGAGCTTCTGTGGGAGTACTACTCCCCTTCGAACCCCGCTGCCATACCCCCCTTCACTCCTGTGCCCTCTGAAGCTACCGGAGCTGTGCATGCCCTAATCATGGCCGGTCCCGATGACCTGACCGATGAGATTGGCACGTATAACTCTGACACTGCGCGTCGCATCCTTGCTGACCCCGTTGGCGCATATGCTCTCATCAAGCGCCGCAAAACTGTAACGGGGCATGCTGCTCAGAGCACCCTCACAATGCAGTTCAAGCAGTTCCGCATGCGCGAGGACAAGCCAACTGACGCCTATTGGGCTCGCGCTCTCCTTCTCCTCCGGCAACTTGGCAAGGCAGCGCCAAGGCAACTCTCTGCCTGTCTATCCATCGTTGACGACCTCATTCCCGAGCTGGAGGACCTCTTCCTCCATGTCCCCGATTATGAGCTGGAGCGGCTCGCTGACATCCCGGTCCCAGCAGACTCTCTAGCCGGCATTGGTGCCCTCTATGAGTTCATGGCTGCCCGCCTCACCGATTGGTGGAGCAGGCTTCAGAACAAGCGCACGCACCGTGCCGCTGTCGCAGCGGTCACCTCTGATGCACCCTCTCCTTCTCCTCTCACGGGTTCTGTTCCTCCTGCCACCCCATCTCCTGGTACCGCTCATGCTACCTAGGGCGGCGGTGGCCGTGGCGGTGGTCGTGGGGGTGGTGGCGGTGGTAGCGGTGGTGGCGGCAAAGTGCGTGGCAAGGGCAAAGGCAGTAAGTCTGACTCCACTCCATCTACTCTCCCAGCCACGTGCTGGAACTGCGGTGGCACTGGGCACTCCGCCCCGTAGTGTCCTGCTGAGCCAGATGATCTTCGTCTCGCCTCCGCCATGCGTGCGCACTGGGCTCGCAAAGGGGTGCCCGGCTCCTCCACCTCCGGCTCCTCTTCTCGCCTCAGCAGCTCCTCGTCCTCTGGCAGCTCCTACCTCACTGAGGGAGCTTCCTCGCCCCCTCGCAGCGGATCATCTCAACGCCTCCGATCCCATGGGTGGGTTCCGCCTCTCAAGGGTCCCTCTTACTATGGACCTCCCTCCTCCTACTACACCGCTCCCACATGGCCACGCGTCGGCTAGCGCAGCTACGACGCCTCGGCGGGCGCCAGCCGTGACGCTGCCCACCGTGAGGAGGCTCGGGCTCTGAAGCGTCACCTCCATGACCACCTGTATTACCATACCAAGGGAGGTGAGGGTGTGTTGGGCACGTCTGGTGTTCTTGTGTGTGAGTCTGACAGTGCCCTCCGTGGTGCTCCGTCTGGGGGGGTGGAGGGGTCCTTGCCTGCTGAGCGTCCGTGGATTGAGGTGTGGCAGTCTGATACGTTTCCCCATCGCTTGTCTTCGCCCTCCTCCCCGTCCACCCTCTCGTCCGGCACCGTGGCTGTCTGCCTTGTACACCCGTCCTCGCGCTTGTCTGCAAACTTCTGGATCATTGATTTGGGGGCCACGCACCACATGACATTGTGTCGTTCTGCGTTCGTCTCCCTTGGTCCTGTTGGTCACGTCCGCCACACTCAAACAGGCTCTGGTCAGGTCCTGCCTGTCTAGGGCATTGGTGTCGTTCGCTTCGTTGGCCCTAGTGGTGCTCTGTTTCTGCCTGACGTACTGTACGTGCCCTCGCTTGAGGTCAGCCTGCTCTCTGTCCCCACACTTGATGACCAGGGCATGGATTTTGTATCCAGTTGCGGTGTGGGCACGGTCACGCCTCGTCCGTCTGGTCGGGTTGTGCTTCGTGGCATGTGCTGTGATCGTCTGTTTTTGCGTCCCTCTCTCTCTCCCCTCGTCTTCCGCTGCCTTTGCGCTTGCCCACGTTCCCCCCCCCTGTCGCTTGCTCACACACAGCTGTTGCATCAACGCTTGTGTCATATTCACACTGCTGCCGTTGCCCGCCTCTTGCGCGCGCCGCCCGTCGCCGGCCTTGATGCCTCCACGTTTCCTGCTCCTTGCGCCCCCGACTGCCTTGACTGCGCTCGTGGCAAAATGCACCGGTCTCCCTTCTCCACTTCTGAGTCTGTTACTGTCCATCCTTTGGATTTGATGCATGTTGACATCATGGGGCCCCTTCCCCATGAGTTCCTTGGTGGTGTCGGTTGTTTTGTTCTCTGCTTGACTGATGATTTTTCACGCTACCACTAGGTCTTCGTTCTTCGTCACAAGAGTGACGTCACTGAAGTTCTTGAAGCAAGGCTCCCCCAGGCTCAACGGGCCTGCGGACGTGTCTTGCATGTCTTTCGCTATGACCGTAGTGGTGAATTTCTCGGCCCCACCTCCCGCCTTCTTGAGAGTGAAGGTGTTCGTCTTGAGCTTACTGCACCCTACACCCCCTAGCAGAATGGTGTGTCAGAGCATTGGAACCGCACCCTTGCTGACGGTGTGCGCTCTCTTCTTGTTGAGTCTTGACAGTCCCCTCTCTTTGCCTTTGAAGCCATATCATACATGACTTGGGTCTGGAACCGCGTTCCCCATGGTCCACTTCCCCGTCATGTCACTCCCGGAAAGGCACCCGGACGGACCTGCGTCTTGATCGAGTTTGGGGTTCTATCGTAACCGACCACCGTGACGCGAAGCTCTCCCCTCGGGGCCGACTGTGTGTCTTCCTTGGGGTGTTGGCCTTTTCCAAGGCCTGGCAGTTCTGGGACCCCACCCGCCGATGCGTCGTGGAGTCTTGTGATGCTTTGTTCTTTGAGGACGTCTTTGAGCGTGACCTCTCCCATCTTCCCCCCGTGGGCTTTTTGGCCCCGCTCTCTCGGCTTAGGGGAGGGTCACTACTGTTGGCAGCCTTGGATCGGGTCCCGGTCGTGTCCCCGGGCCCAGTCACCCCTCCTGCATCCTCTGTGCCGGCTACTCCTGAGTCTCCTGAGACGGTCTCTGCTGATGAGGCTCCCACCACCGCAGACCTCGAGGACCCTATCCCTCCTGCAAATCATGTCCCTGTTGTGTCTCCTGCTACTCCTCCGGTCTCTCCTGGTTCTGACCCGGCTGTCTCACCGCGTGTATCCCCATCTCAGAGAGACCACAATGCTACCGGCCCTGTGGTCTCAAGCCCCTCCCCTTACATTCGTTGGGGGAGACTTCGGGCCTTTCCGAAAGCACTCGGGAGCGGTTCCTCGGCCGCCCCTTTCCCGACACATGGGCCAGCCCGTTCACCACCACAGCGGCTTGCGCCTGCGCATCCTACTGCCTCTGGTGAGCTAGGGCTACGTGCTCTTGGTCTGTCTATTGAGTCCTCTCTCAACCCTTCTGTCTCCGTCCTTCACCCCAGCACGACGCTCGGATACTCACTGGTTGAGTCTGAGTACCATGCCGCTCTTGACCACTCGGTTGCCGGGTATGTGGCAGCATGCTTTGCGTCGGCTGGTCTGTTACCACTTCCAGCCGAGCCCTCCACAGTGCGTCAGGCACGCTGCATGGCCGACTCCACTATGAGGGAACGCTCCATGCAAGAGGAGCTCACAGCGCTCAAGGAGCATGATGTGTTTGAGGTGGTCGATCTTCCACCTGGCCGGAAGGCCGTCTCTGCCAAGTGGGTCTATCACCGTAAGCTAAAGCCTGATGGCTCAGTGGACCGGTACAAGGCCCGCCTCACAGTAAAAGGGTTCTCTCAGATTTCCGGAGTGGACTTTGATGAGACCTTCTCTCCCGTCGGGTGATACACCACAGCTCGCACCCTGCTCAGTCTTGTCGCCAAGCATGACTGGGAATTGGAGCAAATGGATGTGAACAGTGCCTTCTTGCATGGGAAACTCGACGAAGAGATCTACATGGTCTGGCAGAGTGTGGCGTCTGCGAAAGGCCCTCTACGGCCTAAAGCAATCCCCACGATGTTGGAACCAGTAGATCACCTCTACCTTGGAGAAGGGAGGCTACCACCATAGCACTATTCCTCAGTCCACCCACTGCCACCTTTGTGGCCATTCTCGTGTACGTTGATGACCTGCTGATTGCCTCCCCCAGTCCCGCAGCTGTTCAGGGTGTGAAAAAACTTCTTCAGTCGGCGTACGAAATGAAAGATCTTGGGCCGGCTCGTGTCTTCCTTGGCATGGAGCTCTAGCGTGATCGGTCGCGCCGCACACTTCATGTGCATCAGGTTGCATATGTCCGCAGCCTGGAGGAGCGCTTTGCCACACTCCTAGCGTCAGTTCTGACTGCATCCACCCCGATGACCCCTGCAGGACAGACCCTGTTGAAGTCGTTGGACACCTCCAAACTGGGGGAGGAGGTGGATGTGTCGGACTTCCTGCGCGTGATTGGATCTATGATGTACCTTGCGACTACCACGCGCTCTGACGTTGCCTTTGCTGTGAACTTTCTGTCCCAGTTCTCTTAGTGCCCCGTGAGCGTCACCTTGAGGCTACTGTTCGCGTCGTGCACTATGCTCTGTCCACACCACGTCTTGGACTGTGCTGTCGAGCACAACACTCTGTGGTGGTTGATGGGTTCACAGATAGTGACTGGGCACATGACTCTGATGCACGCAGCCGCTCAGGCTTCATCTTCCTGGTTGGAGGCACGGCGGTGTCATGGAAAAGCGGTACGCAGGGTTGTGTTGCACACAGCTCCAGCGAGGCGGAGTACGTGGCACTAGGTGTAGGTACGTGTGAGGTTGTCTGGCTGTGCCGCCTGCTGTAGCAAGTGCACGTGCCACTACGCTGCATCACCCTTCGCTGTGACAACCAAAGCACAAAGGCCATCGCAGAAAACGATGGCATGCATCATGCACGCACCAAGCACATCAATGTTGAGCATCACTTTGTTCGTGAGTGCTTGGCCACTGGCATTGTACAAGTCATTTGGGTAGACACACGGTCGCAGCGCGCAGACTTCTTGACGAAGGCACTCAATCGGGTCATGTTCAAGTGTGCCGTGCATGGCGTTGGTCTTCGAGTGTTGGAACCCGGGTGATAGTGGAGTCATGTGTTGTTCCCTTCTCACTTGTGTTGAGTGTCGTCTCTGCATGCTTTGGCTGCAGGTCATGGGGGAGTGTTGTTGTTGTGGTCTGTACACTACGCCCACACACTGGTTACTTACTGACCTCTTGCTGTGCATTGCACTACTCACCTACCCTATACAGGAGATTAAATCTTATGGAGCTCGTGGACGCTTGGACACACCAAGCTGAAAACTATCCCCTGAAGCTTAGCGTTTAGGCAAATACTCCATAGCCATGGCCTTCTGGCCAATACTATTCTGACCTGAGGTTTTGCTTGCGACTTTGGCCTTGGACACTGTAGGATGCCAGGCCCACTAATTATCTTGCACATGCAGGGTTCTGGGGGAGCTGTAATATCGTGCTGGGTGCTGATCCTTGGGGGCCACCTCGCCGGTTTTGACCGTGCGATGGTGAGAATCCGCCTCCGGTTTTTTCGAGAGGTCGGGCTCGACTCCTGGGTGGCGGCGAGACCACCATGACCGTGATGCTCACGCATGGTGCTCGCTCACCCCGGCTGTACTAGGGCCCTTGCTCCCTCTTCTCTTCCTTGTCTTCTCTTGACACTTGTAAATACAAGCCGCAAGCTTTCCTTGCATTCTCGTGGGACCTCCCATCTTTCCCTCCTCCCTCATGCTCTCTTGCTGAAATGGCTACTAACGAGCATCACTTTGTGCGAGAGCGCATTGCCACAGGAAAGGTCCGGGTCTTCTGGGTCGACACGCGTCAGCAGCGTGCAAACTCTCACCAAAGCTCTCAACAGTGGAATGTTCATGGTGGCTGTGCATGCGGTTGGCTTGTTGCGTGCACACGATGTCCCTGGACAATGTGGAAATCTCTTGTCTGTTCCTCGTACCGTGATTTTTTGTGTTTGTTGGTTTTCGCGCATCTCTCATTGCACTCTACAGTGTCCTCCCGACTTGTGTACATCGGCGTGCTGATGACTGACGGCAAGAATCGACGCCGCTGGAGTGTCGCTCGGTGGAGCTGACGTGCAATGAGGCCCATACACCGTTCACTGAAACCTCCTCCCTACATCGATGCGCTCAGCTCCATCGGCAGGTCTCCGCGGCGGTCAGGCCGCCGTCGGTCACTACCACTAAAGATGTTGTTTCCATGCACTCAGCATTGTTTCTGGTTGTGGCATTGCGTCTGCATTGTCATGCTAGGCCTAGGGTCCATGTCTCCTGCTGTATGGCCCTGCTTGACGTTACTGAGTGTTGTAGGCACTACCCGAGTTCGGGCAGCCATACCTCGTCGCTGCTATTTTTCTAGCTGATTCTGACCGCACGACTGGATTTGCAGCGTCAGTATTATGGTATGGTCCAATTTTTAGGCAAAACGGACGACGCCCGGGTTTTGGGCTGTCGGGCGTCTGGCAGGGCTCACCAAGAAAACCCTGCCTGCCAGAAAATAGGTCTAGGACTATTTTCTGATTGGCTGGTTAGCTGAGTAACAAGTTCTACACTAGTGGGGGGGAGCTAGAACTTGGAGGGGTCTCCCATTGTGGCTCATTCTTCATTCCTAATNCACGGCTGCGTTCGCAGCGGCGGTATTATGGTATGGTCCAGTTTTCAGGCAAAACGGACGACGCCCGGGTTTTGGGCTGTCGGGCGTCTGGCAGGGCTCACCGAGAAAACCCTGCCTGCCAGAAAATAGGTCTAGGACTATTTTCTGATTGGCTGGTTAGCTGAGTAACAAGTTCTACACTAGTGGGGGGGAGCTAGAACTTGGAGGGGTCTCCCATTGTGGCTCATTCTTCATTCCTAATTAGTCACTTTCAGTTTTCAGCTGCTTTCTGGCGCTAACACTGGCACACGCGTTTCTCAGTAACAAATACAGAGCTTCCAGACTTAGACTCTAGAGCAGCAGACTGAGGGGGCAGCTGACTTAAGCAACGAGTGTGGAAGCCCGCACGCTGCATCAACAACGTTGCTGCCTCAACCTGCTGCCTAGGTTTTCTAGCTTGGTATCAGAGCCAGAGCATAGCAACAGCAGTAGAAGACTGGCGAACAGGTGCCAGACAACGCCAGCGGACCCCCATACGCGCCAGTGCACGGGAAATGCTGCCGAATTTTTTCCGGCAGCAGTGACCCGCCTGGTGGCGATGTCAGATTTTTTCCCAAGGCCACTGGGCCAGGGGAAATGCTGCCGAAATGTTTCGGCAGCACTGACCCCCACGCGTGACGCGAGGAGGTGAGCAGCAGGTCGCGTCCGACACATGCGGGCGATGACAAACGCTGCAACGTCACCCAGGTGCAGTGAGTGGCACCTGCACGCAGCAGCAGTAACCTGCAACAGCGGCAGCCGTAGGCAACGGCAGTGAGCAGTGGCAGCAGCTGCGTGCAACAGCAGCAGCAGGCAGAAGCAGTAACTCGCAGTAGCAACAGCCCACGGCAGCAGCTCACATCAGCAACAGCAGCAACAACGTGCAGCAACAGCCTGTAGTAGCAGCCCGCAGCAGCAGCAAGCAGCAACAGTAGTACGCAGCAGCTACAGTAGCGTGCAGCAGCAATAGCGGGCTGCAACAACGGCAACAATAGCCAGCATCTGCAGCAACAGCGAGCAGCAGCCAGCCACGGTTGCTACTGCTCGCAACTCGCAGCAAGCGAGCAGCGAGCAGCAGCCCGCTGCTGCCAGCGAGGAGCAGCACGCTGCTGCCAGCAAGCAGCAGCCCGCTGCTCGCAGCAGACAGCGGGCGGCTGCCTGCTGTGACAGGAAAAACAGGAAAAAAAACGAGAAAGGAAAAAAAACAAATCCCCCACCTCGCAGCCCGCAGCAATAGCTCACAGCAGCAATGAGTAGCAGCCGCAGCACGCAGCAGCTACAACAGCGTACAGTAGTAGTAGCAGGCTGCAGCAGCCACAGCAGCTCGCAGCAATAGCAACTCCTGCTACAACTGCACCCGTAGCAACAGCAACAGCAGTAGTAGCTACAGCCGTAGTAGCAGCAACAGCTGCTGCAGCAACAGCAGCAGCAATAGCAACAACAGCAGCAATAGCAACAACAGCAGCGGCAGCAGCACCAGATGTAGTGGCAGCAGCACCAACAGCTGCAGCAATAGTACTAGCAGTAGCAGCTACAGCGGCTGCAGCAGCAGCACCAGCAGCAGTAGCAACACCAACAACAGCAGCGGCCCCAACAACCGCCGCTGCTGACATCAGCATCCCTCTGTTTACATCACTACTGACGTCACTGCAGACGTCATCAACAAAAAAACAAAAGGGGAAGAAAGAGGAGGGGGAAGAAAACCAAAGGGGTGGGTAGAATTCCCACCGCCCCAAGCCACTACTGATATCAGCAACACAAAGACAAAAAAAAACAAAAACAAAAACAAGGGACACCAAACCATGGCTGGTAGCCTTGGTGGGGAGGGGTCCTCCTCTGTTGGAGGGACCCCTGCCTGCCCTTTCTTGCAGCGACTGCACCAGCAGCAGCAGCAGTAGCAGCAGCAGTAGTAGCAGTAGCAGCAGCAGCACTCAGGCCGACCAGCTTTTATGACGCTGGTTGCGCCAACCGTGCCCTCGTCCCAGTCGCCCATCCAGCTTCCTGCCTGGCCCTAGAGCCTTTCCTCGGCGACTTCACCTCTGGCGATATCCCTGACCTTGCAGCCGCATGGCACGTCCTTACCAGGCCCCATCGCCTGTCTAGCGACGCTTTCGTCAGCCGTCTGCTCCGAGAGTTCAACTCCCTGCACATGGGGGAGACCGAGACGGTCACTTCCTACTGGCAGCGGACGGAGGACATCCTTCGTCGTCTCGGCAAATCTGCTCCACCCCCTCTGTCCGCGCTCCTCACCATCATGCGCAGCGCCACTAGCGCGTACGCGGACATCTTCGTGCACTACCCCCAGGACGTCCTCTCCACCATGGTGGTCCAGGGCACCCTCATGCCCTGGGCATACGAGGTCTTCCTCCGCATTGAGGAAGCTCGCTAGGAGTCCCAGCTCCATCGCACGGAGGCTCTTGCATACCCTACCGTCGCCTCCCCTGCCATTGCCTCCGTGGTTGTTGCCTCCTCCACCGCAGCTACCTCATCGTCTTCGTGGAAGAAGAAGAGCCAGAACAAGAAAGGCAAGGATTCGCCGGAACACCATCAGCAGTAGCAACCGTCCACCGGGTCCAGGGGTAGTGGCTCGGTCTGCCACAACTGTGGCCAGCCCGGGCAGGGGTGGTACACGTGCCCCCTCCCAACGGACGAGGCGCGTGTCATCGCCACCATGCGTCGCGAGCGGGAGTGCCATCTCGCCTCTGCCGCCGCCGCTGCTGCTCGCCCTGAGACTTCGACCTCGTCCAGCAGCTCCGCCACTCTGATAGCTCCGCCAGTCCTGCAGACACCCGCGTCGCTGCAGTACTACCCACCGCCGTCGGAGCCTCCGTTCCCGTCACCGGCGCTGTCCCTCCCTTACCCGGATTCCGGTGCCGTCACTCCGCACTCGGTCTACACTCCTGGGCCGTCCTCCCGTGAGCGTCAGCTGGAGCAGTTCATCACGCTCCAAATCGGCCTAACACGCCCTCCTCCCCAGGGAAGTGCGAGTTGCATCACCTCCTGCTCTCTTGCCTTGCCTTGCATGACTGAGACTGATCTACGGTCCTGTCCCGTTTCCTTGTCTGTCGCATCGTCTCCCGTGGTCTCCCATACCCCTTCCTATGACGACATTGCATGGCTTGATGATTGGCAGTCTCGGTTCGCACCTCCTTCCACCGCGTCTGCGTCCCTTGTTTACTGCCATGTGACCGTTAGCGATCTAGCGACCCCGGTCCAGGACCCCGCTGACACCTGGATCATCGACTCCGGGGCCACGCATCACATGACGGCCTCTTGTGAGGCCTTCAGTATGCTCGGTCCTGTAGGCGATGTCTCCGGTGTCCGGACGGGCTCCGGACAGGTGTTGCCTGCTCGTGGTGTTGGCGTTGTTCGTTTTCGTGGTCCTGCCGGTGACGTCTTTCTAACCGATGTCCTCTTTGTCCCTGGTCTTGAGCTCAGCCTCCTGTCCAACAGTGCACTTGACCGCATGAGCATGGACGTTGTGCACTCGCGTGGTGTTGGTACTGTGTCGCTGCGTCCGTCTGGTCTCGTAGTACTACACGCCACCGCCTGTAGCAACCTGTGGCATGTGCCCCGTCTCTTCTCCTCCCCTTCCGTCTCCTCCCCGTCGACCGCCACAGGCCATGTGTTTGTCACGAGCACGCTTTCTCCTTTGTACACTCGCCTCTTGCACCGCCGCCTTTGCCACGTCCACTCTGCCACCGTAGACAGTATGCTCCGCACCCAGCCGGCCATGGGCCTTGACCTGGAGACTTTCCCCCTCCCATGCCCCACTGAGTGCATTGATTGCGCTCAGGAGAAGATGCACCGGTCCACGTACCCGTTGTCTTCCTCCCGTGCGTCCGCCCCTCTTTACCTTGTCCATTCGGACGTCGTGGGCCCTCTCCCCACCAACTCCGTCAGCGAGCACGGCCGCTATGTCCTCACCCTCACTGACGACTATCTTGCAACCGCTGGGTCTTCTGCCTTCGGCAGAAGAGCGATGTCGCCCGTACCATCTAGGACTAGCTTGTCCTCGCGGAGCGCGAGTGTGGCCGTCCTCTTCACCGCTTTCGCTCCGATCGCGGTGGTGAGTACATGGACGAGGCCACGACCTTTCTCGCCTCCCGCGGCATCCACCATGAGACATCACCGCCCTACACGCCCGCCCAGAACGGTGTCTCCGAACAGTGGAACCGTACCATGGCCGACGCCGTCCGCACCATGCGGGTCGACTCTGGTCTCTCCGATGGCTTCTACCTTGAAGCCATGGCCTACATGACCTGGGCCTGGAACTGGATTCCCCACGGTCCCCTTCCCCGCCAGTCCACGCCTTACCAGCATTGGTGCGATCAGCGCGCTGACCTCCGCCCGGCTCGCGTCTGGGGCTGCGTGGCCGTGGTGTGGCTGCCAGTCCCGCAGCAGGGTGGCAAGCTCAACCCCCGCGGACGTCCTTGCACCTTCCTTGGTGTCTCTCATCAGTCAAAGGCCTGGCACTTCTGGGATCCCTCCCGGCACTGCATCGTCGAGCCCCGGGATGCACTCTTCTTCGAGGACCTGTTTCCTCGCGACTTCATTCGCTCAGGCTCGTCTATGTTTATCCCGTCGCATGGGAGAGTGAGTCCGTCCTCCGTCCTGTCGCTTCCGGGTGACACATCCCCCAGTGCCTCTGAGCCTGCAGCCCCAGTCGCGTCCGTTGGTCCCTCCAGGCCAACAGCCCAAGTCGCGTCTGCTGGTCCCTCTGAGCCGGCAGCCCCAGTCGTGTCTGCTGGTCTTTCTAAGCCGGCAGCCCCAGATGCATGCCTGTCCCTCCGGGCCGGCAGCCCCAGTCGTGTCCGCTGGTCCCTCCGGTCCGGCGGTCCCAGACGCACCCGCCAGTCCCTCCGGGCCAGTAGCCCCAGTCGCGTCCGCTGGTCCCTCTGGACCAGCAGCTCCAGACGCATCCGCTGGCCCATCCGAGCCAGCTGCCCCGGTTGCATCCGCTGGCCCCTCCGGGCCAGCTGCCCCGGTTGCATCCGCTGGCCCCTCCGGACTAGCAACCTCGTCTGTCTCCATTGGCCCGTCGGACTCAGTGCCATCTACTGCCCTGCCATGCTACACACGTGGCCCAGGCGGCAGCCTCCGACCCAGACCGTCGATGAGCATGCGAACTGTCGCACCACGCTCCGTGGCGCCTCGACCCCCGTGGCTCCACGTGTCTCCTCCACTCCCACGGTCGTGAGTGGGGACCCTGGCACCAAGGCCCTCGGCTTGACCACCTCGGCCATTATTGCAGACCTTCATCCGGGGTCCGCACTGGGCTACGTCATGCTCCATCACAAGCATCGGCACGCTGCCGTGGCTGCACTCGCGCGCATCCCACCAGGGGCTTGAGATGCACACGCCCTCTTAGTCCGATCCACAGCACGCCCGGAGGACCCAGCCACCCTGCGCAAGGCACGAGCCTCTCCTGAGGCCGCACACAGGGACCCTGCCTGCCCCGATGAGCTCGCTGCTATCAAACTGCACCATGTGTACGACCTCGTCGACCTTCCTCCAGGTCGGAAGGCCATCGGCGCCAAGTGGGTTTTTCGGCGCAAGTGGAAGCCCCACGGGTCCTTGGACAAGTACAAGGCCCGCCTTACAGCCAAGGGGTTTGTCCAGATTCCTGCGGTCCAGTAAGACCAGATCTTTGCCCCAGTTGGCTGGTTCTCCTCTAGTCGGGCGCTCTTCAGCCTGGTCGCCCAGCATGGGTGGGAGCTGCATCAGATGGATGTGAGCAACGCTTTTCTCTATGATTCACAGGAGGGTGAGGAGCTCTACATGGTGCAGCCCCCAGGCTTCAACGACGGCACTGGGAGAGTCTGGCGACAGCGTAAGGCCCTCTATGGCCTGAAGCAGTCGCCTCGGCACTGGAACCAAGAGATCAAGAGCACGCTCCTTCGGGGCGGACTCCAGCGCAACATCGCTGACCTCGCACTGTTTGTCAGTCCGCGAGGCCAGACTTTTGCCGCTGTTCTGGTTTACGTCGATGATCTCCTCATTGCGTCGCCAAACACGGCTACCATCCAGCGCGTCAATGACTTGTTGCACGCCGCCTACCAGATGAAGGATCTCGGATATGCCAGAGTCTTCCTGGGCATGGAGCTTGAGCATGATCGCTCCCAGGGCGTCCAGCACATCCACCAGGCCGCCTATGTGCCGACTCTGTCCACCCGCTTTGCGGAGGACCTGCCACTCGTGACGAGCGCATCCTCTCCCATGTCACCAAATGGCCAGGTGAAGCTGAAGAGTCTTGACCCAGCTGTTGTGGGGGAGCCAGTTGACGTGACCACGTACCTACGAGTCATCGGGTCACTGATATTCCTGGCGACGACGACGCGCCCAGACATTGCGTTCGCCGTCAACCTCCTGGCCCAGTTCTCTCAGGAGCCGCGTCACCTCCACTACGAGGAGAAGGAAACTATGCAGCACGTTGGGGCAGCAGCGTTGTTGATGCAGCGTGCGGGCTTCCACGCTCGTTGCTTAGGTCAGCTGCCCCCTCAGTCTGCTGCTCTAGAGTCTAAGTCTGGAAGCTCTGGGTTTTGTTACTCAGAAGCGCGCGCGCCAGAGTTAGCGCCAGAAAGCAGCTGAAAACTGACAATGACTGATTAGGAATGAAGAATGAACAACAATGGGAGACCCCTCCAAGTTCTAGGCCCCCCCAGCTCTGTAGAGCTTGTTACTCAGTTCAACAGCCAATCAGAAAATAGCTCAGTTCAGGCTGGCAGGTTTTCTCGGTGAGGCCTGCCAGGCAGCCCAAAACCCGGGCATCGTCCGTTTTGCCTGAAAACTGGACCATACCATAATACCGCCGCTGCGAACGCAGCCGTGCGGTCAGAATCTGCTAGAAAAATAGTAGCGAGGAGTTATGGCAGCCTAAACCCAGATAGTGCCCACAACGGTTTATGCTGCCAAACAGGGCCATGCAACATGCAACTGGGACCCTAGGCANAAGACCTCAGCGTGCGTCGGCTCCACCGGACGACACTCCATCAGCGTCGAGTCTCGCCGTCAGTCATCTGCACGCCGATGTACACAAGCCGGGAGGACACAACAGAGCACAATGAGAGATGCGAAAAAACCAACACTCCCCCATGACTCACAGGCGTAGTGCACATGGGCGGACAGGGACACGGTCAACATCCAGTCTCCCCCAGGGCATGCAGAGACGTAGGCAGAGACAAAGAGAGAGCCACTCAAGGACGTACGCCGACCGAACTTACAGCCTTCTTGAACGAGTCGCGCTTCAGTGCCTTGGTCAGGAAGTCAGCCAACTGCCGTGCTATCTCAACCCACACGATGCTGATGCTGCCGTCATGCAACAATGAACGCACATAGTGATACTCGACGTTGATGTGCTTTGTGCGTGTGTGATGCATGCCGTCATTGTCGGCGATGGCCATGGCACTCTCATTGTCATAATGCAGCGTGATGGATGGGACAGACTGGCGCAACTCAGATAGCAGACGACGCAACCACACACTCTCACACGCGCCTGATCCAAGAGCCACGTACTCAGCCTCAGCAGTGCTGCGTGCAATGCACCCCTGCTTGCCACTGCGCCAGGACAGAGCCGTGCCGCCAACCAGAAAGATCCAGCCTGTGCGACTCTTACCGTCCGGGCTGCCGGCCCAGTCGCTGTCGGTGTAGCCCACTGCGACAACAGACGGTTGACGGCGGAACATGAGACCTCGCCGAGGAGTCGAGACGACCTAGCGCAGTACTCGGATCGCGGCCTCGTGGTGGAGGTGACGCGGCTCCTGAGAAAACTGGGCCAGGAGGTTGACGGCGAACGCGATGTCTGGACGCGTCGTCGTCGCCAGGAACATCAATGACCCGATGACTCGCAGGTACGCGGTCACGTCAACTGGCTCCCCCACAACAGTTGGGTCAAGACTCTTCAGCTTCACCTGGCCATCGGGCGACATGGGTGAGGATGCGCTCGGTACGAGTGGTAGGTCCTCGGCGAAGCGAGTGGACAGAGTCTGCACATAAGCAGCCTGATGGACATGGAGAATGCCCTGGGAGCGATCATGCTCGAGCTCCATGCCCAGGAAGACTCGGGCAGACCCGAGATCCTTCATCTGGTAGGTGGCGTGCAATAGTTCCTTGACGCGCTGGATGGCAGCCGTGTCTGGCGACGCAATGAGGAGGTCGTCGACGTACACCAGAACAGCAGCGAAGGTCTGGCCTCGCGGACTGACAAACAGTGCAGGGTCTGCGGTGTTGCGCTAGAGCCCACCACGAAGGAGCGTGCTGCTGATCTCTTGGTTCCAGCACCGAGGCGATTGCTTCAGGCCATAGAGGGCCTTACGCAGGCGCCACACTCTCCCGGTGCCATCGTCAAAGCCTGGTGACTGCACCATGTAAAGCTCCTCACCCTCCAGTGAACCATGGAGAAAAAGCGTTGCTCACATCCATCTGATGCAACTCCCACCCATGCTGGGTGACCAGGCTGAAGAGCGCCCGGCTGGTGGAGAACCGGCCAACTGGGGCAAAGATCTGGTCATAGGCGACCCCAGGGACCTGGGCAAACCCCTTTGCAGTGAGGCAGGCCTTGTACTTGTCCAAGGACCCGTCAGGTTTCCACTTGCGCCGAAAGACCCACTTGGTGCCGATGGCCTTCCAACCTGGAGGAAGGTCGACGAGGTCGTACACATGGTGCTGTCGGATAGGAGCGAGCTCGTCGGCGCAAGCAACGTCCCAGTGTGCGGCCTCAGGGGAGGCTCGTGCCTCGCACAAGGTGGTTGGGTCCTCCGGGCGTGCTGTGGAGCGAACTGAGAGAGCATGTGCCTCTCGCACCCCAGGTGGGATGCGCGCAAGGGCAGCCACGACAGCGTGCCGATGCTTGTGATGGAGCATGGCGTAGCCCAATGCAGAGCCCGGGTGCAAATCTGCAATGATGGCCGCGGTGGTCAGGCCCAGGGCTTTGGTGCCAGGGTCCCCACTCACGACCGTGGGAGTGGAGGAGGCACGTGGAGCCACGGGGGGTCGAGGCGCCACCGAGCGCGGTGCGACGTTCTTCACGCTCACCGACGGCTTGGGTCCGAGGCTGCCGCCGGGGCCACGTGTGTAGCGTGGCAAGGCGTGCGACGACGCTGAGTCTGATGGGCCAGTGGAGACGACTGGGGCTGTCGGCCCGGAGAGATCCGCGGACACGACTGGGGAGGCTGGCCCGGAGGGACCGGCGGGCGTGACTGGGGAGGCTGCCCCGGAGGGACCAGCAGACGCGACTGGGACAGCTGGCCCGGAGGGACCAGCGGACGCGGCTGGGGAGGCTGGCCCGGAGGGACCAGTAGACGCGACTGGGACAGCTGGCCCGGAGGGACCAGCGGACGCGGCTGGGGAGGCTGGCCCGGAGGGACCAGTAGACGCGACTGGGACAGCTGGCCCGGAGGGACCAGCGGACGCGGCTGGGGCAGCTGGCCCGGAGGGACTAGCGGACGCGACTGGGACAGCTGGCCCGGGGGGACCAGCGGACGCGGCTGGGGCAGCTGGCCCGGAGGGACCAGCGGACGCGACTGGGACAGCTGGCCCGGAGGGACCAGCGGACGCGACTGGGACAGCTGGCCCGGAGGGACCAGCGGACGCGGCTGGGGAGGCTGGCCCGGAGGGACCAGCAGACGCGACTGGGACAGCTAGCCCGGAGGGACCAGCGGACGCGGCTGGGGAGGCTGGCCCGGAGGGACCAGCAGACGCGACTGGGGCAGCTGGCCCGGAGGGACGAGCGGACGCGGCTGGGGAGGCTGGCCCGGAGGGACCAGCAGACGAGACTGGGACAGCTGGCCCGGAGGGACCAAGGAATGTGTCACCCGGACGCGGTAGGACGGAGGACGTACTCACCACTCCCCCACGCGACGGGATAGACACAGACGAGCCGGAGTGAATGAGGTCACGAGGAAACAGGTCCTCGAAGAAGAGGGCATCCCGGGACTCGACGATGCAGTGCCGGGAGGGGTCCCAGAAGCGCCAGGCCTTCGACTGACGAGAGACACCGAGGAAGGTGCAGAGACGGCCGCGGGGGGCGAGCTTGCCGCCCTGCTGCGGGGCGGGCAGCCAGACAATGGCGACACAACCCCAGACGCGAGCGGGGCGGAGGTCAGCGCGCTGACCGCACCAATGCTGGTACGGGGTGGACTGACGGGGAAGGGGACCGTGGGGAATCCGGTTCCAGACCCAGGTCATGTAACCCATGGCTTCAAAGTAGAAGCCCTCGGAAAGACCAGACTCGACACGCATGGTACGGACGGCGTCGGCCATGGTCCGGTTCCACCGCTCGGAGACACCGTTCTGGGCGGGTGTGTAGGGCGCCGAAGTCTCGTGGTGGATCCCGCGGGAGGCGAGGAAAGTCGTGGCCTCACCCATGTACTCGCCACCGCGATCGGAGCGAAAGCGGCGAAGGGAGCGGCCACACGCGCGCTCGGCGAGGACAAGCCAGTCCTGGATGGCCCGGGCGACATTGCTCTTCTGCCTAGGACAGAAGACCCAGCGATAGCGAGAGTAGTCGTCTGTGAGGGTGAGTACATAGCGGCCATGCTCGCCGACCGACTCGGTGGGGAGAGGGCCCATGACATCCGAGTGGACAAGGTCAAGGGGGGCGGATGCACGAGAGGCAGACAAGGGGTACGTAGACCGGTGCATCTTCCCCTGAGTGCAGTCAATGCACTCTGTGGGGCACGGGAGAGGGAAAGTCTCCGGGTCAAGGCCCGAGGCAGGCTGGGTGCAAAGCATGCTGTCCACAGCGGCAGAGTGGACGTGGCAGAGGCGGCGGTGCAAGAGGCGGGTTTGCTGAGGAGAAAGCATGCTGGTGACGAGCACATGGCCTGTGGCGGCCGACGAGGAGGAGACGGGAGAAGAAGAGGAGAGGCGGGGAACATGCCACAGGTTGCCACGGGCGGTGGCGTGCAGGACGACAAGACCAGACGGACGCAACAACACAGTGCCAACACCACGCGAATGCACGACATCCATGCTCATGCGGTCAAAGGCAGTCACGGACAGGAGGCTGAGCTCGAGACCAGGGACAAAGAGGACATCAGTCAGAAAGACGTCACCGGCAGGACCACGAAAACGAAGGACGCCAACACCACGGACAGGTAACACCTGCCCGGAACCTGTCCGGACACCGGAGACATCGCCGACGGGACCGAGCATACTGAAGGCCTCACGAGAGGCCGTCATGTGATGCGTGGCCCCGGAGTCGATGATCCAGGTCTCAGCAGGGTCCTGGACCGGGGTCGCTAGATCGCTAACGGTCACATGGCAGCAGGCGAGGGACGCAGACGCGGTGGACGGAGGCGCGAAACGGGACTGCCAATCGTCAAGCCAAGCAATATCATCAAGGAGAGGGGCGGAGGAAACCACGGGCGACGATGAGACAAACGATGAAACGGGGCATGACCGCAGCTCAGTCTCAGTCATGCAGGGCTGGGCAGCAGAGCAGGAGGTGATGCAACTCGCACTTCCCTGGGGAGGAGGGCGAGGCAGGCCGAGCTGGAGAGCGATGAACTGCTCCATCTGACGCTCACGGGAGGAGGGCCCGGGAGTGTAGACGGAGTGCGGAGTGACGGCGCCGGAGCCCGGGTAGTAGGAGAGCTACGCTGGTGAAGGAAGCGGGGGCGCCGACGGCTGCGGGTAGTACTGCTGCGGCGCGGGTGTCTGCGGGAGAGGCGAAGCTGCCGGAGTGGCAGCGCCGCTGGACGAGGTCAAAGTGGTCGGGCCAGCAGCGGTGACGACGGCAGAGGCGAGGCGTCGCTCCCGCTGGCGTTGCATGGTAGCGACGATGCGCGCCTCGTCCGTCGGGATAGGGCACGTGTACCATCCATGCCCGGGCTGACCACAGTTGTGGCAGACCGAGCCACCACCGCTGGAACCTGTCGACGACTGCTGCTGCTGCTGCTGCGGCTGACCCTTGCCTTTCTTGTTCCCATTCTTCTTCTTCTTCCCCGACGACGATGAGGCTGCTGCGACGGGGGAGGCGATGGCCACGGAGGCAACGGCAGGGGAGGCGACAGCGGGGGAGGCGACGGCAGGGGATGCAAGCGCCTCCGTACGATGGAGCTGGGACTCCTGGTGAGCTTCCTCAATACGGAGGAAGAGCTCGTATGCCCAGGGCATGAGGGTGCCCTGGGTCGCCATGGTGGAGAGGACGTCCTGGGGGTAGTGTACGAAGATGTCGGCGAAGTCGCTAGTGGCGCCGCGCTTTATGGTGAGGAGCGCGGACAGAGGGGGCGGAGCAGATGTGCCGAGACGACGGAGGATGTCCTCCGCCTGCTCCCAGTAGGCAGTGACCGTCTCGGTCTCCCCCATGTGCAGGGAGTTGAACTCCCAGAGCAGACGGCTGATCTCAGCGTCGCTGGACAGGCGATGGGGCCTGGTGAGGACGTGCCAGGCGGCTGCAGGGTCTGGGATGGCGCCAGCCGTGACGTCGCCGAGGAAAGGTTCTAAGGCCAGGCGGGAAGCTGGAGGGGCGACTGGGACAAGAGCACGGGCGGCGCGACCAGCGTCATACAACTGGTCGGCCTGGGTGGAGTCGTAAGGGAGGGTGTAGTATGCCCACAGACCCTCACCCTGCGCCCAGATCCGGAAGCTAAGTTCCCAGCTTCGGAACTGCTCGCCGGC
>SZWC01000813.1:331990-352217 GCA_023375785.1 Penium margaritaceum
GGGGGGGGTGGGCGGGGGCTGGCATTCACTCCCTGCTTGCAAGTGACGCAAGGCGCGCGATCCCCACGCGTGTGGGATGCTCCCGCGAAATCTGGACACATCGGCGGGGTTAAAAAAAGCGCGGCGGCGGTGTCGACCTCTCTTGCACAAAGGATTTAGGCTTTGCACCATTCCTGTCGCTAACGGACGGGAAGCTTGACCAACTAGCATAAAACAGTGGTAGGGTCTCCGACCCTCAAGTCATCCCATCCGCTGTCCAAAGGGTCAGGGACCCAGTTCAGATAAAATTAGAGAATACGTTTCTACACACCTCCGACATATAATTGAGCTCTCCTCAATGTCAACACGCGGGGTTTGAGCACCGACGTTCTCATACCAAATGTAACAAACGGACAGGAAGCTTGGACTACTAGGCCAAAACCCGCAATAATTAAGTCTCTTATACCATCAAGGTATCCCATCCGCTGCACCATAGGCCATGGAACGATGTTCGAGCCACATGGAGCGAGCTTTGACATAACTCATGCTGTAGTGTGGTATGTGGGAAGGCAATTTCCGCAAGAAACCCTTTAAACTCCAGCTTCTGGGTCTCTCTTTGCTTCAAAACTGGTATTTTGGGCGCAGATATGTTTGACACGGCAGCAAACTACTTGCTCTCCATGACAAGGTTTACATCTAATGTAAGGAATGGGCAGGAAAGGTTGTGCTTCCATTTTATCAAGTGTACCAACGTATTTACAAGGTTCCCTCCTGCATCGTAACTCTGAATCCATCTTTTATTTGATGAATGTATGAGTGACATAGCCAACGCTCCTCAAGTCGCGGCTCCTCCAGCCCGGCTCCTCAAGATGAAACGATAACCGAGCACATCCTCGTCCAAGGCGCACATTGGATGTGCAACTCCAAAAACACATAAGCAATCAATCCTCAACACCCAAAAATCCCCCAACGTGGACGTTTCTTCCTGTCCCACTGTTAATTGGAAAGAAATCGCACCATGTTGCTTATTCACCAATGGGCAAACTATTGTTGTCATGTTCTTACATCAGATCCTCAAATCCTCCCCCAGAACCTCGCCTTGTGACATTGGCCTTTCAAGCATAGCTTATGCATCCACTCAAACCGGATGATGCCCCTTTCGCATCCCCCAACGAGTGCCCGCTTCATTCGTACATTTCAACTCCAAGTCCGACATATGCTTCAAGTAGCTACACTCGTCCAAGCCTTAGACAAACCATCAAGATGCAGTCATCAAGAGGTTCTTCACGAGGTCCGGGAGAATGTGCTGGTGACGTAGAGAGCTCTCTTGACAGAATCCTTGTCCCTAGGCAATGTTGTGAGCTTTCCACAATATGCCTTAGCCCCCGGTGTCTTAGCCCCATGTGGCTAAGACACAAGCCTTTGCACTCGGTCTGACCAGTACAAAGTCAGTTGTAGCACTGCAGGCAACTCAGAACTCACGAGAGACCAACTCAAGACCGACAAGGCACGCTAGGTGTGCCTCTGTGTAATCCGTCTAAACACTCAGATCAATGGCCTCTGTGCCAGGATCGCCACTCTGAGCACTACGAGTGGAGTATCTTTGTGCCGAAGCTACTTTCCGTTGATCCTTGGAGGCCAATGGTCGAATACAGCCACCTAGCTCAGGAGAGTAGCCCGAAGTTGGGGTGCTCACCTCTAGCTGCGTAGGAACCGGCTGGTCCATAGCCACAGGGACAGTAGGGTGAGAAAATGCGTAGAAGCTTCCTACCGACAGAGCCGCTAACTGGGCATCATTGCCCGGTCAGACGGTGACAATAGCCACAGGTCGTACACACGACGGCAAGGGTCTGGCTAAGGAGACACAAAACGGAGTGTCATTATTCTTCAATAGCATTTGCAGAGAGCGTAAAAAAACTATAGGTCCACATCATAACACCTGCCACGACGCACGGTGGGTGTCGCACGTAGCAGTACAAGGTCTGTCCTAAAACCGGCCCAAAAACACTGTTTTGGCCGTAACTATGCGCAGACAAATCAGAATGCTACGCCATCTGAACCTAAACGTGCAAGATCTCAAGTCGGACGCTATGACTGGCCACGTGCACACATCCGGCATCAAACGGTGGACACACAATGCAAAAAATGCAGATTGGGCTCACAGCCAGTCCACCGATAGAATCCTACATGCTGCAGAAAAGCTGCAAAAAGTCTGAGACAACATCCAAGACGCTTCGGCAATCGTCGATCAGCTCTTAGTGGGTGGTCCACCACATGCCGACGCACCGCTGCCTCCTGGGTCCGCATCAGGGATCTGCACGGGCATGGACACAGACGAGTGGTCACACTAAAATGTACAGCTAGACGGGAACGTCACAAATCACAACACTTCCCCATGACCCAATGGTACGCATTTACATACTTGTGCGGAATTGGTACAAGTGCAACAACGAGTGCAAAGACTGACGTAACACAAGCACACCCCAAACTCAACCACTCTCAGGCAAGGGGCAAAGCTCCATAAAACGACTGGCCACCAAAAACGTTTTTCGAGGTAGTGCCTTCGTAAGGAAATCAGCACTGTGCATGTCAATGCCGACCCATATGACGGAGATCACATGTCGCTCCACCAGATTACGCACGTAATCGTGCTCAACCGCAATGTGGTTCGTGCGAGCATGAAACACACCAAAGCGCTCTGAAGTGGCAAGAGCGCTCTCGTTGTCGCAGCAAAGCACGATGGTGGGCACTGATTGGCCTAACTCAAGGAACAAGCACTGCAACCAGACTTCCTCAGCAGCCCCTGCACCCAGAGTAACGTACTCTGCCTCCGATGAGCTATGTGCAATGCAACCCTGCTTACCACTATGCTAGGACACAATGGTAACACATACCAAGAACACGTAGCCAGTGTGACTGCGTTCGTCTGGACTCCAGGCCCAGTCACTATCGGAGTGGCCGTCAAGAACCACCGAACACTGTCGACAAAAGCGAAGTCCGAGGTACGGTGTGGAGGCCACGTACCGCACCACTCGTATAGTAGCATGAAGAGCTCTATCTTGTGGAGCCTGCGAAATCCGTGGAAGGAGGTTGAAGGCAAAGGCAATGTTGGGCCGTATGGTAGTGGCCAGGTACATCGGAGATCCGATAAGACGGAGGTACAAGTTCACGTCCACTGTCTCCCCCAGCTGTGTAGGGTCGGCCACGTTTAGGGCATCCTCCCCGTCAGGTGTAAGAGGTGTGGAGGCTGTGGGCACTACGCCAAGGAGATCACTGAACGCTCCCTCACAACAAGTGTGAATCGAGCCTGATGCAGTAGGAGTGGCCGACGTCTGCGGTCTTGCACAATCTCCATACCAAGAAACACCACTGCAAGACCGAGGTCCATCATCCTCAAGGCAGTCTGAAGGATCGCCTTGGCCTCCTTCATGGCTTCCATACGGGGAGAAGCGATCATGAGGTCGTCCACATAGACTAGGATGAAGGTGAACCGCTTATGTGACTGTCGTTTACAAAGAGAGGGATTTGCCTTGCTCTGTACATATAGTGCACAAGTTAGGGTGCCTATGATCTCCTGGTTCCAGCACCCAGGAGACTGCTTGAGGCCGTACAAGGACTTGCCCAAGCGCCAGACCTTGTCACCGTCCTCGAAGCCTAGTGGCTCGGTCACGTATATCTCCTCATCAGGACAACCATGGAGGAACACATTGTTCACATCCATCTGGTGTAGTTCTCAGTCACGCTGAGCCACCACACCGAACACAACGTGAGCTGAGGTCATGCAAGCGACAAGGGCAAAGGTGTCCATGTAATCGATGCCCTCAATCTAGGAATACTCCTTGACGACCAAGTAAGCATTGTGGCATTCTAGTGAGTCATCCGGATTCACTTTCTTGCAAAAGACCCACTTGACCTGAATGGCCTTCCTCTCGGGTGGAAGGCCGACTAGCTTGTAAACTCCATGATCTCGGATGGCATGAAGCATATCCTCGCACGCAGCACACCAAGGGTCTGCATAATCTAAGGAGAGCCTCCCCCAGTGTGCCCGGATCAGGCGTCATCGAGGCAGAGCTCTGAATGGCAAGTATACACGCCTCAACAATGGGCATGTTGACCACAAGATCAATTGTTGCATCACAAGCAATGTGGAACTCGCAAGTGACCAGATTATGCATGACAGGGCACACTGGATGCACTCTGTGTGATCTGTACAGACACTAAGGCCTAGAGCCTTCTTGCAGAGGTCACCACTCGCAACACTGTGAGTAGAGCGCCTAGGTGCAGGACCTGGCACTCACTGGACTCCGGAGTGACTTGACGCTCACTCGAATCCAATGATCAAAGACGACCACCGGACTCACGCGAGTATCTTGGTCTCGTAAAGCTCACCTCAGGCTGAGAGACGGGCACGATCACAGCTGGTGATGACTCAGACAAAAGTGATGCATTTTCAGGAGATGTAGGACTGGGTGTGAGTGAGGCTGTGGGAGCGGGAGTAGAGGCGGGTCCACGCACAGAGGCAGGAGTGCTGGTGGGCATGGGTACAGAATCATGTGTACTTGTGAGGTGCAAGGGAACATGTGTAGAAATGGGCTTAGTAGGAGAGGTTTGTGGATTGAGAGCTATGATCGGTGGGTCATCAAGGGCCGAAGACCAAGAAAGGGAGGGGGCTCAAACTGACACATTTGCCGGACAAAAGATGCTCGTAGGCACAGACTCCCCCATCCGTCGACAAGCCTCACACGTAGGAACATGGATGGCGACCATCAACGTGATGTTGGTCAGGTCACATGTGTGAGAGACTCAAAGAAGAGCATGTTGCAAGACTCAACAATGTGACGATGAGCGGGGTCCCAAAAGCTCCAAGCCTTTGACCGTGGGGAGATGCCCACAAAGGCACACAAGCGACCTCGCAGAGAGACCTTGGACCCCTACTTGTCCTTGGTGTACCACACACAAGCCACGAAGACCTTGACACAAGCGAGATGAAGATCAGGACAATGGCCAAACCAAAGCCAAACCGTACGGTGTAACGTGGTCTGGAAGGGGACCATGCAGGAGGCGGTTCCAGACCCACGTCATGTAGGCGAATCCTTCAAACACAAAGGACTCAAGCCAACCACACTCAGACTGCATAGTGCAAACCGCATCCTCCGTGGTGTGGTTCCAACACTGAGAGACACTGTTCCGCTGAGGAGTGGCAAGAGCGGAGACCCAGTGAAAAACACCGTGCTCTCTAAATAAACGATCAATCTTGCCAAGAAACTTGCTACCACGATCCAAGAAGAACATGTGCAACATGTGGTGGGACTAACGCACAGCCATCACTAGCTCGAGGCAAACTGTGAGAGCTGCGTTGCTCTTCTAGCGCATGTTGTAGGCCCACCGCATCCGAGTGAAGTCGTCGGTAAGGGTCAGGACGTACCAGCCCCGATCTGACAAAGTCTCGACAACGAGCAGACTGAGAAGATCCAAATGGACCAACCCAAGGGTACAAAGTGCTTGAGAGCGAGAGGGTAAGTGCAACAATGCATCTTACCCTGAGCGCAAGAAAGACAATCGGTCCTGGGTGGCCTCTTGAAAGAGTCCGCGTCAAGACCGAGTGCGAGCTGTGTCCGAATGAGCTTAGACATAATATCTAAGCATACGTGACATAGGCTGCGATACAACAATCGCTAGTGCTCTTCAGAGAGAACACGAGTGACAAACACACGAGTAAAAAGGGAAGAAGAGCGAGGAGAAGGAGAAGTTTGAGGAAAACAATGCAAATCGTCCACAACAGAGGCACGGAGAACAATGGCACAAGTATCAACAATAGTCATTGTTGCACAATCTAAAGTGTGCTACACATAGAGTCCCATCAGTGTGCAGGCACGAATAGAAAGCAGGTTGAGCTCAACATGAGGCACAAAAAGAACCTCAAAGAGATACAAGGAGCCAGACGGACCATCAAAGAACACAACCACAATACCCTCGACCGGTCGTGACTCACCAGAGCCTGTGCAAAAGGAGTGAATAGAAGCAACAGAACCGAGAACAACATAATCACTAAGACGACAGATCATGTGGTGAGTGGCATAGGAATCAATGATCCAGGTGCCACCGGCATCACAACTAGAGGACGTCACTATGCAATGGGAAATGGAACACTTGGCCTCATACGGACGCTGAGCAACAGGCGAGGAGGAACGAAAAAGGGCACGAAGGTGGAATCCAATGAGTACTTTCACATCCATCATCATCACATGCGAGTTGTGGGCCCCCACGGAACTCATCACGAGCGACAAGAATAGACGAAAAAATAGTCAGTGAACCACCTGGCTGTGACAACACACTCACACCTCCCTGAAAGTAAAGCGCCAGAAGGTGATGGAGCTCGACGATGGTGCGGTCACACGGATCCAGATCGCCAATTCTCGTTGGTGGGGAGACGGGAACTACTGCGGTGGTGGTCACCACGCAACCATTGGCTGTGTTGCTCCACGGAGACCACTGTGCATATGGGGCTTGAAGGCCAAGAGTGATTGGTACCCTATCGAGCGGCTGATGGCACTCGGTGTAGCGATGAGCGCCTCTGTAGTTGTAGTAGTGAACATTACGTCCACTACTACCGGTCGGTGGCTCCTGTTGTTGTGACTGCTGCTGGCCCGAACAATGCCCCTTCCTCCCCTTCTTCCCTTGTGCAGCTGCTACCACACCCTGCATCCGTGTTGGGGTAATTGAGGCAAAAGGAGAGGAGGAGGTTGTGCCTCAGGATGGAGGAGTGTGCTACAACAGGGATGTCGGTGGCAAAACGATGACCGCTGTAGCAAGGGGACTCACCTGATGGGCCACTGCTGCCTTGCGGATGGCAGTCACCTGGAATAGAAGCTGATGCTCCCAAGGAAGAAGTTGGAGGGAGAACGTTGTCGCTGTACGTCAAGAAGATGTCTGCGTGCTCAAGACAAATGCCGAATATGATCGTGTGAAGCTCCCACAACTCTGTACCTCCTGAGGTCCTTAGGCGCATGTAGATGCGCATGGCCCGCCGCCAGTAATCGGTTGCGAGCTCGGCGTGTTCCTGACAAAGGGAGTGAAAGGCGCAAATATAAGCCGCGAGGGTGACATGCGTCTATGCAGCAAGTAGGGACGATGCCAGGTCCTAGCCCCGACGTGGGTCAGTACCTTCGCCTGTGCCGGCCTCTCCAAGAAAAGGGCAAAAGTCCACGACGGTCTCGCGTGGAATGGCATAAAGGAGTCTGCGCATCGCCTTGGCAGATGTCAGCACCTGAGCGCAATCATGAACCTAATACAGACTGTGGTAATAAGGCCATACCCCCTCTGAGGTTGTCCAGACCTGGAAATGAATCTCCCTGCAATCAAAGTTGTCCTCGCTAACATATTGTACGGATGGTGTCTCGAATTCATTGGGTTGCCACTCCGTAGGAAGGGCAATCGTATGGTGAGAAGGAAGAGGGATGGGGAAGACACCGAGACAAGGAAAGTCACTAGGAAGGACCTTTGGGAGACGCGAAATGGATGTCTTTAGAGGCTGTGAACTCGTCCGAAGCTGGCAAAAACGCACCTGAAGCTAGCAACTGTGCGTCATCCTCCATGCCTGGGATGTCAGTGTCCTGCTCCTCACATCGGTGCAAGTGCTGACTGCTATGCAGAAGGTATAGCACTGTTGATTGCCTGGGAGGTCTGTTGTGGAGTCGTGGACTGTCCACAAAGGAGCTCAGTGAGTGCACGGATGGCGTTTGTTTTCAGCTACTGCATACGACGTATCTCATCCTGCTTACTCCCCAGAACCTCAATGGCTTGCAAGCGCGGGCTCGGGACCCTTGAGGAGGAGGATGAGGGGTCTCTTGGCCCTTTGCGCTTGTCAACGACTGGAGCCATATCAACGCTCAATATGGGCCGGGATGTCAAACTTGTCAGATTGCAGAACCGTCAGCATTTCTCAAAGATTTGCAACATACGTAAAAACAACGCTTGAGCATAAAAATTGGTGAAGTGTTGGTGCTAACGTCATCACCTACAATGATGATGTCAGCATGAAGGTTGTACAAATGAAACGATGTATTGAGCGATTAGGCGCCAAAGGATGCTGAATACAATGGCGGTGGTTTCGTGCAAAAAAAAACCGTCTAGAAAGTAAAAAATGTGACCGTTATCTTTTCAGCCCGAAATTCGGAAAACATCTAGATCTAAGAGCATTGCTACACTTCCTAGAGCATAGAGGGCATGAAATGAAGCAAGAGTGGAAGCGATGGATAGGTTTTTGCAAGACCTTTCTAACGAGCTCTTACACGCCAAAAACGGTGGTCAAATGGGGCAGTTGCATTCTCTCACGTCCGTGTACGGTGGTATGTGCAACCTAAGTGAAGCTTCAAGGACCCTTCATGGACCCCTTCTCAACATCTCATGCCTCAACGGCTGCTGGGGAGGGTTGGAAAACCTTTGGATGCCCCATAGTAGTGACGCGGTGATGCGGTAGCAGGGGTGTCTCCGCTGCTGCAATGTGCTACGGCGGGTCACTGTGGGTTGGTGGGTCCTCCCAGGACCGTGCATTGAGCTTTGGCTCTCACTATTACTGCCACTGTTGCGTCTCTGCTGTGCAACTGAGCGAGGAATGCCTTGCCATTTGATACCAAGAGAAGATGCATAGAAGCTTTCTAGCGACACACCCCTTGGCAGGGCATCAGTGCCTAGTCAGACGGTGGCAGCAGTCACAAGTCGTATACACGACGGCAAGGGTCTAGCTAGGAGACACTAGTCAGAGTGACATAATGCTTCAATAACATTTGCAAAGAGAGTTCACAAACTTTGGGTCCACAGCATAAATACCTGGCACAGCGCACGGCGGGTGTCGCACGCAGCAATGCAAGGTCTATCCTAAAACCAACCCAAATTCACTGTTTTGGCCGTAACTCTAAGCATACAAATCAGAACGCTACGCCGTCTGAACGTAAATGTGCAAGATCTCAAGCCAGGTGCTGTGACTGGTCACATGCATGCATCTGGAATCCAACGGTGGACACACAATGCAAAAAATGCAAATGGGGTACACGGCCAGTCCACCGATAAAATCCTACAGGATGCAGAAAAACTACAGAAGGTCCGAGACAGTATTCAAGATGCTCGGGCAGTTGTCAGTCAGCTACGAGTGGGTGGTCCACCACCTGGCATCGTGCTAGTGCCTCTAGGCTCTGCATCAAGGATCTGCACGGGCATGGACACGGCCGAGTGGTCACAATGAATTGTGCCACTTGACAGAAACGTAACAAATCAGGACATAGGGTCCTCAAGAAGGGGAGAGGATGCAAGAAGATCATGGATACGTGCTCGCTCATGCACCGGGGAAGCAGGTGTACACAAAGAACCAGGTGTGACTGAGGAGACTGCCAAAGGCACGAGACGAGGTGTGCCAGAGCAAGCTGGAACAGGCGCAAAAGTGGGTGTGCTAGAAAAGAATGACACTAGCACGCAAGCAGGTGTGCTAGAAAGGACTGAGACTTACCCAGGTTCAAGTGTGCAAAAAGGGAGTGAGACTCGCAAGGGACTAGGTGTGTCACAAGGGACTAGGAATAACACTAGAGCAGGTGTGCAAGAAGGTACTGAGACTGGCACAAGATCAAGTGTGCAAAAGGGAACGAAGACTGGCATGAGATCAAGTATGCCACAGGGAGCCAACAAGGTCATTGGACCGACGGCCACCATGGTTGTATCATCATCACCTGGAGACCAGACCATGGGTGAGGAGGCTTGGAAGAACCCATCCGTAGTTCTAGACTCCCCCATTCACTGGGAAGCCACACAAGTGGGAACATGGTTGGCAGCCAGCGACAAAATGTTGGATAGGTCGCGGTAGTTGATAACCTTAAAGAAGAGAGTGTCTCAAGACTCATTGATGCAATGAAAAGCAATGTCCCAAAACCGCTAGGCATTCAACCACGAGTAAATGTTGAGGAAGGCGCACATGCGACTCTGTGGTAAGATTGTGGTCCATTGTTGCTCCTTGTTGTACCAGACATAGGCAAAGAGCCCCCAAACGTGAGCGATACGAAGGCCAGCAAAATGGCCAAAACACAACTCGTACGGCGTGACATGGTCCGGAAGAGGACCGTGAGGTAAGCAGTTCAAGACCCACGTCATGTAGGAAAACCCCTCAAAGATAAAAGACTCTAGAAGACCGCACTCAGACCGCATACCATGATCTACATCCTCCATAGTGCAGTTCCAGCGCTCAGACACCTCGTTGTGCTATGGTGTAGCAGGGGCAGAGAGCTTGTGAAAAACACCGCGCTCTATAAAGAAGGTGTCCATGTCGCCTAAGAACTCACCACCATGGTACAGGCGGAACGTGTGGAGGGTCGGACAAGAGTGGCACACAGGCATCACCAGCCATAGGCGAACTGCTGGGGCAACATCACTCTTGTGGCATAGGAAATGGACCTACCTCATCCGGGTAGCTTCATCAATCAGGGTGAGGACATATCACCCCTGTTCTAAGAGGGACTCGACAGGGAGGGGACTGAGAAGGTCTGATTGGACCAACTCAAGCGGTCGCAGTGCCCAGGAAATGGAGTGAGGATAAGTGTAGTGATACATCTTATCCTGATAGTAGAAGAGACAGTCGGTGTTTGATGGATTCTTGAAGGAAGCCACATCAAGACCAAGGGCTGGCTGAGTCCAAATGAGCTTGGACATTATGTCAGAGCTCACATGGGAAAGGCGGCGATGCAGCAAACGTTGGTGCTCTACAGAGAGAACACTAGTGACAAACACACGTACACATGCGGAGGAAGGAGAGGAGGTAGAGATAGAGTGGCATGAGACACACAGTATAGGTCATCAACAACCAAGGCACAAAGAACAACTGCACGAGTGTCTAGAGCAATCACATTGGCAAAGTCAACGGAGTGCTCAACGTAGAAACCCATCTTGGTACAAGCACGAACAGAGAGAAGGTTAATCTCAAGAGCAAGGAAGAAAAGTACATCGAAAAGAAATGCAATTCAAAAAGGGGTTAGACGAACCATCAAACCACACAAATCCAACTTCCTTCATAGGCAACTACTGACCAAACCTTATGCGAACGCACCAAACGAACGTAACGGGACCGAGTACGACAATGTCACTATGTCGACAAGTCATGTGATGGGTGGGATGAGAGTCAATGATCGAGGTTCCACTTGGCTCGGGACAAGTCGTGGACACTTTACAATATGACACATAATACCCTACCTCTGCTGGATGGGAAACACAGGACTCGGGACAACAACAAAAAGCACGGACTCATGACTCGTCAAGCTAGTTGGTACTTTGAGGTCCATCTTCATCATGTCTCGACTGAGCTCTTCCACAAGCATCATCACGGGCAACAAACACAATGGGTCAAGATTGCTGGGAACAACTTGCCTGTGACAACACATTCCTACCTCTCTCGGTACGAAGTGCCAACAGTTGTTGAAGCTCCACGATCGTGCGATCTCGAAGGTGCATATCACCACTATTGCCTGATGAAGCGACTGCGTTTGCTACAGTCATGGGTACAGCAAGACGTGTCCTTGTGTAAGTGGATGACCTCCACTACGCACGCGCCACCTTGACGCCACACATGATCTGAAGCCTATCAAGGGGCTGCTCATATTCTGCATAGCGAAGTGCGCCTGCACAATTCTAGTAGTGGACAGAATGTCCACTACCACTGCTCATCGTCTACTAATCCTGCTCTTGCTATCCCTTTTTATGCCTCTTTTTCCCCTTCTTCTCTGTGCGGCCACTACAATGCCCTGTGTCAAGTCACTAGGGGTAGTGGAGGAGGATGAAGTTGTGGAGGTGGGAGTAGTGAAATGGGACAAAAGCATAGGAGAGGTCGCAATCATTTCTGTAATAAGTGGACTTCGCTCATGGTCAGGAGAAGCCTCATAAGTCAACGCCGCCTTGAGAAAGTAGCAGGGAGCTCAAGGAGGTTGTTGTTTTGACTCTCACAACTTAGAGAGGGCCGTACGGTCAAAGCCCGTAAAGATTTTCACGTGGTGTAAATGCACCCCCATCATGATGGTAACGAGTGCCAACAGCTGCGTGCCGCCACCAATCCCAAGATTCGTGTAAATACGCATGGCGCGCCAACAAATGTTCTTGAGGGCCATTGTTAAAAACTAATACTCCGGATATCCACTACGGAAAAAGTGAGTACTAAGAAAACTTTTATACTTCTCGTACCCATTACGACACTCCACCGAAGAACGCCAAAAAGATTGAAAGGAAACCTAATTCATTGATGCAATGACGGATTAGGTCTCATCTTGTGGTTTTTTTCCTTTCATTAAGAAAAAAATTGTTGAGAGTTTAAAGTGAATTAAATGTCCATGATTATTATTTCTATATGTTTACTGCTTCTCTACTTTCACAAGCCTCTATCTCTCTCACTCACCCGCCTCCCTCTCTCTCTCTCTCTCTCTCTCTCTCTCTCTCTCTCTCTCTCTCTCTCTCTCTCTCTCTGGGTTTTATAACTTTTTCTACGCTTAAGGGACATTGAGCTAGGTAAAAAAAGAGGCAACCTTGTTGACCTTGCTTCCATTTTCTCCGAAGTGCAATGCACCTTGCGACCGGCCACGCACATCTTTTTATGCGCACAACGGTCGTGTAACGGATTCGACGGAATCCTTGGCCGACTAGGCCAAAACCGAAGTGCTTGAGGGTTTCCGAACCTCAAGCCATCCCGTCTAGCCGTCCACAGTCCCAGGTGACCCCGCTCGAGCCACGTGGCTCCTTTGACCGGCAGGCGTGGCACTGCCACGCTACACTCCTCCCGCGCTAGGAGTGAGAGCCGCCTCGGCATCTTCGGTAATCCCGACGTGGGATTCGAGCCTTGGAGCTCTGACACCAATGTAACAGATTTGATGCAATCCTTGGCCGACTAGGCCAAAACCGCGGTGCTCAAGGGTCTTCGACCCTCAAGCCATCTCGTCTAACCACCCACAGTCCCAGGTGACCCCGCTCAAGGCACGTGGCTCCTTCGACCGGTCGGCATGGCACTACCACGCTACAGGTCGCATGGTGTCTGCAAATGAGGGACGCATAACAAAGGCCAAGCAGTGGGAGATAACTAGTTCATATCGTCTTGTTGTTTAGTGGGTAAAAGGTACTATTTGTGGGGGAAAAAATGAGGTTAGTGGTGCACTTACATTGTTGTGTTTGAAATGGATTTTTCATGAACAAAACATAACATGTTCATGGTAAGAGTACTTAAGTTGTAGAATTATCTGATCAAACGAGAGGAAATTCTAAAAAATGTTAAAGCCGTCGAATTATTGCATCTGAATTTTTTTATTGACCCAACACATTTCTCTCTTCAAAGATACTTTCCAAACATAGATACTTGCGCAAGCATCTTGAGACAAACATGTAAAAATCATTGTCTCTTTATGACGTGTCTTGGTCATACATCATTGGATCACAAGATCTAATGTCATCTTACTAAGTTGTTCAAACTGCTACAAGTGAGAAAGAAAAACGAAGTCAACCTCGTCGGCCCTGCTACCGTAAGTTGGGTGTGCAATCCACCATGCAATCGTCCAGGCGTACTGTTTTGCTTGTTCACGTAGTATATGAGAGAAATAATTCTCAAATGGGTCAGTATGCCGATGGCTGATAGGTTCATTCGAGGATGTTTTTGCTTGTTCGCATTGCAAACGAGCACATAACGCGACCATGGACAGCCACAATCACGTGATTGTGATGTAGACAAAGGCCCAACACCGAATGTCTGATGACCAAAAAAGGATCCTTAAGTGGATGCTATGACCACCCAGTTTTTTATGTTACAAACATTCGACTACTTGTCAGTAAAAAAAAAGAAAATTTAGAAGTTTGGTCACACAAGGGAAAAATTAACATAGTGTGAAAGAATCTATCATGTAAAATCAATGAAACATATAAAATGATACTTTCGACACCGAATTTTTCAAAATGATTCCTTCGCGACCCGTGTAGCATGAGATTGTTTACAACATGAGTGTGCACTGAATGCATGGTTTCATGTGCTCAAGGAAAAGTGGGTACGGGGAGCATTTTTGTGTAAAGTGAGCATCGTGTCTATTTTGTGCAAAAAATGGATGTGACAAAACTTGGAGGCCCAATCAGTGGTTGAAACGGAATTAGACCACAAGCAAGCACCCGGGACGTTGTGGCAGTTGTCTGGTAGTTGCTAGTGGGTGGAGTAACCACCCGTTTGTCCTCCGACGAGAGCTTGGACCGCATTAGTGATCTACACGAGCATGGACATGCCCAATTAGTCACGGTAAGCTATAGAAACAGATGCAATCGACTCACATCACAACATCAACAACCTCCTCCAAAGACATCCCACTCGTGA
Organism: Penium margaritaceum; assembly: GCA_023375785.1. NCBI lineage: Eukaryota > Viridiplantae > Streptophyta > Zygnematophyceae > Desmidiales > Peniaceae > Penium > Penium margaritaceum. The sequence goes on from SZWC01000813.1 coordinate 346,335, forward strand.
AATGAAATAGGAAACACGTTACCCTTCGTCCACCTTTCATTGGAAACAAATGCATAAAAGCCTAGCCAAACCACCACTTGTGATACTTGATAATTTACCGCTCCATTCATATCAATCATTGCTATCATCTCCTTTGCCCTCCATCCTCTCCATTATGCCCGATATGTGGAGTGCCCAAAACTATTCAACATGATTGCTGTCACATGTCCCTATATTGGAAACATGCGACACCAATCACAGTGTGCATGCAACGATTGTTCCGATCCTGTTTTTACAAACATGAACCAACAGGAACGGACTCCTTTCCTGGTCCAACAACCACTACCTTAACTGCCTCCTTTGGGATATTCTCGATGCTAACATAATCGATGAAATCTGGCGAGAACAATGGACCGATTCAAAATCAGACCCAACCATTCTACATTCACCAAATAGCCTAAGACTAATCCAGGACAACCTAATCCATGCCACCCAACGTATCCATTATCATACCAAATGGAGATAGAAGAAAAAGACTATTACCTGCAGTAGTTTATTGTCATCAACACCCCTCTGTTTTGCATAGCAAAGTCAGGTTGGGAAACCGGTGGATTTTTCCTTACCCAAAGTATCCACCCAATCTCGAATTTAGGGGGCCTCGACTTAGTTATTGGGCTTGTTTTTGCGTATAAGAGACTCGCAAACTCTATTCTGTTACGACCAAGGGACCAAAAAAAAGAGAAAAACAAGAGGTCGGGCTGCACGTGAAACGTGCATAGGGTTGTATCGTAACCTTACACATGTGAAATGCTGTGAATTTATGTGCATGAGTAAGGTTCCTCTAAAAAATGATTCGTACATGGGCACTTCAACTCCGGGGCATGTGCTCATTTTGCGGCTTGATTAGGCGACCGGTTTTCCTTTTACGTCAACCGAGGGGCCCCGACGGTAGATCTCATCATGTGTAGGGCTCTGCTAGTAATTCTGAACAATGATAGGGTTATTTGACGACATCTTTGTTGTAAGATTCACAATTTGGCCGTGTGGAACGTCAACGCTCATTGTTGACTAACCAGAGAAAATGTGCATGAAACCTTCCATCCGACAGACAGCCTCCTTGCGATGTCGATAAGCCGAGGACTAGCACATGGACCGCTTATCTTGAATCGTGGGGATAGCCGATGGGCTGTTGTGTTTACGACTGCCTGAATGCTAACTTCGGTGCCGATGGATCTGGAAATGCAGGTCCTCGCGCAAGGTCTTGGGGTAAAATGGGGATCTTGTGTCAATCTATTCATCGTACATTGATGATGGTTTTCTTGTGAAAACCAACTGTGAATGATTCTCATGTTAGATGATTTTTCGTTCTTTGCTACCATCTTGCATACATTTTTCTAAAATTGCATCATTGTGACATGAGAATTTTTTTACAGTTCCTTATGCATTTTTTTACATTAATGCGTACCTTGATTTTACGTCTTTACAAATGGGATCAGTTGTTAGGCCAGTCTACTCTCAGGAAAAGGTTTGTCATGTCTGCTTTTGCCTGTTGTGCGTGGCTTGTGATGTCCGGTTGCTCGTCTCGGAAAGAACCACGAATGAACCATCGATTTGTCCGATTTGGACACCTGTTTGTCCTTTGGGATGTTCAATAGTGGCTTACGGTTTTCCATACATGTTCCAGAATCTCGTGAGAAAATAGTGGGCCCGATCGTGGGACACTTGTTGGGTTACAAAATAACCATTGTTTTCCATTGGAGTGTGCAATAAAAACATGGTTAAAACCACGTTTTGTTTTAAAAGTAAAATTTCACGAATGAGGGGGGTTTAGATATTCTGATATAAATTCTAAGATTATTTCTATCCTCATGAAAGGGGGAATCTTGAGAAATTCTCCATATGAAATCATTCTCTCCTACCAACACTCTAAGAGGGATGTGGGGTTCTTTCTTTCTAAAAAATGTGACTTGTCAAATCACTACGTTAGGAATGGGGACATCACCTGTACGACAAAGAAAAAAAAAACATGTTGTAACTTAAGCGTAGGGACACGAATGGCATGCCTTTTCTTATTGTATGTGCAGGGCTCAAACTGTCCCCGACCAAATAACTATCAATACTAATGGCTATACTTGTAGGTCAAATGAATCGGCCCAGGTTTTGCAATACATTCGTATACATTATTGGAGCATCCCCTTTCTGGGCGAGAGAACCATGGGGAAATGCTTAGTAGAGGTGAAGTCGACATGAGTCATGTAGATTGTCAAAACATTCTTGTGCAAATGGATAGCGTTCCCTTCTGGGCAAAAGAGCCATGGGGAAACTTTTAGTACATGTTGAGATTGTATGAGTTACACTAGTGGCATTCCATATCAAGGAGAAGGCATTTCCTTCTGGGCAAAAGAACCATGGGGAAATTCCAAGTACATATTGGGACCAATGTTGGTGAACATTCATGTGTGTGTGAAAGGCATCACGTGTAGAGCGGATAGATCATAACATCAGGTGTGCCTTCATGAGATAAAACATGTCAAATAAGATATTAGAAGCATTCTTATGCAAATTTTGAGCAGCCAATTTTAGGGGAAAGAACCATGAGGATGACATTGTCAAAGGTGCACATTTAACATGAGGCATGTGTGATGAAGCATGAGACATTGCCTTTTGAGGCTGACAGATTGTCATGAGAATAGTCATCGCACATCATCAAGCACGACCCATTCGAAGTCTTCCGATAGTACGAGGCATTTGTAATGCATGTGTACGGATTGGCATCATTGTTTTGGAGATGATAATCGCATGAAATCACATCACTACAAATCACTGCACATCACTTCACACAACTACACATCGCGGCACATCACTGCACATCACAACACATGGTTACATGTCAGTGCATATCACTGCATATCACTGCACATCACTGCACATTACCGCACATCACTCCACATTACCACATTACTGCACATCACCGCACATCACTCCATATTACCGCACATAATTCCACATTACCCCACATCACTGCACATCACAGTACATTGCTGCATGTTACTGCACATCATTGCATATCAATGCACATCACTGCACATCACTGCACGTCACTGCACATAACCGCACATCACCACATATCATTGCACAGCATTACACATCACCACACATCAGCGCACATCTCAGCACGTAACCGCACATCATCACACATCATCGCACATCAAGACACATCACCACACATCATCGTACTTGATCACACATCAGAGCATATCACTACACATCCTGACACATCAGTACACAACCCTAAGCATCAGTGTACATCACAACACATAACTCCACATCGCTGCACATAACTGTACATCACTACACATCACTGCACATCACTACACATCACTGCACATAACTCCACATCACTACACATCACTACACATCACTTCACGTCGAAGCACATTACTACACATCGCAATATATCTCTCAAAACTACATATCTGCCTATCAATGAACATTATTAGTGCACATGACCGAACACCACTGTACATCACTGCACATTATCGCCCATCACCACACATCACCGCACATCACAGCATATTCATACATATCTTGACACATCCCTACACATCCCTGCACATAGCTGCACCTCGCTGCACCCCGCTGCACTCCGCTGCACCCCGTTGTATCCAGTTGTACCCAGCTGCACCTTGCTACACCTCGTTGCACCTTGCTGCACCTCGCTGCACCCCACTGCACCCCGCTGCACCTCGCTGCACCCCGCTGCACCCCGCTACACCCCGTTGCACCCCGCTGCACCCCGCTACACCCTGCTCCACCCCGCTGCACCCCGTTGCACCCTGCTGCACCCCGCTGCACCCCGTTGCACCCTGCTGCACCCCGCTGCACCCCGTTGCACCCTGCTGCACCCCGCTGCACCCCGTTGCACCCTGCTGCACCCCGCTGCACCCCGTTGCACCCTGCTGCACCCCGCTGCACCCCGTTGCACCCTGCTACACCCCGGTGCGCCCCGCTGGACCCCGCTACACCCTGCTGCATCCCGCTGCACCCCGCTGTACCCTTCTGACCCTGCTACACCCCGCTACACCCCGCTGTACCCCGCTACACCCTGCTGCACCCCGCGGCATCCCGCTGCACCCCATTGCACCCCACTACACCCCACTACACCCCGCTGCACCCCGTTGCACCCTGCTGCGCCCCGCTGCACCCAGCTGTACCTTCACCTTCACCTTCACCTTCACCTTCACCTCCACCTTCACCTTCACCTTCACCTTCACCTTCACCTCCACCTCCACCTTCACCTTCACCTTCACCTTCACCTTCACCTACATCTTCACCTTCACCTTCACCTTCACCTCCACCTTCACCTTCACCTTCACCTTCACCTTCACCTTCACCTTCACCTTCACCTTCACCTTCACCTTCATCTTTACCTTCACCTTTACCTCCCTTCACTCTCGTGTTTACCATTACCCCCACACTCACTTTCACCTTCACCTTCATCTTTCCATCCTGTTGCACATCCCCATCTTCATGCACACGCACACTCCCACTTGCATTCCTCCTCACACAAAGTTGCACTTACACTCGCACTCGCAGTTGAAGTCGTAGTCACAGTGACAGTCACAGTCACAAGCCACAATCAGTCATAGTGGCAGTCACAGTGGCAATGGCAGTGGCAGTGGCAGTGGCAGTGGCATTCGTAGTGGCAGTGGTAATTGCAGTGGCAGTGACAGTGGCAGTGGCAATGGCAGTGGCAGTGGTAGTGGCGGTGGCAGTGGCAGTTGCAGTGGTAGTGGCAGTCGCAATCGCAGTCACTATCACACTCGCAGTCGCTGTTGCAGTCTCAGTCTCAGTCGGAGTCCCAATCATAGTCGCAGTCGTAGTCGCAATCGCAGTTGCAGTCACAGTTGCAGTCACAGTTGGAGTCGCAATCGCAAATGCAATCGCAATCGCAGTCCTAGTCGTAGTCGCAGTCGCAGTTGCAGTCACAGTCGTAGTCGCAGTCGTAGTCGCAGTTGCACTTGCAGTCGCACTCACAGTCACCGTCATAGTCAAAGTCAGTCACAGTCATAGTCATGGTCACAGTTACAAGCACATTGGAAGTCGCAGTTGCAGTCGCAGTCGCAGTCAAATTCACAGTCATAGTTGTAGTCAAAGTCAATGTCAAAGTCAAAGTCAGGCACGGTCACAGTCACAGTGGCAGGGACAGTGGCAGACGCGGTCGCAGTCGCACTCGCAGTCGTAGTTGCAATCACAATCACAATCGCAGTCGGAGTCACAATCGTAGTCGCATTCGCAGCCACAGTCGCAATCGCAGTCACAGTCACAGTCGCAGTTGCAGTTGTAGTCGCAGTCACAATCGCAATCGCAGTCGCAGTCACAGTCACAGTCAAAGTCATAGTCACAGTCACTATGGCAGTCACAATGGCAGTCGCAATCGTAGTCGTAGTCACAGCTGCAGTTGCAGTCACAGTTGCAGTCGCAATCGCAGTCCCAGTCGCAATTGCAACCACAGTCACAGTCGCAGTCGAAGTCTCAGTCAGTCAAATCACATCAAATCGCATCACATTACATCACATCACATCATATCACATCACATCACATCACATAACATCACATCACATCACATCACGTCACATCACGTCACACCACATCACATCACATTACATCACGTGACGTAAGAAAAACTCGTCCCATCACGTGGCATCGCATTTCATCACCCATGTTGGGTTCAAGGACCATACAAGTCATTCTAATGCATTGTTGTACACATTGGAGGCATTTTGAAAACAATTCTGCACACAAATCTTACTACAAAAAATGGATACACCTATTCTGGGACATACGACGGGGGAGAGAGAGAAAGAGAGAGAAAGAGAGAGAGAGAGAGAGAGAGAGAGAGAG